>CAJOBZ010000004.1:9037500-9637500 GCA_905332375.1 Pieris macdunnoughi | reverse complement strand
TTCGTCATGGTCGAAGCAGAATATGAAATAGCACCAGTATTACGTTGACGTCCGTCGTTCCACAACTAATCGTTATTAAAGGCAGTATGCGCACCACTACTATGCGGACTTAGCTACCTTAAGATCCTTCAAGAAAAAAGCGTACCAATACTTAAAAAGCCGGCAACGCGTTTATCCATAAAAAGTTATATGTACCCCATTTCACTTTCTATTTTATATGTCAACGCACGCGCACTTTACAATGCATTCCGTAGAACGGATCTAAACACCGGAAAGCCTTTGAATGGGGGCATTCATCTCGTTCACGTTTCATTTGACCCTAACGTTGTGCTACAACCGGCACTATAACCTTCACGAATACGTTTTCGTTCTAATAAATCATTGTACACAGATGAAAAATGTTCCACTGTAAAAGGCCGCTGTATGACATATCTATATCATATATAGCTTTGTTTATCATGTTCTGAATGAGGTTTAAGTTTCGATTTAGTTTAAGTTATTTTTTTTGCTTTTTATTTTGTGGTTGCTTGTTTAATTTTTTCCCATAAGCAGGCTAATGTTCTAATATAATTGATGTAAATTTGCGATGTTATTCTTTTATATGCATACACGTTGTTTTACAACTATAAATAAATTAAATATATATGTATATCTAGATAAGAAATTGTACTATTAACCACAATTGGCTGTATCAGACATATAGGCATCAGTTTTACTGGTTAGTTTTGTTTACAGGTTTTAGGATTACCCGTGCCTGACACACGTCTAGTATATCCTCATGTCGAAGACGTGTTCGTGTATGACATGTGTGTGTGTTATTCTACCCGTATAATGTTACAAAAACTGCGATGTAACACTGAACCGATTTATAATTTGAGGTTATGAACAGATCAGAATCTTACTTGATTTTTGATTATTTCCATATCAAGCATTTTTAACAATGTTTTAAGATGGCATTAAGAACGGTGACCGGTTAGTCTTTAGAGGTCAGTCAAGGACGCATGAGACGAAACAGTGTGAGTACGGGTGATTTTAAACCTATCATAAATAGATCTGATTATAAATAACTATTGAAATCGTTATTATTCTATCACAGTTTAAATCACTCTTCCACTCGGAACTTACTAAGAGATTATTATAATAATCAAAATTGTGCCTAGAAAATAGTGCCCCTATTTTTCAGTAAACAATATTTTTAATTGAATTTCCGAACTTTATATTTACTTCTAGTTAAATCAAGCGAATACATAACTACTATATTATTATCAAATCTGTGATTTTCTCTTTAACGTTTAGGTTAAAAGCTCAGTCTTCCTCCTCTTACCCTACTAATAGTTACTGAAACTGGAGTTACTTAAACTAAGGAATGCGTTGGTAGTTGGAACGGACACTGCGTCCATTCCATATTCGTCAAACTAGTTACAAGTTGCCGCTATGTAACGGCGATAAGTCATCTGACAGCTGTATAAGGATTATTAATATAAATTAAGCTTTCGATTTTCTATTAAAGAATTATATTTAATATATAACATTCGATTTCTAACAAAGCTACAGGTCAAATTTAGTAATCCGTTTGACCTGTGTGGTCAAATAATGATTAATTGAAATAATGAAAAATATAAAACGAACGAACAAGCCAAAATGTGAATGATTTTGAAGAATATTAACGTAAAACAAATGTATTTTTTACAACATATATTGGATATTTATATATTAGTGTATGTACCAGCTATTAATATAGATATAATATATTATAATACACACTCTACATGAGTAGCTTTTTTCTATTTTTGTTTTTTTTACTCGTTGCAAATTTTTATTCAGAGTAATTGCGCTGGTATCAGTTGCCATTACCATATAATTTAATAACATCAAAGTCAAAATAGTTCAAAACCGTTACATTATGGTTTATTTTATTTGCCAATAATAATAGATCTACAAACATACTTTTTGATAGTCTGTATAATAACTACAGTCATTATTATGAATGTCGGAGCAATGACGTTAGTGTCAGCTGCCATTGTCATTATAATATAAAACCACCAAAGTCAAATTAGTTTTGTCTCTTAATGAATTAATATGAGGAAGCACTTTTTTTGTATAGAAAAAATCTTTAGTCATTTTATCGTTGGAGTTAGATAGATCGCTAAGACCGAACTATACCTATTAGCTAGAAGATTAAAAAGATATTTTGTAGCCCTAAAGGGAAGGAAATAAGAACATTACAGAACAACCTACTAAACATTTCTTGAAGCATCACTTATTTTATTATTAATCGAATAACACGGCGAGTGCGTGCCAATGCCACGGTTTTGTTAAGCATACTAATCAAAAATTAACGAGAGTCACGGAGGTGGAACAATATTTAGCACTAACAAAGATAACGGTAAGGAATACGTTATTACTGAAGGAATTAAAATTGCACGGTTTAGCGCTGAAAGAAACCGTGTCAACTAAAAACTATTTGAGGCGATAATGGACTGCATTTAACCACGAGCTGTTTTACTCATGTCATAATTTAATGGATCTCTCGTTCATTTATATTGAAATATGTATTAATATACACAATAATCTTGAATCTCTATTTCCCTTGGTCATCGCAACACACATCCTATTCATAAAACTGAATTTTATCACTCCTCCTTTACTGTGCAAAGTATCCTGCTATGGAATTCCCTACCAATTGATATTAGACGAGCTCAATCCTTAAATTTATTTAAGAATCTCCTTTTTCAAAGTCAAAGTCAAAGTCAAATCGTTTATTTCAATTAGACCATCTAAAATGGCACTTTTGAACGTCAAAAAAAAAATATAAAGATGATTCTAGTTGCCCCTTCCAAAAGGTAGTTTCGTGTGGAGAAGAATGGGCAAGAAACTCCACACTTACTCTTTTAAAATAGGTTTACAATATTTTGTTACATTTGTTAAATAATTATATGTGAAGACAATGTACTCTTAGAATAAACTACTATACTAAAAAAGTTAGTATACATGTTCCTCACATATTTACAAATATCGAAACTTTTGATCATTTTCTATCTGCCTCGTAATTAGCTCTACTGATATGTATTAATTATTGTATACATACATAATTAATTATTATGTATGTATACAAAAATAGTGATAAGTTTACTAGAATAGAACATACGCACAATGTTAATACACGGAACAAACGCAGGCTGCAATTTCCCCGTACTAGACTATCTAAAGTTAGTAATTCTTTTTTGGGGAAAGGGATACTCTTCTTTAATAAAATCCCAGAGGCTCTTTTATCACTGCCTTTCAATAAATTTAAGAAATGTATTAAAGAAGCTGTGTAAAAAGGCTTACTATAAAGTCAACGATTATCTAGTTGATAAAAGGGCCTGGGACTAGTGCTAGACAGACTACTTCAAATTAATTTGCGATATTTGTTTTAAATAAGTGTTGTTTGATGATTTGCTGTTTTAAAATAGTACCGAGAGTTTTTTACGCCGGCTTTTTCTCTCGGCCTACACCCTCTGTCTTCTTTGCCGATGAGTAGGGATGCCATCAAATTTAATGACGTGGAATAAGTGATACATGTATCTTATGTTCCATAAGAAACATATTTTATTTTATTTATTTTATTTTTTATTTTTATTTTAATTATTGTGACTGTTAACCTTATGATTGTATTTTAAATTTTTGTTTCTACATATTTTTATTTATTATTATTGTTATTTTATCTTTAGATTTTAATTTAGTCATAGCAACGTGTTATTTTGAGTTTTTTTTTGTTAATAATTGTTGCATTACTTGTACTTTACCCTCTGTAGGTGTTTCTTTTTCATTTTTCCACTTTACGCGATAACTTATGGATATATGTTTTTGAGTTAGGTTATAAAGTATAAATAAATAAATAAATAAATAAACACGCGTAAGGATGGAACAATTTCTAGACAAATTTAAGACAATACTTATATATAATAACGATATTATTAATTTTACATAACTGTTACTGTTGACGGAATAAAGTTAATAACGACAAGACAAGTTTTTACATAGATGAGAACTATTTTTGTAAGCTGTAAATGTGAGATATTTATGACTATTAGTAATTTTTCTTTACTAGACAAGAGGAACACTGTACATTTAAAAGTAATGTTACGGCTCATGCCCACGAGACGGTTCTTCGAAAAACCGGGTCTACGTCCGATAGTCAGTCTTATATGGGACACCATGAAGCCAACCGGCAACTACGACGCCGGCGCTAGCCCCGGCTCACCGCGCAACCGGGCACGGTTTTCGCCGCGTCTACGCCCGATGCGCAGTGGAGTATGGCAATGTGAAACCGGGTCGTGTACAAACCGTCTTGTGTGCAAGCTCAGACGGTTTATACCCGGCGCCGGCAAAAAATCGGGCCGTGTTAAAACCGTCTCGTGGGCATGAGCCCTTAGAGCTATTACGCACTGTCGACTTGTCGCCGGCGACTCGGTCGCTGGCGACTGTGAGTTTCTACAGTTTAAATAGATGTCTACGCACTTGGTCGTCGGTCGCCCAAGCGACTGGGCGACTCGCCGCGTCGTGGCGACACACAAGCGACCGCCGGTCGCTGGCGACCAACAGGAGCACGCGGCACGCCTTGAATTGGAAGCATTCACATTGCGAGCAACTGTCGTAACGACCGGACGTCGCGCACAAAAATGGAGAAATACATGGTCGCAAATTTGTATCTGTGCCAGTTATATGTAGTTTCAAAAGACACAATAGCTCATCAAACGAACGCACAGACATTCTTGCGTAGTTAAAAAATGTACGAGGGTATTTTCTCACGTCTTCATAAAATAGTTTAAACATTCCTTTTTATCTTCGTTCTTGTGACAAAGGATGTACCCAATACTCTCTTGATTTTCTTTTATTTTTCTTTCTCTTGATTAGTAGAGCTACTATAGCAGCTTCTTCGACATCCATTCTGCACGAATGTACTTGGAATACTGTCGCTCGGCTTGGTCTCCTGCCTAGTTGCCTATGTTTTGGTCGCCCGAGCGACCGAGTCGCCGGCGACAAGTCGACAGTGCGTAATAGCTCTTAAGCTACGGTTTTCTAGAAAAGCGGTGTCGTTATCTAACGGCCGTAATGTAACGTTGGGTGACGTCACCCATACGTTGTCTATAAATAACATCGGAGTAGGTTTTCTAGAGAACGTTGAGTGTCACCGTAACGTCAAATAGCGGTGCTGTCATTTACATGACGGCCTTCATAGCGGTGATAAACATTATTTCAACGTTTTTCGCGTGTAGCGGTGCGCATATTTAATTAATACAATAACTTGGACGAGCGAAAATGATGAACAATTAATTGATTTTGTTACAAATCCTGAAGCTTTGTACAATATCAAATCCAAAGAGTGCAGACAAGCTCAGATGAAGCAACATTTGTGGACACAGTTTAATACCACAGCTTGGTATTAAACGAATCAATAATTATAAATTAATTAATACATTTTTAATTGATATATTAAACTTGATCTTATAATTTAACCTCAATTTTTTGGTTAAATTCTAAAAGCAAGTTCAAGCAAGTCATGTCGGGATCGGCAAACGGTCTTTTGTTTTTTTTTTAATAAAATTTTTCTTATAATAAAATTAAGTAACATATTTGTGTCACCATGATTAGTTACAGTATTTCAAACACTATATATTCAACTCGACTTAGATTTAGTAAAAAATATTAAATGCACAAACAACCGTTAATTTATAATAATTTAATTTATTTATTTATGTATTTCAAGTAATATTACAGCTACACATACACTTATATTGTAAAAGAAAGTACTTAGACAATATACAAAGCCCAAACAGATAACATTGTTAAATAAAATATACGAAACAGAAACCTAAGACAATTAATTCATAAAAAGAAAAGAAAACTGAAATTTTAACGTTATTTTTTTTATTAATTTGGTAGTACCTTTTTTACTGCAGTCATAAGGTGCTAATTAAATGCACCTATCATTTTATAATTTACATAATACAGCTCTTAAATGCAAAACTGTAGTTTATAGTTTTTATGGGACTGAATATGGCTGATCCAATGCATATTTTGGTTACTAGAATTGATCATAAATGTGAATTAACCACCTTGTTTCCGTAATGTTTTATAAGAAGTTATAACACGATCGCATGTCATAGATGTTAGCAAAAAGATAATTGGAATTTAATATTAGCGCGTAGCATAAATATATAAATAAAAATGTTCTTGTACGTCGAACTTATATTTAATTAGCAGTCCTATGGTTTACCTGCATTAATGCGATGTTATTTGTGATTAAATAAGATACATATAAAAACAACTATGTTTCAAATGTCATATGAAAAGTTAATTTATTGATGCATCACACTAAAGCTTTCATAAATATGAGTGCGTATATTTCCTATATTATCTATGGTAATTAAATACTAATAATCAATAAATTCTTAAGCTTAGCTGTGCATAGTAATTAATAGGTACACTTAAATATATTATTTAAAACTGGCAGCATTTCCTCACCTAACGATATCCGTGGAGCGATGAAAGCCCAGCTCTGGGGTTTCTATGGTTGGAAAGGTTTTTGTATGACATCGATTTATATCGTAACATGAAGCCATATGTGAGCGTCATACCCGGTGTTGCTATATAGAAACCATATTACACCCCTTTTATAGGAAACGGCACTCGGGAAATTGCATTAAATGATCTTATTAGACGTAACGAATGTTGGGATTAAGAAATCTCTTTAATTGCTCCTACAACTGTATAAATAAGTTTACCGTTATTGCTATTTTCACTTGATGATTTTAGATTATAATTTATTTATTGATTAATTTTCGTATTTAGATAAACCTTGGAAAAGAAGGGTTAACACACATGTACGCAGATTGAATCTGATACTGTGTAAAATTATGACATGTATTTAAATAATCCTTCTATGATGGCTATAATAAATATAAAGGCGTGTATAGACACGCCTTTATAACAACAAGAATTTATGACAATTGTACTAAGCGGTTTTTTTTAAATCAGGTAAAAATGCGCTTACGCAGGCCCGCAAAATGTTTTTTTTCCTTTTCCCATTCGATGTAATGCGTGTATGATGTGGTTGTCATTGGCTCTGGCTCAGCATTATGCTGTTCCACAGCGCTGGTCATTCTACCAGAGGCCAGAACAGCTAGTCATTAGATATTTCCTTTAAAGATTTATCCAATAATATGTTAGTTACGTTAGTGGGCATTAAGATAAAATATCTTTGAAGGCTTTGTCAAGAATCTTATCTTTCTACCTCCACGTATCTTTATTTAACTGATAACTACAGTTTTAACACCATACTGTGAAGAAAGTATAATACAGACGAAAATGATACTAAACACAACGAAATAAAGGCGATTTGCGTGTGAGCTATGTGTTGACAGAGCTAATTTCTCGATGTAACGTAAGTTGAGAGTCAGGTGTAAATAACACGATAGTGTGTCACCATATCTTCAGATCATGTTTCATATTAAATGACATTAAAAGTTGGCCCTAAAAATGTAGTACTGAGAGCTAAGATTCAGAAACAAATGACACTTAGGGTGAGTGAACGAAAATAACGGCAAGTAAATCAATAATAATTTAGTTATCTGTCTTCACATATCATTATCAAATCAATGTATACAAAATATTGTAAAAAAACTATTAAAAAGAGTAAGTATAGGCCCAAGAGTCTACTCCAAAGGGAACAAAATCAAATATTTATTAAATTTAACCTTATAGGAAGACTGTTACAAAATTAAATGCTATATGTTTCGTGGATTTTATGGGTCAATCTTTATCGTACCCTTATTACATTTACGGCCAAAATTAATGTGCAATCCCAATCCAATTTTAGCTATCTTAGATAGAAATTCCATTTCTTAAGAAAAGCCAATATTCAATCCATGGATTGAGTTACCAATCTAATTATTCAACCAATCGTTCAGAGGACGAATCAGAGATGATCGAAGATCGCCCTCTGTATGAAAATATAAATAAATATAAACAGTAAGTGAACACTGACTGAAGAAGACGAAAACTTTTGTGGTCCTTAAAAATTATCCTCACGTCGCTATTCTTTACCGTACGCCATTTGAAAGTGCTTTTACAAATATAGCAAGCCAGTATTATATTAAACAAAACTTTCTTTCAATACAAGTTTCGCTGACTACGATCGCATGTGACATGCGTTACGAAATACTTTCATTACGAAAGTAAACTTGTTTGACTTTATGTCGACAATTAAAAATATATGTATATGAATAAAATCGTTTATCTGGGATTATTTTCTTGCTTGAGCGTTCAGAAATTACGAAGAATTGCGTGAATTTCGCGTTTCACAGCACTTTACGTATAATCATTCTATATACTACTATCATATTATTGATAAATAATAATGGAATGTATGTGTATTATTTTTATCATAAAGGCACAATTTTTTTATAAAGGGACAATTTTACACTGTTTTTTATCTTTATAGCCTAATTTACTGTCACTATTTTAGTTAGTTAACTCGTCTTTTTTTTAATATTACATACATTTAACATTCGTCTTTTGTTTTTCTTTTATAATTATACGTTAATTATAAAATAAAAATCATGAAATCATCAATCAAGAAAATTATGTTTAACTATTATTAATATTATGAAGAGAAAAGATTTGTATGTTTTTAACACTGAAACACTACTGAATTTACAGGAACTAAACGTTTACAATTCGAGGGCGTTGAACGGACGAGAAGAACTAGCGAGAAACTCTCTTCCCTAACGAATTTTTTTAACAGAAAATATTGCTACATAATCTTGTCTTTAATAGTTTACAATTTATATTATATGAAAACAAACAAGGAAATTGAGTCCGAAAGCTGGTATCCCGGTGAGCATTGATGGTGAGTGTGAGCCTGTGAAGATTGCTAAGCTGTTTAAGAACCATTTCAGGGTACAATCTCTTGGTCAGTTAAGTGGGGGTGCAGGTGCTGGTGTGGTGGATCCGAGTCGACCCTCGCAAGTACCACCTCGGATAACAGCAAAGGAAATAGCTATGATAATAAATAATATGACTAAGGGCAAATCTCCTGGTCATGACCCCCTCAGCATTAAGCACCTTCAACATGCTGGTCCGCATTTGCCTAGATTGCTGGCGCTCTTATATACCTTCTGTATCAGACATTCGTATCTGCCCAGTTCTTTAATGAGAATAGGCGACGTATCGGACTGTAACAACTATCGGCCGATCTCCCTGGCAACCATAACTGCTAAGGTACTCGATGCAATGCTCGAGCGGCAGGTGAGTATCTTAAATTAAGTGATGCTCAGTTTGGTTTTAGACCCATGTTATCTACCGAGTGTGCAATCCTGTCGCTGAAGCATGTGGTAGGATACTACACGGAGAGGAATACGCCTGTTTATGCAGTGTTTCTTGATCTTTCGAAGGCTTTCGACCTGGTCAGATACGACTTGTTGTGGGGTAAGTTGAGGCAGACGGGCGGGACCTTACGTGGACCTGTTCTCCCATTGGTACGAGCGTCAGACCAATCAGGTAAGATGGTCAAACACACTGTCGGAAGAGTACAGGTTGGAATGCGGGGTGAGGCAGGGGGGTTTAACCTCACCGGTGCTTTTCAACCTGTATATAAATGAGCTGATCGACGCGCGCGCTCGGTGGCGCACGTGTCGGCTGCTCGATTGATGGTCACTGTGTGAATAGCATCAGTTACGCTGACGACATGGTGCTGTTGAGTCCATCGGTCGGTGCTCTCCTGCGGTTGTTGTCTATCTGTGAGAGGTACGCGGAATCACACGGGCTCCGCTATAATGTTAAAAAAAGTGAACTGCTCGTCTTTAAGGCAGCAAAGAAAACACCGACTTATGTGCCACCAGTAACACTCGGAGGTGTTCCACTGAAGAGGGTTACTGAGTTCAAATACCTTGGACATATTGTAACTGAGCACCTTAAAGACGATGCAGATATTGAAAGAGAACGGAGAGCGTTGGCTGTCCGCTGCAATATGCTGGCCCACAGGTTCTACCGTTGTACCGCACAGGTCAAGGTAACCATGTTCAAGGCGTTTTGCCAGTTCTTTTATACATGTGCCCTGTGGGTTAGATATACGCGGCGGGCATACAATGCTCTCCGAGTGCAATATAATAATGCTTTCAGGATGTTGTTGGGGCTCCCGCGGTACTGTAGCGCATCAGGTATGTTTGCGGATGCACACGTGGACGATTTTTCGTCAATCATCCGCAAACGGACAGCCTCACTGATGCGTGGGGTTCGTGCGAGTACTAACAATATCCTGATGGTTATAGGTAAACCCGAATGTGCTGTTTTGAGGCATTGGGTTCATATAAATGCCCATGTACCTGGTGCCTCGAATCAACGTAGATATATGAATTAAATGTTTTCTTCTTTGTGTCTTTAATTATTTTGCTAAATTTAATTTTAATTTTACTAACATAGTTATAAGTATTACTTTACTAACAATATATGGACTTTTTAATGGTCTGAATTAAATGATTTTTATTTTTATTATTTTATTAAAATAAGTTTTTTATTTATTACAATCACAGTATTTACAATTTTCTTAACCTGCCAAGTAACAATAAAAATAATTAAAATTAATAAAAAGAAAATTAAAACAAATTTAATAAGTTTGGTCCCTGTGGCAGTGTACCTTTAACGCTGGCAGCCTTTCCTCGCTGTATTTCGATACTTATTAAAATAGATTTATTCAAATTGAGAACAGTAAAAACTTTTCTATTGTATCTTTAACCATGAACTTGCATAATGTCGAATCTATGACAGGCTTCTGACCTCACGCGTATAGTGAAAGTCACATGACAATACAATATATATAAAGATTCATTCAAATCACTAACTGTGTTATAGAACTGACAGTAACAAGGGAGAATTAAGTTCATAAACCTCTTGAATAACGCAATCACTTTTAAGGCAAGAAGGTCATGCATTAACCTGATAAAGCTGGCTTTTTATCTGGACTTCATGGTCAGTTCAGTTCATATTTAACACAAGCCTTAACAGGGCATGGTCTATTTATAAAGATGAATATATATTTGGGTGTTGTTCCCACGAGAATGTAAGTGCGTGCTCCTATTTCACCATGCCTCCAGCTGATAGTGGACTTTGTTTTAAAATTATTTTACTATCATTTATTACTTAAGATGTCACGTGGAACATGGTGTAATGGTTGCAGCTCCTTACAAACGTTGTGTAAAACAAAAAACTTGACGACTAAAAAGAGTGGCGGAGAGTTAAATGCCAGTTCTTCTCTCCCGTTCTACGCCCTTGATTTGAGAACTGGCAGTAAATGTAAAATTAGAAGCATTTAATGTATATATTTCTTTTTGACGTTCATAAGTGTACATTGTGTTACCTATATGAATAAATTATTTTTGACTTTTGGTTTAAGGGTCAACTGAAATTGTAAGTGTGATGGAGTGGTGGAAATGTGGAAAAAGTAACAATTAAATGTCCAAAATTTACGTTTTACTGCAAAATTCGTAACCTCAAGGGCGTGTATAGCATACGATAAGTTCCCGATGTTTATGCTTGCGCCTGTGTAGTCAGGAGATAAAATAAGCATTAACGCGGACCAAACTGAAAAAGTGATCTAGATTAAGACGATTTTGAAAATGCTGTTTCTTTAAAAATAGCATGCCAAAATTGTTTCGACTATATATTTTCTGTATAACTCTATAAGACAATAAATTATTTATGCAAAGATCAGAAAATAACAAAATTCAGATCGATTGAGAAGTGAGAACGGTTAATAACCTTTAGAAATTCATAATTTTAAAATTTAAAAAAATATTTAATATAAGTATTTTATATTTTATGCAAAATTATTTATTGAAATCTCAAATGAAGAATTGTAAATTAAACTGCCACGTGTTTTTATTATCGAAAAAATTAAATTTATTATTTATATTAATTTTCGACACTTAGGGTCTGTTTCACAATGTATCGATAAAGTACCAAATAACGTTTTAGATTTGTATAAATATGAAAGACTTAAAAATTTGTTTGCCAAAGAAGTACTCACTTTTTTTTTACTTAGACTACTTACCCTTTTTATTTCCTACATACCATATGAAATATTTTGCCTTGCCAGAGACTGCTACGTTTTTCCGGCATAAAAACAGATTATTAGATTTTTTCCTGTTCAAGTTCGAGGAATAAATTAATCGAATTTGTCCAGCAACATACTTTGCCATTCATTTTTATTTATCCACAATCTAATTAAAGCACAGAAAAGAAAGATCTCTTATTGCGAAATGGAAATGAAAAATTGTGTTTGTAAGACTGCCTGTCTGTTTAATAATACTTAAAAAAATATGTATTTATTCATTTCAAGCACTACAATGTGTGAAGATTACTTATGTATATAAGTTAATTATATAAATGAAAAAATACACAGTAGTGTTAACGGAATTCTCGATTCCGTTTCCGTTTCTTAGAAGTACGAGCGCGAAACTCGTTGAATTCTTTTATATGATAAAAGCTACTTATAAACTTACGAGTTTACTGAGCTTTACAAATTAAATTGTACTATCAAGAAAATAATGATTAACTTATATTACAGGAAATATTTGTATGTTCCTAACACTCTGAAACTACGGGATGGATTTAAAAAAAATATTTTATTATTAGAACGCATAATCCCTAAGTAATCTAGACAATATTTATTTCCAAAATAATAGAAAATTGTCCATTCGTGCGAGGCCGATATATATATATAAGTAATACATATTTTTGTTTAATTGAAAACTGATATTACAACCACAGCACACACGAATTACACAATTAAAACATACCTTGTTCTTTAAAAGAAAAAAAAAATGTTATCTTTCATTATCTTTTATATTTTTTTGATTATTGTTATTTTGTGTGTTTCAGTGTGTGTTTTGTTAGTAATGAATGTTATATCTATTATATTTCAAAGAGTATTAATAAACATATTGTTAAATTATGAATTAAGAAAAATATTGTTTGATTCCTTTACTCCTACAGTCTTCAATTGTTTAGACAGACTTGTCCAATCACTCAAATGTAATCACTAATTAATTAAAAAATTTGCTGTAATTAATTGGTTTAGGAAAACATGACCTAAATTGCGTCTTAATTGCTTAAGTGGATAATGATGAGATTAAGTAATGAACCCATTTCAAGAGGTTTTTCTTTTGGATAGGAATTTTCCTAATATTTGAAGCGATAATAAAACCCTATTTGGGACTGAGACTCAGATTGCATATGTTTCTTTGATATGCGTCTTTTGTAGACAAGATTCGACCTTCTGTGTTAGAAATGTCTTCGTTTTAGGTGTAAAACGTATGTATAGCGGTTGCGTGTTGTTCCCACGAGAATGTAAGTGCGTGCTCCTATTTCACCATGCCTCCTACTGATAGAGGACAAATCTTTGTTTTTAATTCATTTTATTATTATTTATTACTTAAGATGTCATGTGGAACATGGTGTAATGGTTGCAGCTCCTTACAAACGTTGTGTAAAACAAAATTTGGCGATTAAAAACAGTGGCGGAGAGTTTATTGCCAGTTCTTCTCTTCCGTTCTACGCCCTTGATTTGAGAACTGGTAAATAAAAAAGGAATGTAGAAGCATTTAATGTATATTTCTTTTTTGACGTTCATAAGTGTACATTGTGTTACCTATATGAATAAATGATTTTTGACTTTGTCTTTGACTTTCCTGAGCATGTTTACTTTTATACAATCACGTGTTCTGTACCTATGTGTTAGTTGGTGCACAGGCGGGATTTGAACACAGGACCTCTGTTGAGAGTAACGCGTAACTTTACCATCTGTAACAGACGTGTCAGTTCCTACATAGGAAGATAAGCAAAGCTGCCCTGCGATAAGAAGCTCCCACCTTTTCAGAGTGCCAAATCATAAAATGACTGCTTCACGACTGACTTGAGAGCGACCGTCGATGCGAAATCCGCTGTGTGAGTTCGAAAAGTGAGTTACAGAATCGCAGGGCTGTAATGAAAACCTACGTCAATTCGCTTACTAATAAATCACGTAGAACGCATAATGAATAATTTCTCATTTGTGATATCTGTTTTCTTACGTCAATATTAGCATGATCGACTCAATAATGTTTAACTTTCTATGGGAATTGTGAAAACCAATTTGTATTGTTTATTCCTGATACGAAGGCCGAAGACGTAAGCTGGTTTCTTTGATGGTTTTTGTTGTGGTGTTCGATTTCTGCGTCTGATAGTACGTGTATTATCGTTGCAATATTAACTATTGTTTTGATAGCTAGCTAGATTATTATGAATTATTCTGACTCTTGACTAATTTCGTATAACGCTTTATTGCACACATGCTTATATTACTTGTGAAGTTCCCTCACCACGTGTCTGAACGCAATAAACCCCAAAACTGCTCAGATTTTTGAACGGGTTTCAGAGGGATCAAGGTTAGGTTTTTTGTGGTTTCATGTAAATTGTCAAAGTCTTAAAAATCTTGTCTTAATGCACAAAATCCACGCTGGCGACACTGTCGGAGGCTAGTTATATCACCCACTCAAAACATGTCAGCCGTTTATGAAGAATTCATTAGCTAAATAACAAAATTCATCTAACTGGATGCTTGTTTTAACAATACCATTTTTCAGAGCAGGTATACCAACCTTAACAAAGTACTTTTGAGATACAGTATCAGTGTAATTAATACAAAATCTAACTTTTTAATAATAGGGACGCTTTAAGACATATATATGTGAAACTTCAAATCGAAAAGATTGACAGTAATGTCGTGTAGGTCAAAACCTTTGTAATAAAAAAATTGCATAGCTCTTAGCTATCTCCTCCAGGCAAATCGTATATGACTGTTTTTATTTTCAATTAGATGCGATAGCGTCAGATAAGGTTAGTTTATTGTATGATAATGTGAACCAAATATTTTGTAAATTTTGTAGGTATGCATATTAATATTAGTGACACAGTTTATGACGACTATTGAACTTATAACTTTAGAGGGTATAAGTAATAATATTTTTTTGTTATGTGTGCATTTCGTACTTTTCACAAATAAATTATGTTGGTACACATAACGGCGACATTGCATGAGGCTGATTCACAACTGCCTATGTATATTATTGTATTTTCATCTACATACATTTAGAAATCAAGGTGCGAAGGCTGTATATTTGGTACAATAATTTAAGCGTGAAAGCGTATCAAGCTCGCTATATAAATATTACGATTCTAATAGGAATATATAAAACTTAATCTGCCTTAGCAACGAGAAACGGTAAATGCAAACGCATCGAACCCAAATACATATACCTACTGTTGACTTAGCGGCAGTGTTCTTGTAAATTAACCGCTTTTTATGTAGAACATGGGGATACGATCACCTGACCGACAGTAAACAGAGGTCAACGTAATATTTACCGTTGAGATCTGGTGTTGCTCGAATCAGCACTGATCACATCACACTTCACAAGCACTTTAGCACAGTTTCACTCACAAAACTTCGGGCATATCGGTATTAGCACGGAAGGGCCGCGACAGCTCACGCGGGACCACGAAATGCGACAGAGCGTAAATGTTAACCTACCTGTATAGCTTGCGTGTCGTCTAGGCCAGCGGACCGGGGCGACTGTTTTACCGACGCCCACCTGCATAAAACAAAACAACCTCGATAATACGTTCAATGTGCCTAATGTATGGTGACTCGTATTATTATTTATATGTTCAAGTTTAATGGACGTAAATTTATATATATATTACGCTGTTTTGTGTAACAAAGCGGCAAATTTCACGTTGAAGCCTTAAACTGTTTTATCGACATCTGCTACGCCATCTTGTGTGTTGCCGACAAAACAGATTGTTAATTAAATAATTATATTATTCGATAGTGTTCTTTCTCATATTACAAAGTATTACTTACTATAATACATGTTTATTGATTTATTACAGCAATATAATCCACATAGCTGCTGGGTAAATGATATAGAAAATAAATTAACAGCACAACATAAATAACAACTTAAAGGCTTTCATTGAAGTGCTACCGTCCCATAGTATATAATTTCAATTATATACGCTAGGTGGCATTGTTTCAAATTAAAGTTTTCCTCATAATAACCATAGAATACACACGACATACTAAAAGTCACGGAATTACGCAGCACACTTATTTTGTATTTGTTTTAATCTTTTAAAATGATTGTGCCTTTGTGGCGTAGTAGTCACGCGCACTCAATGCGTATCTCAATAACCTGGTGAATTTAATTTCAAAATTCCTTGTAAAATAAAAGCAATGATGCATAGGTGCACCCTGTAACATTGATTACGGGTATTTAAACATGAACAGTGTCTTAAGTGAAAACGAAAACACGTCTTCAGTCAATGTTAAAACAAAAAACACAAATGATATTTATGTAATTAAAATATACTATGTATTTAAATATTTTATCCACTGATATTTGTAATTGTGTTCGATTTAATCATTAAAAGGTATTTTCCAATGGTGGTAAATCGTTTTAATTGATATGCCACGTGGATAATTACATAGTATTATTACGTGTTGATACGTGACTTGAAAAAATGTCACACTATACGTTTGTTTACTTCAATGATGGATCACATGACATGCATTATCATTTAGAACGTATTATGTAAGGCTTTTAGCGGATCTCTTTAAACACTCGCTCGTTCGGTGAAGGAAATCGGCCTTAGACCCAAAAAGCCGACAGTGTGTGTCACGCACTGAATGCTGATCAAATGATCACGAAACAGATGCAGAAATATGAGGCCCAGACCTAAAAGGTTGGACCTGTTTTTTTGCGGATGTCCTTAGAGCCGTATTTAGTGTACTACATTATATGATTTTTTATTGTATATTAACAATTTTAAATATTACAATGATGCAATTTAGCTACTAATATTTATATTTCTTTACATATAGCAAGACCCCCTATTAGCTTACGAGGTCGGGCAGATCATTATCATTATGTAATAGGAGGCAAACGGGCAGGAGGCTCAAATGATGTTAAGTGATACCTCTGCCAATGGACACTCACATTGCCAGAAGGCTCGCAAGTGCATTGCCGGCCTTACAAGACTTGGTACGCTCTTTTCCTGAAGGACCCTAAGTCGAATTGGTTCGGAAATATTTCAGTGCGCAGCTGGTTCCACATAGTGCGGTGGTGCGCGGCAAAAACTGCCTTAAGAAACGCTCAATTGTGGAACGACATACGTCCAGGTGATACGGATGGTATTTTGTATTCTGCCTTGACGTCCGATAATGAAACATAGCTGCAGGTATTAGTCCGAACAACTCCTCTGAACACTCTCCATGGTAAATGCGGTAGAAGATGAAGAGAGTCCCCGCAACGCCAAGGGATCAAGCTGCACGGAAAGTTTAACAAATATCTAACAAATGGCTTAAGTAACTGTGAACTCCTCATAAACAACTGTTTGTTTGTCTTAAATTTTATTATAATATACTACCCATAAATTAATTGTTCGGCTCCTGGCGAGACGTCTGAAAATCTGGTAACATATTATTTAATGCTTGAATATTTATACTAAATTGTCATATGTTATATAGGTTTACGTAATTATCCGGTATAATTAAAAATAATGTACCATTACATTGCTAAATATTGACATCTTTTTACAACAAATGAGAAGAAACAGGATACGATTCACGAAAAAAAAACTATATGCAAATTATGTTTGTGTTGCTAAGTTCTCTTGAAATTTTTTGGCGTTTTGTTGAGGTCAAACGCAACTTGCTACTTTATCCCGAGTTTTTACAATTTTATATTTTCATTTATTTATTTATACCAATAATTATAATTTACTAACTTATAAATTACCTACGAATTTTATATTTGAAAAATCTTACATTCGTCTCTCGGCCTTCCCACACCTGTCGTACTCTCTAGTGCTGAGGAAACGGTTAGTAACAAAATCATATGCAGGGTTGGTGGCTGCTGCATGAGAACAGTTCTTAAGCTCCACACAGATAACACCTATTGCTCTCACCGTAGTTCGAGTGACACATATCCCAAGGTGCTCAGAAAAATCCAGATCTGTACAAGAAGGGTTAAGAACTATTTTCTACGCCTTATATTTTCGTGCATAAGGATCACAGGAACACCCGATATTAAATAACACCACTAATTATGGAAAAATATCAAAAGGCGAGTGCAAACGTAAATAAATACTGATATCTCTTGAAAATTTGCAAATATTTCAAATACATTGCATTACATGTATTTACAACATGATCATTGTTAAATAATATTGCAAATATAGCATTGGCTCTCGCGTGCGCGTGCGCATATTTTTTTGAATACAATTTAGTAACACTTTCATGGGTTCTACGTAGATGTGAGAGGTAAATCCTTAAAAAGTTAAACTATGAATAACAAATAGTGTTTAATTAAATGGTCTTTTAGAAAACCGATGGACTTTAAAGACAACTACATGGAAAAGACCAAGGTGAAGAAGGAGAAGAGGGTGCTCTCAAAAGGTGGATAGAATATAAGCATTAGCAGGAAAGCCAGAGACATTTGGAAGGGGTTTTGATCAATGGTACTGATGGAAGTCATAACAAATAACAAGAATTAAAAGATATAACATTTAAACTGTATATTATTAACATGTGTTAAAATTTGAAATAAACGGGCTATATTATTATGATTATTATTGTTTGGTAACCGTTTACTTTAGCTCAAGATCCATCCATGATCCTGGTACACAGTTCCACACTTTTAAGCCAAGTGAACACTGTTTTTATGGGTATATCTTGTAGATATATGCGGGTTTTTATTATTAAATGCCGTTGTCGTGTTGATTTCAAGGTTTCGTCGAATCGCGAATAGAGATATATTTCAGGTGTTAGAAAGTAGTCGGTGGAAGAATTCTAAATGACTTTACATCATCGGGAACCTTGTTCTTTGATATTAAGAGCTTGAATTCAGCCAATTGTCTAAAAGAATTTTTCTAAGTATAGCTTAATGATCAACCAGGTGTGCATCTGTAGTTTATTGTTTATCTGTCAGAGAAGGTTTGTTTGTTCACACCAATGTGTCGTATGCATAAAACCTTCAATATTAGTCATATGTTCATGCAGATTTATGCAATATATATATCGGTGCTGATCGGTGTCCGTACCTTATAATCTTGTTTGCGAGTTGCAACCTATACTACAGATTAACATAGGTAATAGCATAAAAATGAAAAAAAATTGTGTTCAAACTGTCAACTGATTTGTGATTCATGACACATCCTATCCAGAAATAAATGGATACCGATATTACAGAAAACTAGAAAACCAACTAAACTGTTCGTAGAAATGAAAGATGCAAAGAAAAATGTAAGACCGGGTCTTAGGTGCGCCCCGGTACGCCCATGAACATTGTAAATAATAATATTGGCACAATGAAGTTGAAAAAAAACTGTTCCTATTGACGTAGATGATATGAATTTCAATTTCCAATAATTTTGTGATCTTAGGAAATTTTGCACACCTGCTTAGAAGTCTATATATTTAGGATATATTTTAGACAATATTTATTTTTCTAAAGTCGGTCAAAAGATCTGTTTTTATGCGGTGCAGCAAGTTGGGTAAAGGTTTTTTGATACAGTAGAAAACTGTTTTTTTTTAAATAACACCAAAAGCGAGTGAGACACCAACGTGTATTTAATTTCCATGTAATGTAATTCATTGCGATAAATTTTACATATCATTGAAATATACGCAGGCGTTTAATGTCAAATGGAGCTTTAAAACCAAAGATTTTTCCAATGGATATACTAATTCCAAGCAGACGAAGTTGGGTATCGATAATAAATGCGTATTACAATAACAGGGTTGAGGTTACACAATAGTGTCAAGATCTTTACACTCCCAGTTATTGTTATTGAACGCGCTTATTGTTATGATAACTTTTCATTTGCGTTACAGATTTGCTTGCAGTTCTGAAAATATGCTTCTACGGTAGATTTTTTGAAGTTATACTTCTTTAGGCGCGTTATGAAAAATTGATGAGAGTGAAATTTTACGATGCGCTCGCACCGTGACACAAAATTAACAGAATGAAGTTGCCCACGGAAGATGCTATTGTAAACCAAAAAAAAATTTTTTTTACCTTATTTTAAGAGAATAATAATAAATATTAATCGTAACTGAATTTATTGACTATAATGACTCCTTTTCCGTCTTTGGATTTGCTTGTAATTAATTATTTCATGAATAAAACATTTTAAAATGCCAAAATTACTGCTGCTACTGCTGCTACAAAACGTGCTTCCATTTTTCTTCGTGTCCAATTTCCGACATAATAACATCGAGTTGTAAACGCTGAGCGGCTTCGGATTTGGCCTTCCCGCGGCTCATTAAATCTGTACACGCCCGCATTATGAAAGAGTAACGCCTTATTTGTTCGGGGATGTGTTCCATGGTAAATTGAAAATCGCTGCTACTTCTAGAAAACCCGTGTCCGATTTCCGACATAGCAATTTCGTTAAAAGAGCCAAAAATCTTACACCATTAGGAAGGGGAAATTTTTTGTGTTTTCCATGGAAACAAAGCGTTTTTACATAATTGATATAACGTTTAGTTAATGTAATAATAAGAAAGCCCGTTCTATTTCTAAGCCACACCAAATACTACTTAAATAAAATACATCAGTGGCGCTACAACCTTTTTTAGGTATGGGCATCAGATTTCTGTATCTGTTTTATGATCATTTGTCAATCTAATAGGCAAGTAGGTGATCAGCCTCCTGTGCCTGACACACGCCGTTGAGTTTTTGTGTCTAAGGTAAGCCGGTTTCCTCACCATGTTTTCCTACATCGATCGAGCGAAAGTTAAATGCACGCATAGAAAGTCCATTGGTGCATACCAATCGAACTTACGACCTCAGGGATGAGAGTCACTAAAGCCACTAGGCCAACACTGATCTGTGGTATATACGTCTTAATCTAGATAAGACTACACAAATGCGACCTTGTAGAATCCTATGTGAGAGCCCTGAGCCCTCGCCAAGATAGTACAATAAACGATTGTATACAAATACCTTAATAAGTCATGATATGAGGATCCGAAGGTAATATTCTCATGATTATGCAGTTTGCACATCCGCATGGACTAAGATAAATTGTTATTGCTTAATTATAATACCATTACGTACACCGGTTGTAAACACTTGTGACCTGCACGTTCGGTAAAGTACCTCTTTCTTGCTTGAAAATATCACTTACTAGAAGTTGGCCTTGCCTGATAACTTAAATATAAAAAAAAACAAAAACAAAAAATATATAATATGACAGAGTCGCGTAAGCGGCAGTCCCACAGCGAACAGTGGGCCCTGGTGGTTTTAGTGGGTATGGGGTTATCGCCATCTTACGACCTTGACCCCCACACTCCCCGCACCATTCACACTTGCCCAGGTCACGCACACGCACAGGGCCCGCACACGGGCCCACCCGTAAGCGGGTTTCCCGTTTAAAAAAATCCTGATAACTTAATGCAGAGGTACGCGGGACTTCTGTATTTCTATGTGTGCAATTAAGTTATTGTGTTTAAGGATAGCGCTAGGATATTCTTGTGTTATAGGGAACCAGATTGTAAACAAATTTGTACTAATGTTAAAAAAAAACTGTTATGAGTTTACAGAAGTTGGCAAATCTTGAAATATTTTAGGATATTAATAATCTAGTTATATGCTAGCTGTAAGAACTCTATTATACATTATGTATTTCATTTTAAAAATATTCATGAAAAATAAAATAAAGTCAAACACAAGTTAGAAAAGTACCCGACGTCCATTTTGCTAATCACGTTAAAGATATATTCGCAGAAGGATTTTTAGGAGTTTTCCACGAACACAAATTTTCTTCTACCACGAAAAATGTGGTCAAGGTACGAGCAGATGTAACCACGTGTTAAACAAAGTATTAAATATAAAAAAAATTATATTTATTTATTTATCTTACTGGAGTCTACAGTGTGTCCCAACCATGTCTGTCCATTCATCTTTTAGAATTCTTATGACCCGTTTCCCAAACATGAATATTTGTGCTAAAAAAATTGTCCACTTACAAATCGGATTGATTAAAAATCGGATAGGATTTATGACGACATCACTTTAAATTGTTACCAAACAAGTAAGTAAATTTTAAATATATTAAAAAAATAATTGTTCAAATCATAATTAAAAATCGGTATATAGAGTATTAAATGGAATAGAAAGAATCCTGGATAGCCGATTTGACCCAGGAAGAACATCAGCCCTAGTAAATTGTTGACAGCGAACATAAGTAAAGTTAAATGTTTCAAAACATATGGGAACGAATACTAACCTAGATATTATAGTCAATGTTCTAATTATCTCCAAATAACGCTAGAGTGTTGTCTAATTTAGTCATATTCTACAAAAGTAAAACGTATATATAAATTATTAACTTGATAATTTTGTTGCGTATTAAAAATTCGGCGCTATTAAAATCACATCAAAATAGAATTGAAAAAAATTATAGACTATAAATATTTAGTAGACAGCGCGACGCTAGCTGCAAACTTTGGTTAGATCCGTTTGTATCTTGTTTTTAAGGATAAAAAAAACATTCACACGTATAAAGTTGTTTGATGAATAATTTAATGGTCGTTCGGAACAATATCTTTCGCATACCTAGTGCTTCTTTAATACCAATGTTTAGTGTGCGATTCTAGACTATAAGGGTAAAATTAGATGTTTACCGCGAACTATGATTCCCGTATGTCAAAATCGAATATTTGACATATTGCATTTGACATTTGTGAATCTTATGTGTATTCCCTGTTGTGCATCTATGGATTGTTTTCTATGTGAGTAATCTAAAAGAGTTGCTGAGAGTTTATTACCATTTCTGCTCGTCCGTTCTACGGCTTCATTTAAGAACTGGCAGTAATTGTAAATTTAGAATAATTTATTATTTTTACGTTCAGTAATTTGTTTAGTTGTTTTTCATTGGATGATATAATTAATATGTAAGAAACCTACTTACCCGAAAATTAACGACATATGTCAGACTATGACAGAATATATATTAGGAGGGCTGAAAAGTTTGTAGGCTAATATAAAAAAATATTTTTTTATACATTTAATTTTATTATTCAATATCCTTTATTAGCGGTCATACAAATTTAGATACCATTATTATAGTACGATTAGACTTTAGGGATATAGATATTTACACTATCATTGTAAGTGTTCTAAGAAATACATCTTCTAATATATAAAATTCTCGTGTCACAATGTTCGTTCCCATACTACTCCGAAACGGCTCGACCGATTCTTATGAAGTTTTTTATGCATATTCTGAGTCTGAGAATCGCCTACTATCTATATTTTAAACCCCAAAGTGATAAGGGGCCCCTAAAAAAAATATTCTTTTTTTATTACGTGGCATTAAATAATACATATAACACTTAATTTTCACCCCTCTACGATCAACCTCTATTTTTTATTATAGAAGATAGTTACTTTTATTGAACTAAAAAAATGATTCCTAGAAATAATATATAAGTACGGCAAAACAACATTTACCGGGTCAGCTAGTATATATACATTTCTTTCATACGAATTCTCCAAGAATAAATTCGTGGGCGCAGCTTATTAAAACGGTACAAGTCGTCTGATTGACGACCGTCGACCTCCTTTATTGGTTGACCTTGACGCATCCTTCAACCCGGATGGTAAAATTCGAAGTGCGGAACCGCGAAGATTCAAGAGGAATGCGCGTAAAAACAATATATCCACGATTTTGATAAACATCGGAGCCTTTGATCTAACATTCCAATGTTAATAACAATAAAAGTATATTATACACGGAAATAAACTTCAATATTAATCAATGGTGAACGAATAAAGAAGTCTCCAATTCCGCAGTTTTGCGTATGTTTTAATAATAAACCAAAGATGAACCAGAAACTTCCAAAACCTATTTATTCTAGTTACCACAGATTTTTTTATTTATAATTTTTCTACGTTGCCTATTTATAGGTTATTATGTCTATGGTATTATGGAAATCTTTGACAGCATAACTTAACATAAGGTTCTGACATATTCTACGTCTCAGTAACCGACTTCAAAAAAGGAGATGATTAGTAATACGACTAATACCTTGGAATTGGAATTTTATTATACTTCCATAAATTTCACGAAAAAAATCTAGGAAATTATTCGATTTATACAAGATAATATAACAGGTTATGGATCCACGCATTTCTGGATATTTAGGTTAATAACGTTGACAGATATATTGATTTATTTCTTATCTAAGTTACTATTATATTGTAATATGTTAAATCAATATGATTTGCCTAATCTACAAGAGATGCAAAGTACGGAGCTCCATGATCGTTAAACCCTTGACTTTCATGTGACCGTAGGGTTGCCAATAACATTGTATCCGTGAGTTGAACGACCTTGTGATTAGACGTGAGCTGGTCACCGTGGCATGATCACTAGAATGTCAGAAAAATTTACGAGAAAAATAAAATCGAAAAGTTTAACGCCCACCCATTATTGGTGGAAATTATATATTTCTTGCGGCCACCGCGCTTTTTTAATGTTTTGGAAATAAATGTAGCCTGTTTGAGTTAAGTTAATTTTATACGATTAAGAGGATGATAAAAAGTTACGTAAAGACTTAAATGTGATTTCGAATTTATGTAATAAATTTTTGTGGTTTAGTTTTAATTATTAAGAGAAATAATGGCGCTAAGTGGCAAACAAATACTTATTGATGACTCTAGGCAAATAATAACTTACCAGCTTTATCCTCATTGAAGTAATGGTTCAATTTGCCTTTGATACAAGATGAAAAGACTCGCTACTCTCCGATAGTAATCAAGCAACAGAAGCTCGTCGATCAGGATTCTTCAATCGTTCTTCTTGCCTTTACATCTAGAACTAAATGTGTTTACAAACACTCACACACAAAAACTTCCACACACGACCAGACCTGCGCATGGTAAAGATCCAGAAGCTGTCCAGATGTGAATTGCTGCTGCTATTTGAGTTTCGACGCAATTAGATTTTCATAATTGTAACAACGTGTCATGGAGACAGATTTAAAAATGTAAAAGAATTGAACGAGTTAAATTTTAACACGTATTTACAACTGATTATATCATCTCCCTCATTTTATTTCGATCTCGAGGCAAACGGAAGAATTTACCGAAGGCAACCCCTTCCACGCTCACAGTGGACTTTACCAATGTTAGGGGGCTCAATTCTAACCTCAACGATCACTTTCATTTAGATACAAAAAGGATATATGTTCTCGTCGTCTCGGGACGCTTGAAGGAACGGACCTATCTAACCTCTGGCTGCGCGTAGACTGCTATGGCCATCCGCTATTATATGCGAGCCTGTATAGATCCCATAGCGGAAATGCCGAAACTGACCAACTCATTGAGCACATCCGAACGGCTTCAGATTCCCTGCTCGAAAAGGTCCCGTGCGCCTAAATCGTGATACTTGGCGACTTTAACGCCCAGTATGCCGACTGGCTCGGCTCTGATACCACCGATCTCACGGGTAGGTCTTTTCATGACTTTGCCTTGGCATTGACCTGACACAAATGCTTCCCGCCATTACGCGAATACCAGATGGATGGTCACAAACCATCTTTGTTGGTCCTTCTGTTGACCTCACATCCAGAGAACTATCAAGTGTCCGTCGGCCATCCTTTGCGTTCGTCGGATCATTGCATGGTCCGGAGTACTGTGTACCGCCGTATTTGGCACTATAGGTCAGCAGATTGGGATGAAATGCGGTCTTTCTTTGGGTAATACCCTTGGGGGCCTATATGCCTTTCGTCGGATGCTTCAGATGTGTGGAACATGATTGCTTGGCTCCTTAAATTTAAGATAGAACGCACGTACGTATATCGTATAAAAACGTTTATGTTTCTCTCTGTATAATGTTTTCGTTTCGTTTTTGGTTTGGTTTTATTTGTTTAACTCCATATTTTGTAAAGAATTTTAAGTAATTTGTACTGTACTAAAATGTACTGGGCACCCTTCAGGCACCAAGGTTAAACGGCTTAATGGTATTTTTTAAACTCTTCGTTTATTTATAATGTACTACCGATGAAAAAATAAAAAAAAAAACAATTCTAAACTAAATTATAAATAATAATTACATTAAGTACACAAGAAACAAACCCAAATCCTTGAGAAAATTAGGTGTAAATATTACATAATATCAATTACATATTCAGAATTTCAACAACTGGGATTTCCAAATGGTTAACGATCAATAGTTTTCGACAATATAATTGGCTTTTAGTACATTCCTTATGAGTTTCAGATCCGCAAACGTGTCTTTATTGCGGTTTAAATGACGAGACTATTTTGTATGAGAACTTGTATAACGTTCTTTGACTTCATGCTGGACTCCCGTATTTAGAAAATACAGGAGTTATTGTAGTTGTATTCGAGACAAAATATGGTAAGCTGTTTGTCGATAGGAGGCAATGGCAATCGACTTTTTTTTTACACAGACGTGAGATGCAGCTCATTTAGACGCCGCTTGAACCCGTGTTATCCTGTACTGCAGATCGTGAGGTCTCAGGTTGGAATCGCGGGTGGGTTCGACTAAAAACGTTATAATTATTTTACACTGTCTGTCCTGCTCTAGTTATATTCCGGTCGAATGGACATCCTTCCCACCGAGTATGAGAGTTACCTACCTCACCTATCGTATGTTCCCAGGTTACAATACCTCCTCCAGTATGTTCCAGCTCAAGCGATTTCCTTCTTCAGTTTGACAGTTTTTAAACACAGTTTGGAGATCAGCAAGGACTTTAGACTCCCACTAGTCATTAGGAGGTGATATATTTTTGGCATGAAGTTAATAAGCTAACCGAAACGAGATCATGATTTACCTAAGATTGTATCTAAATCTGTTTCGTGATTTTTCATAAACTTTTTCTAATAAGCCTTCTGAGCCTAACACACGCCGCCGCCCGTTTTGGGTCTAAGGCCTGACGGTTTCCTCTCGATGTTTTCCTTCACTGTACGAGCGAGTGTTGAATATGTAAATGAAAAGCTGCAATGCACAGCTGGGATTCGAACCTACGACGTCAGGACCGAAAGTCACACGGCCAAGCCACTAGGCCAATACTGGATACTAAATGCGCTCCAATATTTAAATATTTTTCTATTATTTTATCGAGAATACGAAATTTATTATATTATAGATTACTTTATTCTGATGATATCGGTTTTCAAGATCATATTACATTTGATGGCTGTTTTACACCATAACGCTATAAATATTATTAATGTTACGAACAAAATTCTTGGCTTATCTCATCAGGGGTTAGATTTCACATCTGGAATTTACTCCAATTATTATGTCTTTGCCATTTGACATTTAAAAAATATGTGACCTAGTGAAAAAATCTTTTGAATATCATAAAAATATAATTTATGTTTTACATAATTTAGGCATTTTTGGTTCGGTATTACATTACATTTGAGAATGAATTTTATTATCGTGTTGCATATTAATTCGCTTCATCATTTCATTGATTAGCCGTATACAAAACTATTTAGTATGGGAATCTAATTGTAAACAGCTGCAACATTTAAGACAATATATAAAATATATAAATAATATCCGCCACTTGTATCCATTTACTTTTTGCATTATTTTCCCACGAGTATGACGGAACAGCCGAGTCAGCGATTTAATTGATAACAGCCAACTATATACGATGCTTTGTAACTGTTACAACTCTAGTCGGAAGTATTAGTCCTTTCGCTCAGCTATTTCACACCTTTGTTAGTTGTTACGTAAGACAGTCACGGTCAAACGAAACAAGGTTCATCTCAGTATTTCGAGAGGTGTGTCTTAATTCCTATTTGGAGTCAACATCCGGGCCGCAAGGATCAAGTTACGGTGGAGGATTGAGTACGAATGTCAAGGAGCACTCTCTGTGAGGGCTGACGTTACGTTCGCCGCCTGCTAGTTTTGTTTGCGCTCAGTCGCACCCAACATGCCTGCGCGATCGCCTGTCTCGTACCGCAGCCTCGCCGCTCTATTGCTCCTCATAATGCACATACGTAAGTATTACGAAAGCTGCCTCCACTTACCAGCATATCCGGTTCAATAAATTTAATAATAAATCTTTTAGTGACACATATATTTAAATTATTTTTACAGATGGGGAAAACTTTTCTTGCAGTAAAGATGGATTGTTCGCCGATTACGATGCGGATTGTGAAGAATACGTTAAATGTTCATCTGGAAAAGTGAAAGGACGATACTTATGTCCCGCGGGAAGAGTGTTCAGTGAAGTGGCAGGTGCGTGTATATCGAGCCCGAGTAGAAGTTGCATACAACGTATTTGCGCCACAGGTGATTCGTTTGCATACAACACCCCAACAACCGCGTGTAGACATTATTATCGCTGTGAAAACGGTACCGTTACCGATCACACCTGTCCGAGCGGATCCTGGTTTGATATAGACCGACAAGCCTGTTCCCGAGGCGCGGGGACGTGCTATGAACCTGTATGTGCCGGTTTGCCTGATGGGAAATATCCAGACTCTTCAAATGAATGCCGCAGATTACTACACTGCCGTGGTGCAGAAGTAAGAGCTGTGGAATCTTGCAATGGTGTATGCAGTAATAACTGCCCTGCTCCTAGATCTACGGCTATCCCCATACCGGTAGGCGATGCAGACTTCTGTTCAGACGACACATGCGACTCATTATGTGATAATGCAGGGGATGGTGCTTACGCTGATCGTTCAACAGGTTGCCGTGAATACTTTGTTTGTAAATCACATCGTGTCATAAGCCGGGGCGTGTGTGAACCGGGATTTTTGTTCACGGGCATGGGCTGTGAGTCTGCTGAATGGAACTATTGCCCGTCACCAGCGCGAAGCCCTTGCTTCAACCGTCAGGACGGTAGATACAGGGACTGGAAGAGCTGCTCATCTTGGTACGACTGCCGACGAGGAAGAGTAGTTTCACGTGATGTGTGTGGGCCTGGAAAATCTTTTGATGGAATAAAATGCGTTTCGGAAAAAAGCTTTCCATGCACAGGACCTGAGTTCTCCAAGCGTTGTGAAGGAATGCCAAGTGGGACTTACCAACATCTTGAATCTAATTGCAGTCAATACTACCATTGTGAAGGACCCTTGGAGTTTATGTTTGTTTGTCCGGTCGGAGAAGTGTACGATGGGTCAAAATGTGTACCCAAGTATCAATATTTATGCCCAAACTTGGAAAAGGATTCGTGTTATGGCCGTGCTAATGGGCATTACCGTGCAAAGGATGCCAGTTGCAGAGCCTTTTATGCCTGTATAAATGGAGACAAAGCTATGTATGTTTGCCCAGTTGGAAATGTGTTTGACGGCGAATCCTGTATTCCCGAACGGTTAGATCTTTGCCCGTCGAAAGATTACTCCTGTTCAGGATTAAGTGACGGTTACCATCCCGAAGTTGACTCAAACTGTCGCAGGTATATTATATATTTCTTGCTTACCAACCCTTATAAAAAAAGCATATTAATAATTTAAAAAATGATAATATTTAAATTCCAATAATACCAAGGCACTTTTCAGTTTCCTTATTTAATTAATTTTCCGTTCAGCTTTTAGATTTTATGATAATAAACCTAAAAACTCTTAATTTCGCTTTTAATTAAATATTCTTTATTAACGTGTACATTTTCACTTTCAGATACTTTTTCTGCGAAGGCCATGACCGACTAGCCACATTATCCTGTCTTGGGGGTAAAATTTTTGACGGACACGCATGCGTGGACCGCTTACGTCACGAGTGCGGGACTCCACGTAAGCAGAACACCGAGAGTGGAAAACACTGTGACAGCGACGGTTTCTTTGCAGTCCTGGGTACTCAATGCAAGAATTACTTCATTTGTGTAAACGGTCAAAAGACCTACCTATCGTGTCCCATCGACCAATTATTTAATGGTCAAGTGTGTGTACCCAATAATGAATACGCATGTCCTGATTGAATGTCAGTTAGGGTAAGATCCAGAGACAAGTCTAATGGTAAGATTCAGAGGCGATACAGAGCTAACTAAGTATGTCCCGAATGTCAAAAATGCATTATATTTTGACATAAGAGTCATAGTTCGCGCTGTCTCGACTCTGAATGTTACCGTGCATACTCTCCCATTTATCAAACGCCTTACAGATTTTGATAGACGTGAGAATTGTTACCTGTCTTTGGACCTTACCCACGGTATTGACTTATTCGTCGAAAGTTCGGGAGTCCACGATGTACCTGATATAAAGACTGTGAGCTCACAGATTATTCAGAATTCACCAAGTACCGTTAGCAAATATTCAACTACCTCGTGCAATGATAGGCTCAATATACTCGATATTTTATTAGCATTTAAGCAAACTAGATATAATTTCTAATTACAATAGCTATTAGTTACAAACGCAACAAGCTCAATTAATAAAAAAATATATTTTGATAACATAAACTTAATTTATTAGAAATATATCTTTAATACAAACCTTAAACAAAACTTAATTTATTAATTACACGTTACAATTATAGACACATGTAGCACAATGATTTTAACTACAAATAGACTAGTCTTTCTAGGACTAAATTTTTTAAATATATTTTTTTGGCGATTAAATAAGTAAACATTTTTTAGTTTTACAATCGTTGCATACATTAAAATAAAATATATATTTTATCTATGGGAAACAAACTTCCGCCACATCGGGCATTATACACAGCATGCCGTAAACTATAGAATACCTTCCAGTAAGGTAATTTTCAGAGACAAGACTGCAAATTCTGACACGGAATGTCACACTTAACAGTTGGAGACTTTTGTCTTGTCTCTGAAACTTTTCAAACCAATTAAAAATGGAATTGGTCCACGACGGAAGTGTTGATCTTAATAGTTATATAAAAAGTTCAAATGTACCGCACTTTTTGAATAAACGCTAAACATTTTATATTACAAATTAGTTAAAAAAAAAACAATTGTTTTGTCACGTTTAAGTGTCACTAGAGTTACGAGGACATAATTTAACTGCCTAATAGGTTACTTTAAAAAAGATAAGTTAAGTCAAGGGTAAACAATTCTATAGTTTTATAACTTAAGATTTGAAAATTATGTTATCATTAAGCTTATTAATTTATTTTAGATTTTTTAATTTTGTACAATATATAGAATAACGAATGGAAACAACTTGTGTTTAATTTCTACCATTAAGTTTAATTAATCATAAGAGATCTATTTTTTATAATACCAAATCCATAAATGCTAGAAAATGTTGACTAAAAAGGAATAATTAGATTGCCGTTAAAACTTACAAATATTTAAGACACATAAAAGCTGCATTAGAGCATGGGGCACAAACATTGCTACGTCTATTTAGAATTTCTTGGCAAAAGTTCGTTAACCAAGCCTTAAAGTGCAAAAAAAGGCATTTCCCAGAAATGTATATCGGCTAAATGAATAACAAAATTCAATAATTTTTTTATTAATTGTACCTATGCCATGAAATTCTGAATTTTACAATATGTTAGGAATTAATGATGAATCCTAATAATAGACGATAATATATAAAGCATAAACTCATCATAGTGACACTAATAACTAATTTGAAACTTTCTGAAACCCTGAATTAATTTTATATACCTACATATATCAATTTGTCAAAAATATTTCGTAGAAATATCTATGCATTATTTGCAGTTTTATGCCTTTAAACACTTTGAAGCTTTTAAACGGCAATCCACAGACTATTTTGCTTAAAAAGATTTACGACAGTACTTATGTATTGTCTTTCACATTGTGAGGTATATTTAGAGGTTCATTTAAAAGGATAGGTACTAACAAATATTGAATATTTGATAATATTAATTAATTAACATCTGATGAATCTCCTGTCCGTTTGCCCCTTCTACCGCAAATCCAGTTCCGGTACCTACTCTAAACTAAATACGCAATTAAAAATTTCTACAAACTCTACATTGTAATCACTATCGCGAGTTACAGAATATGGGAATTGGTCTCCAAAAACTCTCCAATATCTCAAGCCAATCTTCGCTTGAGCATTGTCAAATGTCAAAATTCGATAATTGTTGTAATTACTATTTATAGGAACCCCTCTAATGTGTGTCAACATGAACACATTTTTCTAGAGAGTATTCGGGTGATAATTACTTTGACTAATTGAATAATTTAAATTTTAATATTTTTCAAATAGAAGTACAATATCATAGATTTTTTTTTTAAAGACAATTCACACCAATTGACCTAGCCCCATGCTAAGCTGGTGAAGCTTGTGTTATGGGTACTAGGCAACGGATATACATACATATTATAGATAGATAGACGTATAAATACATATTTAAACATCCAAGACCTAAGCACAACACCAAATGCTCATCACATCGATGTTCGTCTCAGCCGGGGATCGAACCCGGGACCCATGGATTCGCAGTCAGGGGTACTAACCACTAGACCAATGAGTCGTCAATATAAATCTATGTACAATATAGGTTTTACGGCACTCACCAGCTGCTATGTAGACATAAATTCAAGTTAGAATATTACATTCGACATAGACAATACTGCAAGATAGCAACATGGATAATACTGCAAGAATGAACGGAGCTTTATATTGACAGCGCTCAAGACAAGATTAAGACTTGAAACCTTTTTGCATACGAGCCTGAATCTTGAAGTATAATATTTGATAAAACAGTTCAGAGAAGCATATATAATGAAAAATACAAGACATGACGTTTTAAACAAATTTAAGGGCTTCCGAAATTTATTTAATAGAGAAATAGAACTTGGTACTTTCGGCTTCACATTCAACAACATATAACTGAGCTGCAAGAAATAACAAACATGCTTTATACAGGGTGTTTCAGACTTTCATACCAAAAATATTGATTATAGTTTTTAATATTTATATCATTACATTTATGACGTATTTTTTACAAACGTGAAACAGCCTGTATTTGCTAAATATAATAAAGATAAATATATCTAAACTGCAAATTTTATAAAATATTATTATTTATAAATTTTATAAACTCTACAAACATCTAAGTACAATACTTAAACCCGCGACATCTCCCACGTAGGAATGCTTTCTACGAAAAAAAACATAAATAAAACAAATATAACAATATCAAAGTTTCTCAAAAACGATTCAGCGGGAACCACAAACTCAATCTCGTTCCTCTAACAATTTTTATAATAGATTTATGTAATTAAATTCGTAAGTAATTTTGGAAAATAAAAGATCTTTAGATCCTTATCAAATCTACAAAAATATATTTAACCAAGCTTAAACGAAGCTCAGCAACTTTTTAAGAGTCACGCTTAAACTGTTTTAACTAATTAACACAGTTCAAACTTCAAACAAAACAATTCCGAAAAATTCTTCTAGTTGTTTATGGTTCAAAAGGACCGTTAAATTGAGTGAACTTGGCTAAGATCTTGAAAGAATCAGTCTTACTACAGTACACAGTATAGACAATAAAAATATTCGTTGATCCACATACTAACTATAAAAAACTGATCTAGAACCTATCTCTGGCATTTATCAATCGTATTATTTTATAGAAACCGGGATATAACGTTTTACGTACCCACATAGACAAATGAGGGTAGACATGTGGGCACCACAAGCGTACTGCACGTATAAGGCTGATTAATATACAAGCGACAACAGTGGAGTTTTAATGAAAATCCAACGAAAAGAATTTCCACCGTTGGAAATACCCAAATATTGGAAATTAGACTTTAATGACAGATTTTAAGTTTAAACATTAAACAAATATAATATACGTGACTAATAATGTATTGACACATGCTCTAGAACTACGGCCATTAGGTCTGACCTTGAAATGACCTTTCGCATTATGGTTATGCGTAGGCAAAGAAACCTTTATCAATAATTTCGTGTTGAAAAATATGGAAAGCGTTCGAGACGTCGGGAAATGGAACTCATTTTAATAAATATAAATATCGGACCGGATCCAATCACCAAAAACACGTGGGCGTAATTACGAGTGGTACCCAAAAGTAAATATTATTGCACCGTTTTAACTAAAGCACTACTGTATTCATTACAGTATTAACAGAATTTGACAATAGAATACTTTAGTTAAAGGGTTATTCTGATTTAGTTTTTTTTATAAGAAGTTTCGAATCGCTGTCATACTTTCGACGACACGTTTATATTGCTAAACTAAACCGGTATTGTAACTCTCAATATATAAAGCCAGATTGAAAACAAACAGACCTCTAAATGACAAGTCATAGACCAAGACAAATATCTTTTAATAGATATAACAAGACGTAGTAGAAATTATTTAAAACAAAAGTGCATCGTCCCCAGACAATCGCATCAGATAAAAATTAAAAAAATTGCTGTCTTTTTGACAGTTAACATTTGACAGTTTGACACCTCTATGGTTTGTATATCTATTCGTAGTTTTACCCTTTTAAAGTCCCGGTCGTAATGGTTATTGGTCGCTCGTTCCGGGCTTCGGAGCAGGCGCTACCAGCACGCTAATATCCCAAACCTGGCAATATAAAATTATTAATATAAAACTTACATTTGCTAAAGTATTTCTGCATCGACATATGCAAAGCAAAGCTTCTTGTTCACTCCTAATTCAAACCCAACATAAGCATTTTGAATGCATTTCCCGCGTCTTTTTATTATAGAAATTCTTTATTGGATTATTTTTTACAGCCAGTAACATTTTCATTCAATTTGTGATTCAAACTCTTTGATGATTCAAACCAAAAACATTCCAAATTCAAATTCACTTTTAATCCTGAGGGGACGACGAAACTTTTTATTGAGAATGAAGTAGCTCTTTTTGAATAAGATAAAATTTTGTTGAAATGTGTATCGGGTATAACCAAAGACAAGAATGTTCTGGTCTCGTTTGTTTAGTTAAAATTACGAAAGTGCATACTCTACTCTATTGATAACAATGACAGATTGTCTACATGCACAAAGACATTCAAGGTTGTCGTATTAAAAGAATTTAATTCCGTCACTTGTAAATTTCCAATTAAATATCCTATACAGTTTTATTGTCCTGTTTACTGACCATTTGGGTTTCCGCCAATAATTAGTTTACCGAAATTCACCCGGATTCCTTACCGAAAATACGGGTTGTTATTTTTAAGAGCCGTTACTTATTATAATATGTAGACAGATTGGACAGCAGTTAATATCATTTACGGTACTAATTTCATTTGTATAAAAAAGTTTTTCATTTGGTTTAATTAATTTTAGTTTAATTTAAATTTGTAGACTTTAATCCCGTAGACTGAACTGATTGTCATATTTTTAAAGATTTATTTAAAATATATATAACAAAAAAAACGTGATTGTACTTATGTACACGCGTTAGAAGTTATACTTCTTTGGCGTAACAAGAGAAAAATCTTTTCAAAATTTTTATCTATCACCATATTCTACGGTTCTAGAAAAAACGACACTAACAATAGAAAAAAAATACTCTCATCATTTTTCCCTAACGCGCCAAAAGTAAAAATCCAAAAAATCTAAAATGTTGACTATAGCTAACTTCAGGGTGTCGGTTTTTGTTACGGTGTGCGCTCGCATCGTTAAATTTACTCTCATAATTTTTCCCTAACGCGCCAAAAGAAGTATAACATCAAAAACTCTTAAAAATGTATTTTCTTAGTGGCTTAAGCGTGCGACCTTGAGGTCGTGCGTTCAAATCACGGCTATGCACCAATGAAATGCGTAATAACGCTTAACGAAGGCAAACATCGCTAGAAAACGTCTTAAGGCAAAAAGTTTACGACGTGGGTCAGGCACAGAAGGCTTGTCTACATGTCAATAAAAATGATTATAGAATCGAATGAAATCTCTGGCCTCAGACTGGAGCGGTACTGAATTATTTTATCATTTTGCTACAAATTTTCCAATCCTCATCTGACCCTTAGCGATTTAAATAATATGACAACTGGACATTTTAGGTCATATTTGCATATGAGTCATGCTACAATTGGATGTGAGTTCTTCATTTGGCCACAAGGTCGTTTCTGAAATATTACCCAACTTACGTAATATATGTTGCATCATTCGCTACTGTTTTAAGACAATCGAAAATCATCTTCATTTTATTGTAATACATTTACCTTGCCCAGCCTGGTCAGTATAATAAGTATCTCAGTATGTAGGTAAGTAGAGTAATTTTAAGTAAGTGAAACTTCTTTATGAGGGTAATTTTTTACGAAAACGTCACGAAGATGTGCAGCGTTTTTGTCGATGGGAGAGAGCGATTGAGACCGATTGAGAGAGTGTAAAGGGCGATGTACCTTATATGAATTCTAGAGTATTCTGAGAGTATTTTATATTTCATGCAAAATAATTTATTGAAATCTCAAATGACGAATTGTAAATTAAAATGCCACGTGTTTTTATTATCGAAGAAATAAATTAAAAAAATATTAAATTCATTAAATTTTTATATAAATATATAGACTAAAACATACAGTCAAAATCTGTTATAACGACATCGAAGGGTCATATTTGGTCGTAAAAACCGATAGCCGTAATAGCCAATGACGTTGTTATTAAGTACCTAATTCAATAGAATTCAGCCCGGACCTTTGATTTTGGTCAATATAACTGGTGTGTTGTTCTAAAGTCTAAACAATGTCGTCGTAAACGGTTTTGACTAAACTTGTTATTTTGATTTTCAAGTGTGCCTTTTTTTAAATTAAAATAAATGATTTGACTTTGGAAATATAATTTAAAAACATTTAGTAAATAAACGTCTGTCACTCAGGTATGATGGTATAATATTTTTTGAAACCGTGCCAATAATTTTTGTACAAATCTTTCCTCTTTAGAAGAAGAGTATAGATGTTATTTTTTTATATAACAGGGGGCAAACTGGCAGGAGGCTCATTTAATTATAAAGTGATACCGCCCATGGACACACACATTGCCAGTAGGCTCGCAAGTGCGTTCCCGGCCTTTTAGGAATTGGTACGCTCTTTTGTTGAACGACCCTAAGTTGAATTGGTTCAGAAATACATCGGTGGACACCTGATATAGTGGTGTTGGGCTGGTAAAACGGCCTTTAAAAATGCTGAGTTGTGCAACGAACGTCGAGGACGTCCGATGATGAAAAAAACACTTTTTTTATAGAACTGGATGCAAACGGGCAGGAGGCTCATCTGATGTTAAGTGATACCACCGCCAATTGATAATCCCAATGGCTGAGGGCTGGCGAGTGCGGTGCCGGCCTTTTAAAGAATTGGTACGCTCTTTTGTCGAACGACCCTTGTTCCACAACTGAGCGTTTATGAAGGCAGTTTTGCCGCACACCACCACTATGTAGAACCTGCTGCCCATTAAAGTATTTCCAAACCAATTCTACTTAGGATCCTTCAAGAACTTAGGGTTAAGAGCCGGCAACGCACTCGCCAGCCCTCTGGCAATGTGAGTGTCCATGGGCGGTATCACTTAACATCAGATGAGCCTCCTACCCGTTTGCCTCCTATTACATAAAAAAATCATAGGTAATACTTTTGACCCGTCCCTTCTCTAGTGAGGCCTGGAATAGTTCCAGGTATGCACAAGTTCTACCCAACCTCACCATCCTTGTTATACTTATTTAACTTTTCTCATTTATCCGTTCCACAAGGTCAACTCGTAGTAAGTCCTCTAAGATGTACAAATTAAATTTGTCTAAATTTAACCTACAAAATTACTCTGCAATTTTAAATTATTCTATCAAAGCATTTACTTTTCTTACCTTTATAACCCTATCCTTGCCAGCTGTGCACATTCGACCTGTGGCTTCGTCCATGTAGAGGGACGCCACCGCGTGCTTCATATCGTGGAATGACGCTAGGGATTCGCGGCTAAAAACATATTACAATTTATCAATAATTAGTTCGGATTAGATTTTATTTATTTAGAATTCTTTGCAAACAAAAATTAACATTTTGGGCATGAAACTAATTAATACAGTAAAGGGAGCGTTCAAGTATTACGTCACGCAATTTTTGGATATTATTGACCCCCCATGTAACGCGCCGTAACGTTTTTCTGTACGCCATAAACGTTTCGTGACCACCCAGTGACTCTTTATACCTAAAAGTTATAATTATGTGGTGTAAAGTACTGGAACGTCGAAAATAATATTAAGAATAACGCGTAATTCAATCCCCGCCCTGCATCGTAACGGACGTATAAAACGCGGTATTTCCCATCTATAACGCGGAGATTTCACAAGATATATTTCTGTAGTGTGTAATTTAAAATGATAATTAGTTTTGCACCTGTTTCAATAGTGTTGTTATAAAATTAAACTAAATTTATTAAATTCAAGTTAATAGTTTTGAATTGTTCAAAAGAACGGTTTTACGAGAATACTCCTACAACGCGATTTCCTATAACGCAGTACGGGTCTACCGCGTTATATGGGGTATTACTGTACTGCCTTATATTGGAGCGCATATAGAATAAGTTTACTCGTTTTCTTTATTACTGAATGTATGGCATCTATTTCATTCATCGTTGTAGGGATAGAATGTAGGTGGAGTAGAATGGGGTAGAATAGACGCGAGCCAAGACGTTGCGCCTACTTAATTCTGTCTCCGACACTATCAACATCTTTATATGGTCGCAGAGTGAGTTCCCATATATACATATATTTTATAATTTTTTCGACATTATCGTATTGGCTTAGTACTGTAAGGATAGTGTATGTATGTTTGTGAATAAATAAATAAAAATCGGTCACGATTCCAAAGGCTGAATTTAGCGAAACTGAAACGATTTAATAATTATTGAAGGAATATTTGGAGGGTCTAGGAGCGTTATCATATTTCCATTACTTTTATCAATCTTTTACTATTACTGATACAGGACATTAATGTTTCTTAGGGGGGGGGAAAAAAAAAAAAAAAAAAAAAAAAAAAAAAAAAAAAAAAAAAAAAAAAAAAAAAAAAAAAAAAAAAAAAAAAAAAAAAAAAAAAAAAAAAAAAAAAAAAAAAAAAAAAAGGAAAAAAAAAAAAAAAAAAAAAAAAGGGGGGGGGAAAAAAAAAAAAAAAAAAAAAAGAAAAAAAAAAAAAAAAAAAAAGAGGGGGGGGGGGAGGAGGAAAAGGGGGAGACAGGGGGGGTGGGGGGGGGGGGGGAAAAGAAAAAAAAAAAAAAAAAAAAAAATTTTTTTTTTTTTTTTTGTGGGTGTGGGGGGGGGGAGGGGGGGGGGGGGGGGGGGGGGGTAAAAAAAAAAAAAAAAAAAAAAAAAAAAAAAAAAAAAAAAAAAAAAAAAAAAAAAAAAAAAAAAAAAAAAAAAAAAAAAAAAAAAAAAATTTTTTGGGGGGGGGGGGGGGGGGGAAAAAAAAAAAAAAAAAAAAAAAATGGGGAAAAAAAAAAAAAAAGGGGGGGGGGGGGCCGCCCCCCAAAAAAATTTTAAGGGGGGGGCCCCCCCCCCCCCCCCCCCCGGGGGGAAAAAAAACCCCCCCCCAACCCCCCCCTTTTTTTTTTTTTTGGGGGGGGGAAAAAAAAAAATTTTTTTTCCCCCTTTAAAAGGGGTTTTTTTTTAAAAAAAAATTTTTTCTTTTTTTGGGGGGAATCGACCCTTAATCAGATAAAAGATTTAAAAATAGATATTTTGGAAAATATTCTGAAATCATTTGTGGAAAATGGTATTTAGTATATATAAACTAAATGGCTTTTAACGCAAGCATATTTTTTTAAAGAAAGCCTATTTTGTTGAAATTTTAGATTTACAATTACATTTTTTTAAGACAAGTCGTGTGTCAGACTCGCTACTCCTTTATACTTATATTGTCGCTGTAGAATGATAACCTCGTATGTCCAGAGGACCAAACATTACAGGAAACGAAAAATGTTTCATTTCGTCAATATTCTTTAAAATATTATTATGTGTTTATGTCTATATTTTAGATGGTAAAAAGGACTTAGTTATTAATACTTACTTCACGATTATACCAGTTAAATGACATAAGAGTATAAGAATAAAAAATAAATGGTTTTTTGACTTCAGGTTATCATTCAGTGACGATATATATACAGTACTTACGGCTCATGTCGAAGCGTGTCGTAGCAGCCAGTGCAGACGCGCTGCGGGAATTCAAAGCCCATTATGGGTAACGGCAAACGATGAGGGGAACACGCCCCACAAACTGCCGCCCCACACCAACGACAGTGATGTTGACGAAGACCTACAATATGAATTTTCACTGTAGTTCATTGTTATTTGTAAAAAGTTAAAAGGTTTTAAGTGTAGAAGGGTTTTGAAAGCATATATAACAACATGGCAACGGTCAGATGTGATTGACCAGCACAACATAGAAACGTATTTTGGAGCGCTCAAGTATTACGTAACGCAATTTTTGGAGATTATTGACCCCCCCATGAAATCGCCGTAACGTTTTTCAGTACCCAAGTACAGAACTGTACCCAAGTCTAGTAAAACGTTTCGTGACCACCTAGTGACATTTTAGGTACTATTATGCGGTGTACGTAGAAAATAATATTAACAATAACGCGTAATTCAATCCCCGCCCCGCATCGTAACGTTTTACAAAAGGAACCCCCCTCCCAAAATTCGTTACGTAATACTTGAACGCTCCCTTACGTACGTATCTGCCCCATGACTCAAACTCAAAATCATTTATTCTCATGTCAATGTCCATAAAGAAATCGTCATAGTCTGACAAAAACTTTACAGGGCAGCCATTTCAAAATAATATAATCATGTTAGTTTTTGTCATAACTATTTTAATTCATATTCTGTAATCATGAAAATTTGCATACAAGTAAACAAAAGGGTTTGTTTTGAAACAAAATAAAAATAATAACATTAAATTACACAGTTTTCTAGAAAAATCACATGTTTCTATCAAATCCGTCAATTTACCGACAGATTAATTTGAAATTTAAAACACATGGATTTTTTTTATTGTAGCCGTAATATTTAGTCAATGTAGTATCCAAATATGATAAAAAGTGGATATTGGTTTTTTTTCAAATCCGACATTGTTCTACGATCATGACGAAATATATATTAAATGCTTGTGATTTACATTTACTGCCAGTTCTCATATCAAGGCCATAGAATGGATGAGAAGAACTATTACACGTCGGAAATATCTGCGAACCTCGCTGGAATGTCCCCACCCGCCCTTTTCCCTATCATACCGTTCCAAAATCCGACCATGTATATTTTTTTCGAATATAATTTTGAAATATTAATAAACTACTATTTAGTGAAGAGGTAGACATAATATATAATAAAAATAATACACAAATAAAATATTTTACATCTTAATTTTTTGTATCTTATTGATAGTAAAGGTGAGCAATAAACTCTGAGACTGATTACAGGACTTTCAATTTAATTTCTTTATTAAAGTAGGTACACAACATCATAATATTTTTTTCTATACAATTATCAGTTCTTAAATACATTCAATTACGGTGAAAATAAATTTGACAAAAAATTACAAAAATATCTAATATATAAAATTCTCGTGTCAGTTTTCGTTGCCATACTCCTCCAAAACGGCTCGACCGATTCTCATGAAATTTTGTGTGCATATTGGGTATGTCTGAGAATCGGACAACATCTATTTTTCATCCCCCTAAATGTTAAGGGTAGTCCACCCCTAAATATTTTCTTTTTATTTTAAGATACTTTTTTCTGTTTTTATTTTTTTATGATACAGCATTAAAAAATACATACAAACCCCTAACTTTCAACCCTCTACGATCAACCCCTATTTTTTTATTATAAATAATATATATGGCAAAACGACGTTTGCCCGGTCAGCTAGTATGATATAATATTAGTTAGACTACTATTAGTGTCAATAGTCAAAAAGTACTTAATAAAAAGACCGCATGCGCAGGTCACTTACCAAGCTGCTTCTTCTCCATCATAGCCCTCACATTCCATATGAAGGGTGCTCGGCATAGCTGACAAATATCACTTTCACGCCACGCCGGTGTTTCCTTGCGAGGAACGCCCATTTCCCAAACGCCCAACGCCCCATCCTCCCCACTCGAGAGCAGCCTCTGACAGCCTCCAACATACCATAACCCTGTCACCTTGTTGCTGAAAGATTTAAGTCATATAGTAACGTGTTAGACGTAATTTAGAAAAAAAAATAATATTAAGTTATTGTTCACCGTGTAAAGTCCATATAAGGTCGTTCGATTTAACGACAAACCCCCTAAAGCGTCGAAATCACTCGGCTTTGGATGGTTAACTTCCATACAATGATACATTCTACATAGCATTACACCCACCCTCAATAACGGCAATTAAATTAAAAAAAGTATTTTTGAAGTTGCCGAAATTAGTTAAAACTGCGGAACTGTGTACGTTCTTTTGTCGCTTTATTGTCTCAGCCCGTAAGAATCCGGACTGTCGGCTAAATACGTCCCCAATTTTTTTAGAAATTCGTCCTTTTGTTTATAAACTGGGATTGTTTGCACGTATCACTAAGATGCCTCAATATCTTAAGATATGAATAAAACAAGTAATAAAATACAACATTATTACTGGCGCAGCAATATAAGTCAGGCGAAAATAACAGACTATACGCAATAGTATTCAAATAAGAATTGATTTTTATGTAATTACTAACACTAGTATGAAATAAACTTTTTCTAATACAGATTTTTCTTCTTTCTTTATAACGATAACTCTTTCTTTCTTGAGTGTCGTTATATAGAGCAAAGAAAAAAGAAACCGAACCGAATTCTTCAACATGCAAATTAAGAGAAAAATGGGTGGATACCTACTAACGCGTTCCTAAGTTGGAATCCATTTAAATTATGGTATGACTACCAGGACAAACAAACATACATACACGCCCACGAGCTTGGACTGACACTGTGATAAACAGATCTTCATACTGAAATATCAATTCTAGCAATATCCATAGCTAACGTGTAAAGCTGATCATGTTAAAAATGAATTATAAGGATCAGATAACGAACTTTTTTTTCATCACACAAAACAGGCGTATAGATGAACAAAATTATGTATTTGAGAATAGATCCTTAACATACTATTGTATGTTTTATGTTTATCAATCTCACTGACAAATAAAATTCTTCAAGAAAAAAACCTAAACAAAAATTTATTTTCAATCAAAATCCAACGAACGAATCGAAGTCGAAATCGCTAACAAAAATTATTTTCTGTGTGTTTCATTAATAACTTCTTAAAACTAATTAACAACTCTTTGTACCCATAAACACTAGTTATTGCTTCGCCGAAAATCAGCCCGGATGTTAAACGCCATTTGCGTAAACAAGCACTCGTAAGAATCAGAAGTTTGCTAACTAAACGTAATAAAATTTAGATTCATTCCTACCTGATTCATATAAGAATAATCTCAGTATATTTTAGTTGACATAATTCAAGAGACAATTTTCAAAAATTTGCTGTAAATTCAAATAGTTGTGAACAATAAGTAGTACTTAATGATACTAGTTACAAATGCTATTTTGCTATTGATAATTTTGCTACAGAAAAAAACTTACATATCCTGAAAAATTTGTCTATCATACAAATAATAATGTAGTGTATTGACTAAATAAAGTGTTGCTTGGTTGTCTCATGCGCCTACGTCACTTGTCAGACTGTCAGTCGTAATCCGACATCCGAACGGAGCGGTTGTGTGTAGGATGTTTGTACAAGTGTTGTGGTGTTGGTGAGCCGTAAATCACTCAAGAAGCAGGACATTACATGTGGCGACGAGGAAAAAGTGAGTACACATAAGTAAAAAAAAAAAAGGAAAGATACGGTGCACTAAACAAGTGACGTCATTCCCAGAGTACTTTGCCTATAATTTACTATGACCCGGTTGTTTTAATCATTAGCTATTGATAGCAGAAACAGTTGCATCTTGACTTCTGAACGAATGTAGATAATTTTATTGTTGACGGGAAATATGAACAGACTTAGGTACTTATTGTTTTCATATTTCATAAATGTTTTGCTTGTATTACAATATTTAATATTGTCGTACCTACATTTAAACAGTAATCAACAAACCTCTGCAATTACTGAGCTAAGGATATAAACAAATAATGACCTATAGGTTCAGCTAATCTAAACTACGGGTACCTACATTAAATGTACGATTGTTTTGTAGACCTACCTACATAGTGATAGAAATATATTGTATAGTAGACCGGCAAGCGTTGTGTGGTGGTTTTTGTTATATTACAAAGTAGTAAACTATTCAAGGGAAACGGTAGGAGAAACGAGTCATGGGGACCACCATGCTTTATGGTGGTTATGCCATTTAATTGTAGAAACGTTGAAAGAATTATGTGAAACGTTGGTACTTTTAACAAGCGCCATCTGTTAGAATGGTGACTATTAAATAAGAAACAAATATTTTGCAATAAAATAATATTGCGGGTATAAATTGAGATGTATCCTATCTTTTAAGTTAGATCAAACTGCAACGGTGTGCAAGTTTGATTGATATCGGTGGAGTTTGGGAGTCTATAACGGACAAACAATGTGACACGTAATTTATATATATTAAGATTATGCTTGTGGTTAGTGATGTTTCTATTTGTCTACAAAAAATAATAATAATAAAAACAATAGCAAGGTTTATATACAACCGTTGACCGTTAAATGGTAGGTACTGTTACCTAACTAACGCAGATTTAACAAAGACCCTAAATTGGATCTGGTTCACTAAATTAATTAAAACTATGTGGTTGTGATTAATTCTGTAAAAGAAAGGGAGTATCAACTCAAAGAGTTGGAACCCAATGATATTAAATTGATATCTGCAAATAAAAATAAAAAGCAGACTAAAAGTCTGATATAAATTATGCCAGTAAATAAAAATAAAAGCAGACTAAAAGTCTGATCATTAAATTGATGCCAGTAAATAGAAATAAAAGCAGACTAAAAGTCTGATCATTAAATTGATACCAGTAAATAAAAGCAGACTAAAAGTCTGATCATTAAATTGATGCCAGTAAATAAAAGCAGACTAAAAGTCTGATCATTAAATTGATACCAGAAAGTAAAAGCAGACTAAAAGTCTGATCATTAAATTGATACCAGTAAATAAAAGCAGACTAAAAAGTCTGATCATTAAATTGATACTAGTAAATAAAATAAAAGCAGACTAAAAGTCTGATCATTAAATTGATACCTGTAAATAAAAGCAGACTAAAAGTCTGATCATTAAATTGATACCTGTAAATAAAAGCAGACTAAAAGTCTGATCATTAAATTGATACCAGTAAATAAAAGCAGACTAAAAGTCTGATCATTAAATTGATACCAGTAAGTAAAAGCAGACTAAAAGTCTGATCATTAAATTGATACCAGTAAATAAAAGCAGACTAAAAGTCTGATCATTAAATTGATACTAGTAAATAAAATAAAAGCAGACTAAAAGTCTGATCATTAAATTGATACCAGTAAATAAAATAAAAGCAGACTAAAAGTCTGATCATTAAATTGATACCTGTAAATAAAAAGCAGACTAAAAGTCTGATCATTAAATTGATACCAGTAAATAAAAGCAGACTAAAAGTCTGATCATTAAATTGATACCAGTGAATAAAAATAAAAGCAGATTAAAAGTCTGATCATTAAATTGATACCAATAAATAAAAATAAAAGCAGATTAAAAGTCTGATCATTAAATTGATACAGTGAATAAAAATAAAAGCAGATTAAAAGTCTGATCATTAAATTGATACCATTAAATAAAATAAAAGCTTTACAATAAAATTATTATTGTACGTTAGTGGGTATAACTTAGCAGATTCAAAATCTGAAATTAAATTATAGTTGTTGGTAGGAGGTTAGTAGCTTTATGGGATAAAAATATAATCCATCATTAAATTGATACAAGATCATCTAAGATAAAATCTACTAACTTAGAGGTTAAAAATCTGATAATTAAATTTATACGTTTGTTGGTATGGACGGCTAAGTAGCTTTATGCGGATAAAAATATAATCCATCATTAAATTGATACGAGATGGAAGCATTGAGATCAATCTAATGCAGATACATAGATATCTGAATATTAAATTGATAATTCTGTTGCCCCAAAGATGTCACTCCTTTCACTGGAAAAGTTCGACTGTAACGGTAAATCTACCTCAATGGGTGCACGGTGGGGGCGATGGAAACGAGCACTTTTCATTTACCTCGACGGTATAACATTAAAAAGACGTAAAGCAAAGGGCCTCTCTTCTACATTTCGGAGGTAGACTTACAGGAAGTGTTTTACAACATTCCTGGGGCTAATGTCGAACCAACTGAAGGCAAAGACGTGTTTGAAGTAGAATACTAAACTTGATGCCTACTTTGCACCAAAACAGAGCAAAGTATACGAGAGACAAATATTCAGGCTCCTTAAACAAGAACCTGACGAAAAAAAAAAAAATATGAGGTGAGACTGAGAAAACAAGCTGATAAATATAGTTTGCCGACAGAGATGAAAACATTATCGACCAAATAACGAAAAATTTTTCTACCGAATGAGAAAAACGATATAAGATTGGGGATGAAATTACATTAGAGCAAGTAATCACCGAAGCAAATACTCTTGAAGTTGTTAATTAACAATTAGAGAGTTTAAAAACCAACTGAAATCAAATGAGAATCAAGAAGTAAACAGGATGGATAGTAAATTAAAAGGAACTTTGATAAATTAAAGAATTTTCTACATGGATTCGGTAAATGTTAGTAAACTTAGACTTGCTGGAAATTATGCAAAATGCCCAGCAAGGAAAAAGAATGCCTAGGTGTGGTTAGGGACATTTCAGACAATACTGCCGAACGAAACAGATGTTGAAGCGGAAAGTTAAATATTATAATAATATAGACATGAAAAAAGAAAGGTCGTTTCGACAGGAAGAAGAACTTAAACATAGGGATATAAGAGCCGGAGTGGGTCCAAAGGGGGTCCCCTGTAGTGCCGGTGTGAAAGAAAATGGAGCATTGAGTGAAAATCACCCATTGCGAGAGACAAGTTGCTACCTAAAATGAAAAATGCAAAAGTATTTACAAAATGATATTAAAGACGCATTTCACCAACTTGAAATAGATCCTGCTTCAAGAAACATAACCACCTTTATAACGAGTAAAGGCTATTCAGATACAAGAGAGTCAGTTTGGCATATATGTAACCGAAAACTGGACCAGAACAAAAGGGGTATTTTAAGTGTTGAAGGAAATCATGAAAATATTCAGTTAGGGTATTATAATGTTAGCGATCGTAGATTGTCATAGCAGATGTAATGAAAAGATCGACACGGAAGTTGTATAAAATCTTACAAAATGAACTTTGTTTTCGTGAGGGTAATATTGAGAGGAATGAGAATTATGGTTCCCTCGGCACTGAGGGACATCCAGGTATCGAGTCAATGAAGGGAGACTTCGTACGAAAGTCTGGGGCCTAGATGGACAAAGAGGCTGAGAATATTGTAAAAGCCTGTAAAGGATGTACTTTGTATCTGCACCATTTCACCAAACCCTATGAAACGGTGAGTTGCAGAATAGCCTGGATTGATATCGCAATTCACAAGTGGTGACCACATATTTGTTGAGTCGATATTACGGCAGGTAAAAGAAGTGAAGATTTGTGCAAAATTACCTCTACTGAAATTGTAGCCAAACTTAAAGGAATATTCAGTCGATTAGGAAATCAATAACTGCAGATAATGGAAGACAATTCATAGCGAAGAGTTTAAATCATTTCTAAAGAAAGACACATTATTCTTTTCAATACAGTACCATACTGGCCGCAACAAAATGGAGAGGTCGAAAGACAAAAATACAGACTGAAGGAAAGTTTACTGGAATATTTAACCATGTTTACTGGAAGAACCCCATCAGAACATTTCTTCAAAAGGATGTTTAGAGATAAATTACCTATGGTAATCGATACAATAGAGAGGACAACACAAGACACTTAGGTTAAGGATAGAGATCAAAAAAAAAAAAAAAAAAAGAAAGAAAAAAATGGGAAAAGGAAAGGAAGGTGAAAGTGGATTTAATACAGGAGCAAAGTGTATATAAAAATATGAATAAAGGAAATAAATTATAATAAAATTAAAATAAATAAATCCAGAAACACAACATTGGAAATCACGAAAGGAGGTGATATCACGGTAAGAAACGATGAAACCGGTCAAACTCGAAGGAGGGACGTTGTACATTTGAAAAGAGTTAAGGGGAATGAATCTGAAAAGAAATAAGTAAGACGAGGAAATGAATGTCGAACTTAACCTAGTGTAGATGATAACCTTTATTTCATTAATTATGTTTGATTCATGTAAAATCCATTATAAAGAAATTTAATATAAGTTACATAATGAGTAATAGGGAGATCTAATAATAAAAACAAATAAAACAAAAAGGGAGGGATGTAGTGTATGATAAATAAAGTGTGTGGTCATGCCTAGTATTGTCAGACTGTCAGTGTAATCCGACATCGAACGGACGGTGGTGTAGGAGTTTGTAAAGGTTGGGGGAGCGTAAATCACTCAAAGGACATTACAAATAAGTTCATAAGGAAGCCTGAATATGTAATTATAATCAAATATGCTTTCCAATAATATCACATACGTATTATAGGTCAAAAAACACAATATTTTTTTTAAACTGTTCAAAATCGCTTAATAGTCTGCATAAATTAACACCTTCAGTATTATATAACCTCTGTAACTGATATGATAACTTGCATGGGCAAGGTGTAAGATTTCTTGGAATTTGCATACACTACTAGATTCTATTTATAATATAGGTACAAAACACACGTAACATTTTTTTTATTTTTTATAATTTTATGGCCTGGTAACGAGACCTTTAAGCCAAGTCTTATTTTCGTCACACGTAACAGTCTCTACGGCAAAAACATTAGCAATCATCTTTTATACAGGATAAGATTCAGATGGGTTATTCTTAGGGCTTATCAAGCTTAAATCTAATACTTTTTTTTTTGAAGATTGACATATTTGACAGTTGCCAATTAGTTCTAGATGTCTATAAAAGATGCTGAACACTGTCAAAACACGATTTTAGGTATTAGACGTATATGTAATCTCAAAATTAATATTGAATATTTTTTAAATTAATTTAAGTCACCGTATATTATGGTATATAAAAATCTATGTCACTAATAAAATAAGTTTTTTTTATGTAACAGGAGGCAATCGGGCAGGAGGCTCACTTGATATTAAGTGCGTTGCCGGCCTTTACCGCTATGTACGATGGAGGAATTGACATCTTATATATAAAATTCTCGTGTCACAATGTTAGTTACCATACTCCTCCGAAACGGCTTGACCGATTTTTATCAAATTTTGTATGCATATTCAGTAGGCCTGAGAATCGGCTACTATCTATTTTTCATACCCCTAAGTGATAAGGGGTGTCCACTCCAAAATATTTTTTTACAGCATACACACACACATACAAAAATACATACAACCTCTAATTTTCACCCCTCTACGATCAACCCCTATTTTGTATTATAGAAGATAGTTATTTTAATTGAACTAAAAAAATGTTTCCTAGAAATAATATACATGGCAAAACGACGTTTGCCGGGTCAGCTAGTATATCATATGATGATCAATCAATATTTATTAAATTAATCATGCTCTCAAACATCATTCATGTAATACGAAAATCAATATAGGTATATATACATAATCTGAAAATGACATGTAAACTTATATTTTCCAAATTGGTCCTATGAAACCGGCCAACAAGTTTTTGTGAAAAGCTGATTCCTTACTAGAAAATACTACTACTACTAGAAATGTCTTAATTATCTTTTAATACACACCTGTGCCCTTGAAGTTCATAAGCTGTTCCCTTTTGACCTCCTATATCCCATACAATTACAGTTTGATCAAAGGAACCACTAAACAGGAGTTGTGGTATTGCCGCCCAATTCAACACTCTAACAGAACTGAAAAGTTATAATGTATTTCATTAATTATGTATAGATAATGCTAATTTAGTCTATGGTTTAATTTATAGGCTGATTGGTTGCTACCAATTAAAATACCTACATTCAGTGATCAAATTGATCTTGCCTGCCTTATTACGAGACACACAGAGATTTTATTTTAATTACATGCTTAGAAAATTCATTATTCAATTAATAATAAAAGGAAAGCATATGTTTGGGATAGATTAAGGTTTTGTTAATGTATTTTAACCTCAGCCAAAAATTACATAAATTTCAACTAAACAAATGTAATGACAAATTATAACAATGAAGATAAAATTTCCTTTGTTTGTGTTATAACACTTTTTTTTTTTTTTTATGGCTCTGGCACGGTTTGTGCATTAGCCAGCGTCAAGTATGAGATTTTTATCATTCGTGCTTTTTGCCTTAGAAATTCGATCATATTCTCCATGTACGGTTTAGGCACTCGCCCGGTACCGCATAACTCTCCCAAAGGCCAAGAACAAATTTAAATTAAATTAAAACTTGCCCTCGAACCGGGAATCGAACCGGTACCCCTCACCTAGCTGCCACTTAATAAGACCGCTAGGCTATGAGGCCCCCGTTATAACACTTTAAAAACTCTTTATGATTTATTTCAACTACAGACTACTACAGAATTAGCATGATTAACAATATTATAAAAGAAAACTTTCCAAACAGCTATAAGTAATAAGTATCTTTATGCATGGACATTATCATATACCATAGAATATTGTACGAAATAATCTATTCTTATGATTTTCATTTGAGGTATGTTGATAAAGACAATAATATCTTAGATTAGAGGATACATTTACATAGGTTATTATTCTTTTATTAAAGTTAAGTTAGACAAATGACTAACAATACATCGAATGTGACCTTGAGACATTAAACATTAAAGGCAAGCCTTCACAAGGTCATCTGTAACTAAATAATTACTTAATGCTTACCCAGTATGCCCTTTTAATGTTGTGACTAATGTTGCTCCATTATTGTCTAATTTTAACATAGTTATTTGTCCACTATAGTCTCCAACAAATGCATATTTTGATTGGGAATCAAATCTAATAATTGCTTAGGAAATTACTGACTATTAAAAAAGTACAACATATTATACAGGGTGGTCCAACTTAGTGACATCAATTAAATTTTTTTAGATTACTCACATCTGGGGGTATACGAAAATACCACATGTATGTTCCGCGATTTTTTGTAGATTTCGAGTTATACATTTTTTTGTAATTTTTTGAATGTTTTCTGCCAGCGAGGTTTCAAAAATTCATATCTTTTTTTGTTGTAGGTATTTTGCAGTTTTTAAAAAATTAATGACGTCACTAGTTGGACCACCTGTATTTTACACTATACCAAATCATATCCTAGGTTAGATTTAGTTACTATTATGGAATAATATTTAAATATTATTTTTTTATTGAATTATACTTGGCAATCCAGGTATATTCCTGCCAATTATTATTACCTCACTTATAAAGTAAACAGCTTAATATAGTAGTGTACACAACATGAATGTAAGTATTTTCAAAAGGATACTGTAAGGCTGTACACCATGCTTCAAAGGAGTAACCACCAATTCTTCTACCTGTTTCACTACAGTGGTAGGAGAACATTTTGTCCCTACTTACAGATAAGACCCATTCACAGCTCAATGAAAATACTACGGCAGTCACACGAGCCGTGTGTGCTAGATATTCGCGTGTCTGCAAAAATATTATTATTACAAATAATAAACCTCAGAAATGTTATATGTACAAGCAATAGGACCAAATACTTTTGTTTAATGTGACTAATGTTTACAGTATTTTTATGCCTATAAAACAAATAATTTGAGGTATAATAAAATACAATAATAAAACTACTCACAGGGTTTATTCTATTACAGTCGGAGGCCAAGGTGAACTCTGAAATGGTACCATTTTCTTGTCCAATAAAAAGTTGCCTTGTCTCCGGAGTGTAAAACATTGAAGTACATCCAGATGGCATATACTGACATATACTTGGCCAATATTGGCCAGAGTCCCTTTTCAACCATACTCGTACAGTCCTTACAAATAATAAGAAAAAATGTTAAATATTGTTTAATGATTGACATAAATATTTAAAAACAATTGCATCTTATGACTGGTACTGTTAATTGATTATTAAACAGGCAGTGATAATTAGGGTGAACTAGAAAACCGTTGCATAGGTCCTGTTAGTTGTCAAACAGGGCGTTTGAACCAGTTTGCAAAGTACCAAAGGTTTAAAAACTAAAATTAATGGTTTCGAATCATAAAAAAACAGATAAAATTAGGCATTTACGATTTGATAATATTTAAAAACACTTACTTATCATCGCAAACGCTAATTACTCCGTCCTCACCAGGTATCACAACAGCAGCGTTAACATCGTCAGTACAACCTTCTAATTTGCTAAGTAGAGCTGGTTTTTTTGTAGTAGAAAACCTATCATTAGGTGTTCTTGGAGCAGGCTTAATTTCTGCAGCCATATTTCTAAATGTAATGAAAATAAAATGTAAACTGTAAACACTTCGTCACAAATTTCTTCGTACAAACTACAGTCTACAAGTACCCGAAAGAAAAACTGAACGTCACAATAATAAACGTCAGTTTTGACGCTTCATGAACGCGCTCGGAAACAATCGTAGAATATTCATATTAAATAAATTAATCCAACAAATAATATCTTTTTTTTAATATTTTTTTTAATATTAATTTTAAATAAAAATTTGTTATTATTTTGAAAAAAAAAGTACTTTATATACAAAATATAAAACCATTAACTAGTATATATTATGTCCATTACCATCAATGCATCACACGGTAATAAAAATGAAGAATTTTCTATCTGTAATTAAAATCAATCTATTAATATCAATACATCTGTAGCCTGACCTCCGAATGACATTGCCCGGAAGACAGTAAACACTTTGCATTTTGCACGTCTTATTGAAATTACTGCAAACCGACTGTATTATTGCCATCTTATAAACCTTCCTGTACGCAAGTAAAATATATTTTGATCTGTACCAATTCGAAGAAGACGTATCAATTAATCGAAAAACTGATTGTTGGTACTTAGTACCTAAGGCCTCTTTTGCTGAAGAACTTATAAATACAAATTACTTACATTATATCTAAAATAAAAATATGGCCAATAAACAACGTACCAATACCTACTTTACTATTTAAATAATAATGGTTCGTATTTTAAAATTGAAAGGCCTTTCTCGGCTGTGTATTCTCGAAATTAGGAGACATTTGCTAAAAGTTTAAAAAAATATTCTTAAATCTGGTAACCCTGATATATGATATCTGCGGATTATTTGCGACTGAGTTTTATCAAATTTATCATTTTTAATCGAACAAGTGCTAACTGCTTCGTAAATAAGAAAATAATCAGTAATCAGTCGTTCTCCAGTGTTGAACAGTATTACAATGGCCCAGGCTGTTAGAAAATTAACCGCTCACGTTCTAAAAAATAACAATGTGGACACGATAATTGGAAATACCGCTCTTAGGGCAAATAGGTATGAACCGGCTTTTTAATATTTACTTACATAACACACCGGTGACATACACATTACAAAATATTACATTGTAAATTGTTTGCAAATTGGTGTTTGGCGTCGAGATTGGCGCATCCAGATACGATAATATTTTCGTTGCTCGTATTTCGTGTGATCACCGCAACGAAAATATTTCTAATTTTAAATTTACTTTTGTGTCTAATGTTAAGTTTATTATATTATTTGCTTCTATATGGAAAGTGAAAATAATAAATACACAAATTTTAGCACATGGTGGGGAAATGTTGAAATGGGTCCACCTGATGTTATTCTTGGTATAACAGAGGCATACAAAAAAGACACAAGTCCCAAAAAAGTCAATTTGGGTGTTGGTGCTTACCGTGATGATAATGGCAACCCATTTGTTTTACCATCTGTTAGAAAGGTAAGCAAGATTTTTAATTTTATTATTTTTTTAACTATGCTCTAGCATAATCTAACTATCAATTTGGTAATACTATAAATTTGATTAGATAGGTACACTGATAAATTTTACAACAATAACAATTGGTTAATTATTTACAAAAAATCCTACTATATTTTTTAACTTATTCACAAATAAGCCATATTTTAGAGTTCTTATTGTTTTACTTGATTGCAAGCACCTATTGTTAATAAAAATACAATACAAAACTTACTACAATATCAATATGTGCGTCTAAACAACTGTACATGTTTTGTAGGCAGAGGAAATCCTTCACAAAAAGGCCTTGAACCATGAGTATGCCCCCATTGGTGGTGAGGCGTCATACACAGATGCTGTTGCCAAGCTGGCCTTTGGAGAAAACAGCCCCGTGTTAAAGAATAAATCAAATGTCACTGTTCAAGTAAGTAATTAATCTGGATGTATTAGCCCTAATTATTATATAAGTACATAGTATGATTGAAACTAAGATATTAGACAATAATTTGTATCCTATTATTTTTATACTCTAATTAATATCATGCCAGGAGAATACTCTATATTTTTAGTATGTAATATTCATATTATATATTAATCATTTACAAGGTTACTTGCTTTCTTAATTACTTTCTAAAAATATATTTGTATGCCTTTATGGTAACGAATCCAACCTTTAGAAGTCTAAAGACCTTCTGGAACTCAGAATATTGGATATTTAATCTGTGAACCTATTTAATTAAATTTTTAAACCACAACTAGCTTTCTCTATTGTTGTTTGGCGCAATACCAGGATGTTCAGAATAAAATATTCACCCCATTTTATGGGAATTTCTGTTTTTCTTAAATCATGCAAACCTTAGTAACTAAGTTCTTGAGTATAGCTGTATACATTTGTCAAGGTTTTTGGTGTAGGCATATGGAAAAGTGCCAAAGCTGATAAACAAGTACTACAGTAACATGTTATTTTAGTTAAGGTTAAAGTTTAGTTTTCAATGACGAAAATTGTATGAAAAACATTTTAGTCAATAACATAATAACGGCTTATTGCAATATAATGTTTAAATTACATTTTTGTTTTATCAAAGTTTCGAACCTCCCCAATTGGCCTTGGGGCAGATACATTCCTACGTGTTTCATAAATATTTAATTAGTAATAACGTAATTGCCACTAATTAGTAAAGTCTAGAGATCTACGGCTTGTCTCTCCGATACACAATTTCGTTACTGTACAGTCTTCATTCACATTATTTTTAGTTTTGGGACTTTCTAAAAATACCTCATCATACTGCTATTGTAAAATTTTCACGTACTTTTTTAAATACTATTCTTACTACATCATAGAAGTGACACATACTTATTTCGACTAAAACTTAATACAACATTTTTAAAACAGACCAAAGAGATCGGCCCCATACACGTATGTAATACAATTTCTGAACCCATAATATATGACAACCAAGTGAAAAAATAATGGTGCGTGTACTTATGTACGCGCGTAAGAAGTTATACTTCTTTGGCTTTCTTTATTTTTTTTAAATATTAAATAATTAATAATAAATATTTAGCGTTAATAATTTAACAATATTTAATATTTAGTATATTATTCAATTATTAATTAATATTAATAATAATAATTATTTATTATTTTATTATATTATTAATTCAATTTAATAACTAGGTAGGTTTCATAACCTTTTAACTAAGTAACAATAGGTCTTTGTGAAAAAGCATTGCTAAATTTCTTTGAAAAAATAATTAAAACTCCTTTATTTGTTTAAAAGGTACTACAAATGTCATTATGGTCATTCAAAATTCTTGGCATAGCTGCTAACGTCACGCATATTCTCTTTCTTTTTACTTGTAGATTGTCTTATTCCCATCTCGCTCGCGCACGCTCGGCGCCTATACTGATAATTTTGTGTCACGGTGCGCGTGCATCGTAAAATTTCACTCTCATAATTTTTTCATAACGCGCCTAAAGAAGTATAACTTCAAAAATTGTATTTCTAAAGAGATCTAAAATTTCCCACCTAGGAACAGTTTTTATTGGAAAATTCAACTGACATCAACAAATTTTTCAAGATCATAATTAGCCAAATCGGTCCAGCCATTCTCGAATTTTAAAGGCAAACGAAGATATTCATTTAAATGAACAACGACTTACTCCTTTGACAATACATAATCAAGAAAACCGCTTAGATCTAGTTATTGATTAGAATGTAAAAGAAAAGTTGTGACTCGCATCACAGTCACAGCCGCTCACGTGATGATTGCGTGCCTAGATAAAACTATCTAGACCGAGGTACGTTTACCCAATACTAGTAACTATGTGCTAATTTAGACTGCCTTAGTTACATGGCGTATACTGAGCTATATTTCCATATACAGACTTACGTGTACAAAATATAAGTTGCAGGCTGATTCAATAGACGTCTTGATTAGAGAGATTAGGATAAATAACAAACTTACGTTCTTATCGTTATTAAATTAAAATACATCACGCTACAACCGTTTTAAGACTGGGCCTGTGCTTGAAACACGTCGACTTCATGGGTTTAAGGCAAGCCGGTATCCTCTCGAAGTTTTCCTTCATCGTTTGAGAGAATGTTAAATGCGCACATAGACAAAGTCCATTGGTGCACAGCCGGGGGTCAACCTTAGGGATGAGAGTCGCACGCTGAAGCTACTTGACTATCACTGCTCTTTATTCATGTGCCCACAGCTAGGACTAACCTTCTGAAAAGGGCACATATGATTCGGTGTATTAATTTAGTTACCGAATTACATAGGTTAACGGACCTTTTTCATTGTCCGTTGAGTGAACTGGCAAAAGTTCTGTTATTTGTTAGTGCCTATTTTCGTATATTTGCTTTTTGTTTCGTCTGTAAATTTTATTTACTCTTGTCAATTTAGGGTCACCTGTTAGGGCAGGAGTGTTTTTATAAATAAATAAATAATTACCAGGACAAAATATAATATACTTATTAAAGTAATTAAATAATTATTAAATTTAAATAACCTTATAGTCCTATTAGTATGTTATTAACTAAACTGGTTACGTAGTTAAGTAGTTAGTAACAGTGTTTAAATGATCACTCTTCAGTCAACCAAATGTCGGGAAACTGTTTCATCTAGCACATTAGCTGACGTACGCGTTATCTATACAATGTAATATTCTTAACTCGTAAAAGTTTTCGTGCCTGTCCAGATTTTACGAGGTAAAGTTCGCCCAGTGTACTTATAGCAGGGAAAATTCTAAAACGACCTCTGCGCAATAACAGTGGCTTGTTGTATATTTCTAAATATTTTCAGACTCTGTCTGGCACTGGAGCCCTCAGACTGGGCCTTGAATTTATCACGAAGCACTACGCTAAGAACAAGGAGATTTGGATGCCGACACCCACATGGGGAAACCACCCTCAAATCTGTAACACTCTGAACTTGTCCCACAAGAAATACCGCTACTATGACCCTAAGACACATGGTTTTGACCTTAAAGGAGCTATTGAAGATATCTCTGTAAGTATAAGCACAATTTTAAATATACCTTGTATGTATACACTCTACTTAATGTAAAATGTTTTATAGTAGAGTTACGTCAAATAAAATAAATATTATTTGTCTCTGCCGAATTAGCTGAAGCTATGTTAGACTATTTTGTAACAAAGGCCGGCAACACACTCATTAAAAAAGGGTGTCTATGAGCTGCAATGACTGCCCTTTATGAGCGTCCCGTATGCAAATATGACCATTATTTAAATGATCCTTATTCAATCGGCGGTAATATAGAGTGGCGCAAAGATTCATGCCCGCTCTACGCCCTTGACTTGCGAACTGATAGTAAATGTAAATTTAGAATCAATTTAACATCTTTTCTGTTGATGTTCAATATTCATAAGTGTACTTGTTTGTTTACCTATATGAATAAAGTTATTTTGAGTTTGCACGTTTGTCGCCCCTACCCATACAAAAATGTCATAATAGAACGCAATTGCCAAAATTCGCTTAAAATAATGTTCCTATATCAATAGATTTAATCAAATATATAACTCTCGCGTTAATTAATTACCAAGCGTAGAACTAATAAGATCAAATAGTTTTAGTTAAAATAATAATGGAAAATATTCTTATCAATGGAATATTTATTAAATTGTGTTAAACCGAGGCGAATTATAGGTTTTATTATATTGTTTAGTACATTGAATGTTTATCTTATCACACGCGATTAATACCACAATAATACCCTATTCTAACATAGTATATCCATAGTAAATAAAAGCGAGAGTCAAATCTTTATTCCTCAGCATATAATTTCTTATTGTCCTGAATTGATACTGAGATCATGAAGATTGAAGTAACAAAAGTATATTTAATATGTTGTTAAGTAATACAATAACCAAAATTTCAAATAGTGGTACATTTGTCGAATCACAGCTTAAAATAGGTCCATTTTTTTCTGCATATATATTTTCATCACTCGGCAATGGTGTACCATGCAATAATGTGGCTCATCCTCTTTAACCCCGTAGAAATTAATTAAAACATCATGATGAAATGAATGAAAGAAGGTACAAATTTTTAGCTTGAACCTAACCTAACCTGATCACAAACGCCACTTAGAATTAAAAAAAAACCTAACTTAATGTAATTCAATGGGAACTAAACAATATCATTTCATCGTGCTTTTTTTAAAGAAGTCCAAAGCCATGCGTCTTCTTAATATTAGGTTCTTGGGCACTACATACAAGTCGTAAAGAACGATAGAAAAAAAATGGAGCTGTTTTCGGGTGGAGCCGTCATTCGACAAATTAACCCAAATAATCAATCATCAAAATACGTTTATTCAGCTTAGATGCGTCTTTGGGCATGCCTATAAATGTCAAAAACGTTTACAAAATTCGCGAAAGAGCAAGACTACGCCATCCGTTCGCAAAACTACCTGGAGGCCTTGATCTGAGAACTGGCAAGAAACTCAGCGAGTTTTACCCTCCCTCTACATTAGAATTATTCAAAGGAAAATGTCATAAACCACAACGTCATTAAAGTTACATAAGTAAAAAAAATAATCTGTTCTATGATATACCACATTCACCATTACACACATATTCACAACACTTCAAAGATAACATAACAAATTATAACAATATAATTAGAACTATGGCCAAGCGTTTTTGTCTTCTAGGCAGTCATTAACTGTGTAGTACTACCTAGTTACACATTAATGTTTTTTTAATGTGTCCCTCCTGGTTTAAAAAAATTGTGTTATTAAAGTAAATAGATACAACAAAGAATAAATAAAGTTATAACAGGTGATATTTTAAGTTGAGTTCCAAATTTAAAAATACCATAGATATTAAAAGTACTTCGATAAATTCATTTTTGTGTTTCTGAAATAATGTGTAATTATTGAACAGTTATTTTTAGTATACCTCTTAAGGAAGCCATATTAACGATAATATTATCTTACTATCACGCGAATAGAAGCTGATTGTATACGTAATTCACGTAATGAGGGGTCATTGCGTCATTGACAATGTCATGGTGTAGATAAAGTAGGTGTGATAAGATTGTATGAATTGAGTGATTGTCTATGACATAATTATTTAATGTATAAAATATATAAATTCCACCCGTTCAACGTTGACATGTGGCGTTTCACGACTGAGAGCTTTTTGTTTATTAGTTCCACAAACAAAATATCATCTTACAAATTTTATACACAACTAGCAATGAAAAAAACACAGCCAAACAGTTTAAATAAGAAACGCTAATTAAAATAAACAATTTTTAAACCCCTCATCAAGTGCGTTCTAAACAAAAATACAATAAGTAGGAATTTAAGACGTCCAGCCACTGCCATTCCAGGTACTTCCGAACCGTTACGGCTAACTCTTTTTCATATTTGTACAAATCTAAAACTTTAGATTTCCGAGACTTAGAGGGAGGGAAAAAGGGAGATATGTTAGGAATTTAATGAATTTAATTGTCATTAAAATATTAAGTGTCGAAAATTCATACAAGTAATAAATTTAATTTTCTTAATTTATTTCTTCTATAATAAAAACACGTGGGATTTTAATTTACAAGTCGTCATTTGAGATTTCAATAAATTATTTTGCATAAAATATAAAGTACTAATATTTCATATATTTTAATTTTAAAAATTGAATTTCTATAAGGTAAATCACCCTTCTCACTCTCTCCCAATCGGTCTCAATCGCTCTCTCCCTTTTCTTCGAGAAAAACGATGCACCTTAGTGACGCTCCGTAAAAATTTTACCCTCATGCGCCTAAAGAAGTTTCAATAATGTATTAAAATCGTTCAATGCCTGATAAATCAACTTTATTTTTCATACATTGTTCAAGCTCTCGATCTTGCATTTAAAGAAAATTGAGTAGTGAAACGTCCTCACAGTTTATTTTATAGGCGAGTAGATAAATCTTCTGGCTTATATGTTTGGGATTAAACACCCCATTAGATATATGGCGAACACATACATAGGCCCCATTATATTGGTAATGATATTTACGAGACGGCTTTTTGCGCCATTTTTAATAAGGAAATTCTCAACAAAAATTGTATCTTTGCTAAGTATACTGGAATAACTTTTCGTTTGGAATAATATAATTATCTTTAATTTCAGAAAATTCCTGAAGGTTCCATTATTCTGCTTCACGCTTGCGCTCACAACCCGACCGGAGTCGACCCCAAACCCTCTGATTGGGAACAGCTATCTCATGTAAGTAAGAATAGATTTAAGATAAAAAATCGACAATTGTTTCCTGTCTTAGAAAATTAAAAGAGACATAGAAATGTGTCTGTTATGGGATATATTAATATTTTTTACCAGGTGATCAAAGAGCGTAAACTCTACCCGTTCTTCGACATGGCGTATCAAGGTTTCGCAACGGGAGATGTTGATGGAGATGCATTCGCAGTCAGGCACTTTGTGAAGGAAGGCCATCAGGTCACATTGGCTCAGAGCTTCGCCAAGAACATGGGTATGTAGACCAATAAAATATAATAATATAGTAGGTTAAAACTAAAATGGTCCAATTATAAAACGTAAGATTTAAATAAGAATAAAGCTCGTTTATTTCCAATCCTTACAAATATTAACTATATACACTTAAAATGATATATCTTTTTTTTTCTTGTTACCCGTTATCCTAACTTCCTACAGTACCTACCATTGATTGGAACCCCTTCCCGAGTAAAGACCTACTTTAGCTTTTTCAAAATTTCTCTATCCATGGCTTTCTTTCTCTACTCGCTTCCTTCTAAAGCTTTTATTCTTCTTAAACTTTATTCATATAGGTAACCAATTACACGCCAACAGATAAGACCTAGTAGTAGTAGTAGATAGACCTAGACCTACCAGGTCGCAAGTCATGGGCGTAGAGCGGGAAGGAAGAACTGGCGAGAAACTCTCCGCCACTCTTTGATTAAGTTTTGAGTCATACAAATTGTTTGAACTGGAGCAAAAGCAATCGCAAACATTGGGATCATTTAAATAATCGTCAAATTTATAAAAAGTTTTATTGATTAATTTACGTTTGGTCCTTTCCTTGACTTTAAATTGATATAATATGGAACTAATATCGGAACCATGGTAATGCGGTAATTTGAATCAAAATATATTTTTTATTTTACTTAGTGTACACTTATGAAAGGCAGGAAAATAATGCTTTTAAATTTACATTTACTGCCAGTTCTCAAGGGCGTAGAACGGATGAGAAATAGGTGATAAAGTTTTTTACCCAGTGTTCGTAAGCAACCATTACATCCTGCCCATCATCAAGTCTATAGTATCAGAAACACTTGAACAAATTGCTATTTTTAAGTATATAAACAAGAACCAGATTCGTAACTTATGACCTGTGTATTATCAGTGTAAACATAGTCTACACTCTACATAAACATGTTACTATAAATAAACGATTTCAATTGTGATGCAAGAAATCGAGAATTATATATATCTAAATATATATTTGCTATGAGAGCAGTGTTGGTCTTGTGGGTTCAGCGGTTGACTCTCAACTCTGAGGTCGAATGTTCGATCCCCGATCCACCAATAAACTTTCTGTCTATGTGCGCATTTAACATTCGCTCGAACGGCGAAAGAAATCGACGGCGTGTGTCAGGCACAGGAGGCTGATCACCTACTTGCCTATTACATTGGCGAATGATCTGAGGCCCAAACCTGACAAGGTTGTAGCCATTGCTGTATATGTATACAAAAATAGTACATGCTGTGGTAAAAAAATGGATAAAGAGAATTTCTAAATTTCTTCGAAAATTAAAAATAAAGCCGTGTGAGGGACAGCTATTAAATGATTACAAATATTATTTATTTAAATTTTCTAGGATTGTACGGAGAGCGTGCCGGTGCATTGACTTTCCTCTGCGGTGACGAGGGATCAGCAGCTAAAGTGATGTCTCAAGTGAAAATTATGATTCGTGTTATGTACTCCAACCCACCATTATACGGTGCCCGTCTCGTACAAGAAATCCTTAACACCCCAGAGCTCAAGAAACTATGGTCAGTTTCTATATAATAGTCTGTGTTTATTTTGTAGCCTAGAAGTTATGTTACCTACCTTAACCTGTTAAACCTGTCATTAATTATTTACGTACTTACTCTATGCCTCCAAAATCTGCATCTGTGCCCCTAACGGCGAATTATTAAACTATTCTATATATTATATGTGGTAATGCGGTTTGCTGTTTTTAAAAGTAAACGCTGAATATTCTATGATCAGAAATAATAAATTCAACGATCTGACCACGATATAGATATAATATATTTTTTCTGTAAAATAATCTGATTTTATATAATTTTTTTTGCTAAGCTAAGACCAAGTTTTCCAGCGCCAGTTTTTTTTAACAATAATGTTTCAGGTTAGCGGACGTAAAATCAATGGCGGACCGTATTATCTCGATGCGTACAAAACTCCGCGCGGGAATCGAAGGCGCCGGAAACAAGTTGCCATGGCAACATATTACCGATCAAATCGGAATGTTCTGTTACACTGGACTTAAACCAGATCAGGTAAGTTTAATGGCAATACACACAAGCAAGACATTTCTATATGATGATGACGTCTTGCAGGCTCGTTGGCCCCATTTTATTAAAAAAATATTGGTTTCAGTTATTGTCAGCGTAAAATAGTGTTGACATTATATTTTTAATAAATAAATTTCTGTTTGATTTAGGAAAATTTACTTAAAACTATTTTAACGCGCGAAATTATTCCCTCAATATTTCGAGTGCTAGTGACGCGTTTATGTCCGTTGGTTACGATTCAACGACATTGGCTAGTCTTTATCATCTATGGATGTTAATTCGAAGTTTTTACATCCATTTACTATATTTGAATGTTAGTGTACTTCCCGTTTACCCTATGATAAGCAACTCTAAAAGCTTTAATTAAAGCGAAATATTTTATGTATTTTTCCGTCATTTATAAAAACAAAATCTAATTTCACCATCTCTCATCTCGTTCTGTCAAATAATGTTTTCGCTGTGATAAAAAGAGCCAGGTGACTGTAGTTATATCGGTGTAATTAGAGCAAATTATTTCTTATAAATAATGAGGTAAATCAAAAAAGGTTACGAGCTGTGATAGGTTAATTACAACCTGCCTGGTACCAGTTTCATTTTTAAACTTAGCTGGACACGTGTACATACAGGTGTCTCAATTTTTTTATTTATTTCTAAGGACCACCACGAAACGCGTCATAGGCCGGGAGATAGTGGGTCATTTGTACTAGTATGGCGGTTCTTCAGGGGTCTTATTACGCTATGAAAAATGATGGTCAAAGCGCTGGTACCGGCGGCCCAATCGCGTGGGCGTTAGTCGAAAGTCAAACGATTTGTTCCACAAAAAATCTAGTATTTTCCGATAGTTCTTAAACAAAATAAGAGGCGGCAGTGTCCTGTCATACTTTTCGGACGGTTCCAAATGGCCATCATAAAGCCGAAAATCTGCAAAAAAAAATTTCGCCACCTCCCACAGGAATGGCATTATCAGACTTCTATTTATGATCATACAGGTTGATAAAAAAATTGCTGATTTTCGGCGGTCTAAAAAATAACTATGATGAGTAAAGTGCAATAAGTGCTTAACCAAATCTTATAAAAAAACCTTAATCTAAATAAAACAAACTATAATTATGTTCAATTACAGGTGGAACGACTAACCAAGGACTTCCATATCTATCTGACCAAGGACGGACGTATTTCTGTGGCCGGAATTTCTTCAAAGAACGTCGACTACGTCGCCGAGGCCATGCATAAGGTCACCTCTTAGATTTAAGTAAAACTGCCATAAGCATTAAATGTTTACTGAACCAGATGTATTTCGCGCACTTTATATATTTACTATGATTATTTTATTTTTAGAAATAAAAGTATAACTTTTAGACAATTTTTATTACTACCCACATATTTAATGCATTCGGGATTTTCATATCAAAATTTTAGGCTGAATTGTTTTATGATTACTAAGTAAATATAATATTATTATCATTTGACAGGAAATTAAAAACTCATTTGGAGTTAGTAATTTATAACGTAATGGCTAATTGTAAAAAAAAACAAATATTTAGTATGTTAGTCAGGGATAATGTAGCATTCTAATGGTGAAATAATTTTTCAAATTGATCCAGAACTTTGAGTTTATTCGTTTCAAACATACTACCTATATATAACAATAGATCAAATTTTATTAAAATAATGATTAAATATGATCCAATAATAAAAGGTATTTTATGTAAAACGTATTATTGTAGCATCTTACAATAATATTGTCTTTGATTAACATAACTTTTATTCATTTAATAAAACACTATTTTGACCGGATTGAAGTTATGTATTATTATAAATTTACAACTATTTAACATAATTTTAAATTTATCCGACGTTTCGCGTGCTTTACAGCGTGCGTGGTCACCGTGACCACGCACGCTGTAAAGCAGTTGTAAATTTATAATAAAGCAGTTGTAAATTTATAATAAAGCAGTTGTAAATTTATAATAAAGCAGTTGTAAATTTATAATAAAGCAGTTGTAAATTTATAATAATACATAACTTCAATCCGGTCAAAATAGTGTTTTATTAAATCTTACAATAACTTTAATTTTTATATTTTGTTTCGGGAGGTGATTTAAAGTCTATAAAAAATATGATTCAAATGAAACTATCCTTTTCACTTGATGGATTAGCCCCCAAATTCGTAGAACGTAGGCGATTTTAATAAACATTCTCCTTCTATTATTTAAACGCAAACTTTGGGTAGGGAAAGTAAAGACATGATAATTAAAACTGTGTATTTTAAAATAGGTTGAAAAATAAACTTGATGCGAAAAAAAACACGAAATTGTATTAACATGTTTTTAGTGATTCTAATGAAACTAATGCGATATTTACAGCCGACAAATAAAATCCTTATTCTATTGTTGATGCAGGTCAATCGTTAACATTGACTAAATAAAATAATATAATTATAGATTCTTGATTAACAATGCCTTGTAAAATATAGCCAGATATTTGTAAACGCGCAATATTTAAATTTTTTGGCATTAATTGTAGTTATAAAATTGTCATACATCATGAACTTCGTATTTTTCAGCCATTCATTAAAATAAATTTTCATAAAGAATTCGAACTTATTTTGAGTAACGTTAATTCTTTAAAATATTTTACGAATAGTTCAGTTATGTATGTTCAAATAATCTGTGATGAATCTCCGGCACAGCCAGAGTACTGTCATGTTAGTTTGACAGATGTCAAAATCGAGCTATATTTTACGCGGTTTAAAGAACTCTAGCGAAAAAGGCGCTAAGCACCTCATGACGCCGGACGATATTTCGTAGAAATAGTAAACAAAGCAAAACTATTCGATTTTCATTAGCATTAGTGATATTGTTATTACGAAATAAAACGTGCGAAGAATTTAAATCGGTTGCTTTGTTTTAGTGCCCTACAGAGTTCAGTTACACCACTATGGATTTGCCTTAAATATATTAAAAAACAGTCTCAATAGATTTTATCTTGACAACAATCTTAATCATATTCACCTGCATCCAATACAAAATATAAATCTAACAATTCACTAATTTACGCTAATTACACAATGTATTTAGAAATATCGCTAATATGATACATAACTCGTAGATAAAAACAATACCTATTATTATTTACACAATTTGTCATAATCTATTAATGGCACAGTCAATGCACATTTTCACGATAGTATGAAGATACCACTCACCCATTAGGCGAGTATCGGTACTTCATTCATTCATTCGAATACAGCGTAGCTTATCTGCTATAAAATTGATATCTGTACTTTAAATTTTCTTTGTAAAATGTCAACATACAAAGTTTTCATACCAAGCATAAAATTTTAATACTGTTTAGTAAGGAAATAGTCAGGTTAAATGGAAATTTAATAATTTAAAACTACCCTCAATGTACTTGAAACTCGATTGTACGTCCTGAAATATTAATTTTTACAAAAAAACTGTGAAAACAGAAGGAAAATAGTGTTGTACATTTTAAATGTAATTAACCCGACGAAAGATTGTTTCATTTAGGCCAACATTGAAGGACAAGTTTATATGCGATACACCTGTCTATATGTAAATTAAAACTGGCATAGCATATAGCATTTTGCAGTTCCTAGCATATGCTACAGAAAAATAGCATTGTAATATTTAAATACATACTTTTATGTAATTAAGGGTATACTGAATTATAGACCGTCATTTAATATGACAATAATATATATTTTCTGAATCAAGTACCTCGTACGAAATTAAGCTTTTAAAGTTTGACTCGATATACAGAATATTAATTGCGAATAAAACCCTGCTTGTACATTGCATTCTATTTATACTAGTTTAAACGTATCTATTTCCATTCCCCATACACGTTCACGAACGTTTAGCTTAATGAGAAAATATCTTTAAATATTAGTGGAAGGTTTTGAGACATTTTCTCACGGCAACGTTGGTTTTCTATGGGTGAATGGTAATGATAAGTTGTACTAAACTTAAACAAAAACTGCTATAACTGAGCATTAGTCTAAAATTATTATGCACCATATGATAATTACAACCCGCTATATGTGAATGCAGCTCGAAATATCTGAGATCAAACTAAACTATGCCAAAATTGATAAATTCAGAGTTTCGTGTAACATAAGTTTTATCATTCACATTCCACACATTAACATAAATCTTAAATCTAATAAGGGGGGGGGGGGGGGGGGGGAGGGGGGGGGGGGGAAAAAAAAAAAAAAAAAAAAAAAAAAAAAAAAAAAAAAAAAAAAAACAAAAAAAAAAAAAAAAAAAAAAAAAAAAAAAAAAAACAGAGGGCAAAAAAAAAAAAAAACACAGGGGGATGGGGCACCCCTACCCCCATTTTTGTAAAATCTTAAACGTTCTTAACATAAATAATACAATGGGAAATTTGTGGTAAATGAAAAGATCATAAAAAGTTTTAAACAAGGCTATTTTTGTTTTATTTTTTTCGCAATCAAGATTTCAAAAATTAAGTTCAGAGAAAAATACAGTATTTTTAAAAATATAAAACCTCATAATATTAATATCTAAATATACATATCAACTTATATATACACAAATTGAAGCCGTTAACGCTATGTTACATACTTAACATTAGATTTCAAATAGGTGAATTCATGTGTCTAGTCAGTGATTTTTATTTACATTGTTAAAATAAGTTCAAAAAGATTTTGCTTAACACAAAATAATAACAAGTTGTAGCCACCAAAAAATCCCATTTTCATACATTGGCAACTTTTATAATTCGTTGGCGTAAAAGGGCAATTTAAATTTAATATTTTAAAACGAAAGTAAAAATCACGAATATAATACAATGACATGTAAACATCTATACATAACTTACTAATTTATACGTTATTGCTTGAGCATTTTAAGACTACCTCACTCATTGGTAATTTAGGAAGTTAATAAAATGGATATGTAGGTTTCAAGAAGAGAAAAGTATAAGAAAGTGTGTGGGAAAGAAAATTAATATATCTCCAAAACTCGACACGTACATTTTAAAATTTATTTATAATTTCTACTTTGGCGGCATTTAGCAAAAAATAATTTTACTATATATTAGCTATGTATATGTTATATTTAAGTACAAGTAAGTAGGCAAGAGATGCTGTATTCTATCCAAATATTTACGTTTGAAAGTAGTTTCATTTGATTACGAATTTAATAGCATAGAAAAAAAATAGAATTTGTATAACAGATCTGAATATAGGCTATGACTATTCTTGCCCTTTACAATATTTTACATTCTGGTCCGAATCGCAAACAAATAAACATTGTAGTACTTTTGTACTGTACCAACATTTGTAAACGTTTTAAAACATAATGTACATACATATAAAAATATGTCATTTCATTAGCCTCATGAGTCGAGTAATTTTCACAGAAAACACTTTCACAGTCACTCGTTAGTCATAGGCAATTGTTCAACCGTCTGTGAGTCTGAGGAGTTAGCGGAGTCCTCTGCTAGGAGGCGGCTCAATTGATCGTCTAGAATATCGCGTCGAGGCTCACGTCGGCCCTCAGGAAATTCATCATCAGCCATCAAACTCTCATCTAAATACGAAAACGAGTCAAGATTTATGTCAGTCGTCGAAATTGCCGTGCTATAAACGTCTATTCGTTTCTGCTGGCTTTGTTCCTCTGCCACCTTTTGCGTAAGCTTCGCTTTCGCCTTGGACAACGCTTCGGACTCGGATTTGTCGATTTTATTACTCTGTGCGGCTTTTTTCGATTTGAGCGCGAACGAGGAGTCATTACTCGACGAACCATCGTCTTGGAGCTGACTGAGTAACGTCCTCGTGGCTAGAGACATGCTCCCCCCACTATACAATTCACTGGTCATCCCTAAAATAGCAATAGTTCAATTTTACCCAAGTCTTTACTGATATTGAGAAAATATTTTTGCAAAGAAAAAAATTTTTGTTACGAGCAGTAAAAGAGCGATGGCTCGGAGTTCAATAAAAGCTTCACTGTTCACCTATTTCACAAATAAAATAAATATAATAAACTAAATAAGGGATACCTACGAACCGCTCAAGGTAAAATGAAGTTCATAAATTGAAAGAGAAGGTTTTTTTTGTTTGGAATCCGTACGATACATTGCGCGGTTACGATTTATAATTTCCGTAAAACAAACACGAAAAATACCCAGATGCGGTTCTTAGATACCCGGTATAAAATGCTTTTTATATAAAAACAAATAATATTCATAGAAATACATACGTTTGTTTATTCTTGAGTGAATATTTTCGTAAATATTAATATAGTTCAAAATCAGTTGATTGTGATGACTTATGAACGCAACTTACCTCTCTGAGTTTCTTGGTGAACGCTATCTTGTGACGAATGATCACTCTTGTTCTTTCCATCAGCCATATATTCGGTCTCACTCTCACTGGATATACCAAGATCTAAATGTAACGAGTTCAATTTGTCTTCGGTTTTTTTGCTATCCGGAACTGATTCGATTTCCATATCCCAATGACTGGGCGAATCTTTGGCTTCATTCTGGCGATTTCCATCTTTCTCCAAAGATGCAGTTGAATCTAAGCTGCTCGCATTGCCCTCTCCCGGGTGAGTATCGAATAACACTGGCGTGTCTTGGGTTATAATATGACTCGGTTTATTCTCCTCTGGCGTAGGTTTTTGTATGTGGCTATCTATTATTTCGGACATAGTTGTCGTCTTTCCCGATTGCTCATTGTTCAGTTCCAACACAATTACATTGGATTTAGACAGCTCTCCCTGTTCCGACTTAGCTTGCAACAATTGGTTTACATTCTTCCCCATAATAATTTTTGACATATCATTGCCGTTCTTCGTAAATTTTAAGGTTTTTCCGAGGTTTGCGCTTTTCTGAACAACTATTACGTTTCCTTTCGAACTGACCGGTCTAACTATGGGGCTTATCATTTTTTGTGTCGGCGTTAAACCTTTAACCGGAACTATGTCAGCCAAATTGGCAGTTTTTATTGGCTCCGTCCCAAGAATTTTAGGGCTAGAAGCATTGACTATAGTTGGTTTCAATGTTGAAGCACCTGGATGAAATTTTGATGTCGGCATCGTGTTAGGTTGTGAACTAACCGATACGAGCTTCATGGCTTGAGAAACTCCTTTAAAGTGGAACAAGGGACCTTCTTTGCTCGACTTTGCTGGCAAAACAACCATTGTTTTTCCAGACTTAGGATTCACAAATGTTTTTGCTGAAACTTTTAAATCTGTAGCGGGAATACCCTTCGGGGTCAAAGTTTCGGAAGTGGGAGGTGAATAGTTATTTGAACTGACTGGGGTTGAGGACTTCATGGATGTAGTAGTCGACGATGATGTTATTACGAATTTTGGATGCGATATTCTTGTATCGATTGGAGGTTTAGAGACAACAACCATTTTATCGGATATGGTTTTAACGGGCGTTGAAGACGTTCTAACCTTCGGAATCGAACCTATGACTTTCGCCGCAACTAATTTCCTCGCATTCAAAGTTTTTTGAGCGGAACTCGGCGCCACGACGACTTGTCTGTTCGCGAGTATTTTTATATTGTCATTCGGTTTTTGTACAATTTTAATGTCTGGAACCGGGACTTTCTTTTCAGAGTCTCTACTTTTGAGAATAATTTGGGACGCCTTGATCGCGTTTAGTGGTTGCTTTGCAATAGGAGTGCTTTGAGCTTGCAATGATTTTGGATCATCCGGATGTGCGTTTTCCGAAAGCCCTAACTCATGTGGAACGGTAGCGGGTTGTGTTAACAAATGCATTGTGGGAGACTCGCTAACCATTCCGGGTGAGGACTTTACTTTTGGTTTAAATTCATCTACAAAATCTCTGTTTTTGTTAGACAATATGGATTGGGCGTAACTAGCCTGGAAGGTATTGGGTGGACCAGAGTATTCCATTTGTAAAGAGACTGGATTGAACTTATTTGCGGGTGGAGATTGAACATCTTTCGGTTGCTTTTTCTGACGAGGAGCCCTAGGCTTTTGCACTTTAGGTTTTTGCTGTCTAGGCGCTCGCGTCTGACACGGCTTACTTGAAACTTTACTAACTTGATTATATGAATGTTTGGACTGGCTTGATTGTTTACCTGTAAGAAAATTCAATTTAGATTGTATTTATCATTATGAAATTTCAAAATAATTACCAAAATACTTACTGGAAGTGGGTTGTGAATATTTTGAATAAACTTGTGATAAGTTTACATGTTTCTGATGCATATTAACAGGAATATTTCTCATATTTTTAACTGGTGTGATGGTGTCCTCAAATTCACCATCCTCTTCTAATTTCCGTTTTCGACAAATTATTTCAGTTTCCCATATCTGAAAAGAATTTTGAGTAACATAAAATTTAAAAATAGTTTATTATAATTTGATAACTTACTATAGTGACATACTTTAATTTTATTTAATTACAATATTACAATTTAATGACATATGTGATAATAAAATAAAATTTTCTGTATTAACATACAGTTAACTTTAATAATAATAAATAAAATATTAAAATTTCTAGGTATTAAAATTTTTCGCACAAGAAAAGAGGAAAATAATCTAAAAGAAAAATAATTCTTCCATAAACATTTAAGTAAATTATATTTCTTAAATTGGCGCAGGTGAACTAAGCAACATTAAAAAAAGTTTACAAACTTTGCTTGAATGGTCTTCAGTAGCAATGGGAGGATAAACATCATCCATTTTCTCACTGCATTCTAAAGCAGACTCAGCAGTTTCTGGATCTGGCATTTCTACTTCCTTTGAAACTGGTGTTATAAGTTTGTCTTCCATTTTTTTAAGTTCCTTATTTTCAGCTGCTGTTACTTCCGCTACCTTATCCGCAATCTCTGTATACATGGTCTGAGCAATACCACGCGGCATCAGAGGTATAATTCGACGTCCCTCGCTGATCCATGCTAGCCCTGTGTTTGGACCAGCTATGCTGGAAATTTATTTAAATTTTACCTACAACACCTAACATGTACTTTAAATACACACTTAAAATGGCTTTCTCATTTGCTAGACAAATCATGTGTGTTTTACTGCTAAGTAGTATAGAATTTATATAAAGGTCTTAGTGAATATAAATATGGTTAATTAAATGCTTCCTCACAACTGCCTCAAGTCAACAATTATTATTGTACTTTATACAAAAAAAACATAATGTCTACTATAAAAGTCTTAGTTATCACATATAATCAGAAAACTGAAATATATATATATGTTTAGACATAATTTATATAATTTTAGGTTAAAATAATTAGCCACTCTATTTACCATGCAGTTCCAATTTAAACAATTTTAAATTACAACATATGGTTTATAAATTAAAATATTTAATCACTTAATTAAATACTGTAAAATCCAAAAATCATATTGTGACAGTTATTTCTTTTGATAGGTTAGATGTCAATATGAAAACTATAAAAATGTTAACTAAGTTTTAGATACATACTATTCATTGATTGAAACCTAAATAGTATAAAATAAAAGAAGAACATTCTACATGGCTGTATAGATTTTAAAATGAATACTTTTGCAAATACATACAATTCACAAGTCTTGATCCATTTCTTATAGGAAAGCATTGAAGTGAATATTAACTCTAAAATTAGCTTAGCTATTCATGTTAAAACACAGCATGCAGCCATCTTTGACTGAGCTTAGGGAAGATAAAAAGTTGATCTTAAGTTTTCTCTATTTAATAAAAAAAATAAACTTACTGCTCAGCTATTGTTGCTAAGAGCTCGTCATTAGACACGCGTCGCGCTTCAGCACTGTGGCGGTCATGGCTTATATGCAAAACGGCGCGCAGTTCCTCGAGTAACTTTTTTCTATCTTCTTCCAATGCCCCTTGCGCTCTAAACACGCTTATCATATTCGAATATGCTTCTAACTCTGTAAAGACAGATACCTATTTATATACATTGAAATAACATTCATAATTTCGAGAAAAGATAGCTTGTATTGAGTTCAGAAAAGCATAGGAGGGAAAATGAATGCCATTATAAAACTAAATATATACCAAGTCTTCTGAGCGTCCGTCGACATTCGTCGCGTGTCATATTTAATAGAACGGGCCACATGTTTATTCCTTGGACTAAAACAGTCTCAAATTAATAGTGGATTATATGATTTGAACCACATTTCTCTAAAATATCTTACTGGCAAAAATATCCATACTGTTTACTTCACATCAAACGACAATTCGTTTAGTTTGACACTTAAGAAAACGGATAGCTTGAATATTGTCTTTGGTTTTGGGATGACAGTTTTTAAATCAAAAATTTGCATTTCGTTCTAGTATTGTTATTTAAACTGATTAGTTTATTTGTAGTGATTGTAGATTTAAAAATATAAGAAAATAACGAAATAATATTTTTTTTTTCAACGTTAGAAATAAAATTAGAAACAGACTGGTTTTTTTTTACAAAGCAGTTATGCTTACGCCTACAAGCTTTTACAAGTCAACTGAATTCATTTAATCATACATTATTTGTCAATCAAAATCTAATTGTTTCAGCAGATTACCCATGTGTCTTATCTACAATGATTTATAATTCAAACTATTAAATTTACTATGAACTTTCGGTCTTTCGGTACAGCTATTTTAAGGTGTAGATTTAGTGGAAAATGTTTGTGTTTAGATTACATATTTGTTTATAGGCTCTAGGTTTAAGAAACAAATAATATACTATCTCGGCTACCTTAATCTAATAGTATAATTGTCAAAATAGAGAAGATAGAAATGAAAGGAAAAATCTACTCAAAAATATTTAAGTACAAACTACCTAATTTTATTTTTTTTCACTTGAATGGTAACATTTATAGTTTTAATACTATAGACAATATATGTATTGCTGTCACCATATTACACAGTACTGCTGACAAACTTATAATATTTATATTTGAATAAGACATTAATATTATCTCATATTTCAACTAATTTAAGTAATTTAATTAAGAATTAAATACCGCTCAGCTAAATATTTCAACAATAGTGTATCAAGCCGTAGACAAATAATTGACGGGATAAATATAACTTAACAACAGTTGTTTATCGAAACTTAGAAATAAAATGTTTACAGAATTACTGAAATGAGACAAGAAATAATGCATAGCAAAGCTACTACTGTACAATTTTCTTATTTTAGATCAACTCAGAATTTTCTTCTATGCAGACTACCCATATGCCAACTAGTAATAACTGCAAGCTATGGTACAAAGATGTAATTTAAATGTCAATTTCAAAGTCACGTCACGTAGTTCGCGTCAAATGTGCATTGTGCATCCAAAAAGCTAACGACCAACGGCAAACGGTTATATTTGAATTTTGTTTTGGTTTTCAAAGCTTTCAGCATTCAGAATATGTTTTGAGGAGTCAGTGAATATCTAAATTGTTTTTATTTAACTTTACAATATGACCGATGTAGAGGAAATAATTGACTATATTAAATCTTTGAAGAAAGGTTTTGACAAAGAGTTATTTGAGTGTAAATTAGAAGAACTCGCCTATGTTGCCCAAAACACTGGGTTGGACGATGCCAATTTTCATATTCTATTTAAGCTTTGGCTAAACTTAAATATACGTATGTTATATTTTAATATAGCAATACCCAATGTATTGCAATAATCAGACACTGTTGATTTTTTCCTGAAAAATGAAACAATCCTTCTATATTGCAGCAATAAGAAAATGGACGAACCTTGGTTGCTGTATTATTCCACAGAAAAAAGTAGGACAGAACTCTGTAGAATATGCTTTAAGATGGTTGCTAGCGAATAATAGGAATCCAACATTTCATCCCAGAATTTGTTTTGTTTTGGACTGGTTAACAGGTATGTAAATGCATTAGTAACAAAGTACAATCTAACTCGTAATAACTATAGAAATATCTGTGCCTTTACCTTTTTGTGTGAGATATAGTTTTATGAATTAGGGGAAGATTTCAGCATTCTCTCATTTATAGGGAACATAATTATTTGTTTTGTTTTAGTTGCTATGGATGCTGACTCAATTAATAGCACTGCACTTGACATGGGTTATGTGATATTTTATAGTTTTTTATTCTCTGAGAAATTGGTAAGATTTTTTCTATTTATATTATATAATATACTCCTATAATCCTAATTTTTCCTAGGTTAAGTGATGTTAAAATTACATTTATTTTCACTAACTTTTTAAAGGAATGTTGGAAATCAACAATTATAGTTTTGCTAGAAGTGAAAGTTGGATGCTGGCTTCAATGAATAAAACCAAGAGCTTGGCCACTTAGCCACCAAGATAGTTTGGATAAGTGGTCAAGCTTAGCCAAGGTCAAGAAACATAGGAATGTAAATAATAATACCTTTTTTAGAAACCAATGGTGGCTAGAGGTTTTAAAATACTTGTTAAATATTAAATATTCTTTTCAGACATCTCATGTAATAAAACTGATATATGTTTTGACTAAACCTTTTGATGTCACTAGAAAAAATGTATTGGAAATCCTTAAAGAGGTTAAAAAGAGAGAAGGCAAGAAAGTAAGTGGAACTTTCATACAATATTGATGTACCTAATGTAATTAGTGTATAAATATTAAATTCACATTTAACAAAAACCATTGTATTTTGTTTAAAAGAATTGTTTACTTAAAATATGTTCCTTCTATGCCTATGTTATCAATATAAATGTAAAAAAATTAGTCAATTCTTTAAGACAAGTAAAAGTACAAAAATATAATTTTTATAGTACTAGACAGTAAGATCAATTATTTATGTTGTGGCGCGTCTAAACGGGCCATGTTTTGCTGCAATTGATGGCTGCAACACTGTGGCCGGCAACATTGCAAACAATAGCAGCCACACTATGCAATATTGCAGTAATGTCCCGGCCATATAGCCAAACATGTTTTGTATAGCCACATATGGCCGATGTTGCCCCGATGGGTGGCCGGACGATCGCTAGGCTATCGAATTCAACTGCAATATTGCACAGCCAGTTCTCTTGTTGTTTCAGTCACTCTCTTTGTTATGGCATAGTGTATCCTTTTCTACGCGATATGACGTTTGCTTTGAGTGAAGTGTGCGTGTTGCTTTATTCTGTGTTTTGCGATCAGCTGTATTTGACGTTAGATTACTACGTAAAAATGACTACTTTTGATATTCTAGTTCTTGAATAATTTATTATCAAGACTTATTTCTAGACTCAAATTGTCTACAGTTTCACGCCTATTTAAGTAAGGTCGAATCCACAATCTCTTCTTTTTCTGTTTCTTTTTTAAAACAATATAAGCTGCTGCGACAAGTGTGATTTCGTCAGCCATTGTTGCCGGTTTGTGTAGCCCGTTTAGGAGTCTGCATCATGGGCCATACTATTGCAGACATATTGCAACACATTGCCCAGCCATAGATTGTTCGGCCATCAGCTGCATTAAAATATTTTTGTAATGGCCGGGCAATTAGTGGCCAACAGTGCAGCCATCAATTGCAGCAAAACATGGCCCGTTTAGACGCGCCATTGGACAATAATGGCAAGCTGTCATTGTTATGGCGCTTCTAAACGGGCCATGTTTTGCTGCAATTGATGGCTGCAACACTGTGGCCCGGCAACATTGCAAACAAAAGCAGCCACAATATGCAATATTGCAGTAATGTCCCGGCCATATAGCCAAACATGTTTTATATAGCCACATATGGCCAATGTTGCCCCGATGGGTTGCCGAACGATCGCTAGGCTATCGAATTCAACTGCAATATTGCACAGCCAGTTCTATTGTTGTTTCAGTCACTCTCTTTGTTATGGCATAGTGTATCCTTTTCTACGCGACATGACGTTTGCGATGAGTGAAGTGTGCCTGTTGCTATATTCTGTGTTTTGCGATCAGCTGCATTTGACATTCTAGTACTTTACTAATTTATTATCAAGGCTTATTTCTAGACTCAAATTGTCTACAGTTTCACGGCTATTTAAGTAAGGTCGAATGCACAATCTCTTCTTTTTTAAAACAATATAAGCTGCTGCGACAAGTGTGATTTCGTCAGCCATTGTTGCCGGTTTGTGTAGCCCGTTTAGGAGTCTGCATCATGGGCCATACTATTGCAGACATATTGCAACACATTGCCCAGCCATAGATTGTTCGGCCATCAGCTGCATTAAAATATTTTTGTAATGCCCGGGCAATTAGTTGCCAACAGTGCAGCCATCAATTGCAGCAAATCATGGCCATTATATCAACAAATAAATCATTTTTCTTCAGAGTTTAGTTAGACAGCTGCAAGTTCTCCTTGGTTTGTTTAAAACATACAAGCCAGAATGTGTTCCAGAACAAATGCCTTCAGTTTCTGTTCATACAGCATTTAAAAAACTTAATGTTCAACTTGTTGAAAGATTCAAGATGTGTCAGGTATGTTATATATTTAATTAAAAAAATTATATATTATTAATTCCTTTTAGACAATAGACATAGACATCACATTTATTACAAACAAAAACACACACACAAAATAACAATAATCAAAGAAAAAATAAAGTGAGAGATATCTAAAAAACAATAAAAAAATTTTTTTAAAAATTCCCTTTTCCCATTCGGTCCGTTTCAAGCGGGTAATCCGTGTGTGCTGTGGCTGTAATTGGCCCTGGCTCAGCATTATGCTGAGGAGCAGAATGTTCCACAGCGCTGGTCATTCTGCCAGAGACCACAGCAGCTAGTTTGCTCTTCAGTCGCAAAAAAAGAAAAGGAATGTAATAAATACTATGTCGAAAAAAAATAAAAAATTATCAGTGTATAGTCAAATTAATAAAATAAAATTAAAAGTTAAAAATAAGAATAATTGTTATGAAGTAGATTAATTTTTCAAAAAAGTTTTTATTTAAACACATCAATAGAGACAATATCTAAATTTGGCGCGTGCTGCGTTTTTTATATGTTAAATATAAAAAAATAGACTGCAAAAATAGAACCCGCTGCAGGTTCTTGCCAAAGCTTGATGATGAAATGTCTGTTGAGTACTCCCATTTTACAGTTCATCCTATTGCATTAGTCTGTTTCAATAAATCACAAAATTTTTAGAATTTAAAACTGCTAAGAAACTGGAAAGCAGATCTTGATTGTGATAGGTGAATAATGGTCTTCTCCAGACTAACATTCTTGTTGCCTTTTAAATTTGGTGTCTAAATATACATGAGTGTATGCCGAACAATTTGTTTTTTATTATATAATAAAAAAAATCAGTCAGTCATATTTATTACAGATCAGACAAAATAACAACAGCCAGGTGAAACTAAAGCTGGTATGGGGTGATTTGGGAATGGTGAGTTTATAAATTAATCTTAATATATATAAATTACGTTGTGTGTCCGCCATGGACTCCTAAACTACCAAACCAATATCAATCAAATTTGCACACCGTGTGTAGTTTGATCCAACTTAAAAGATAGGTTAGCTTACATCTCAATATATACCCGCAATATTATTTTATTGCAAAATATTTGTTTATTATTTGATAGTCACAATTCTAACAGATGGCGCTGTGTTGAAAGTACCAACGTTTCACATAAGCTACAATTTAATGGCATAACCACCAAAAAAGCATGGTGGTCCCCATGAGTCATGACTGGTGTTCTCCTACTGTTTCCCTTGAATAGGTTACTACTATGTAATATAACAAAAACCTTAGCCACAGCAACGCTTGGCCGGTCAGCTAGTTTATAAATTATTATATATAAGAATACAAAAAGAAAATTATGTAAAATATAATCTTGTATCATCATACATATTTTAATTCTGTATTAAACTTATAAAAAAGGTAATGTTAAGATACTTCTTCACTTTGTGAACTAATGCTATGATAATTTTTAGGGAAAGACAAACAAAAAACATGGTCAACTGGTACCTAGTTTGGAGTTTGTGCAAATAGGGTCGACACAATACAATCGAAATATACCACAAAAAACATATTTGGATTTTTCTGAGTAAGTAAAATAGCTACACTGAAGTTAAGAGATTTTTGAAGTGAAACTTCTTTATCGGCGTTGGAAAAAAATTTACGTCACGTGACGTCGTCACATTTTTCCGTTACGCGCCATCTTTTCATTGTCCTGCGATTTCGGATCCAGTTTATTGATTAGTTGCAAGATTTGTTGTTTGTGAAGTTTGCCTACCTCTGAAAACTAACTTCAGGCTTTCCGCAACGTACTGTTATTTATATTGGATAATTTTTTTCACGTTATATTTAATTAATATTGCAGTATTATGTTTAGTTATAAATAGAAATTATGCTTTTAAATCATTATTATTTATGTCAAAAGCTGTGTAGTGCGTTCATAAAAAGTATAAAATTTATATTAAAAACAAAAATATATAATAACGATAAAAATGATAGTAATAATTATATTACAATTAATGAAATTCTGTAATAATCTTACTAGTAATAAGGTAGAATGAAATAATTGTATTATTTGTATTTTTTTAAGTTCGTACTTTACTAATCTTTATTAGAAAAATCATCCTTATGAAAATTACAAAAATATAAAATTGTTGGCCCTATAACCCTTGGATATGGTCTTTTATGTTATTTTTGTGTCCATTTTGTGATCTTTTGTTATTTCTAAGGGGCCTTTCAAGTATTACGTAAGTACTATAGGGGGGAGGGGGGTTTGAGTCTTTGATTTTCTTATTTGGTGATTACGTCAGCAGTAATTATGTACTTTTTTACACATATTACCCACACATTGTCTATGCTTGAAAACGAAATGCATTTTCGAGGATTCCTACATAAATATAATACGTTTATTTACTATTTTTGAGAGCTTTGCTTAGTTTTGCTGACAAGAGAAGTGGGAGGGGGCATGTGGGTGATCAGCCTTCTGCGTCCGACACATGCCGTCGTTTTTATGGCTCAGAATGTTTTCCTTCATCTATGAGCTAGTTAATTGCATATGTGCAATACTTTTCTTTCCATGGTATAAGAAGTGCATTGGTGCAACCGTCATTCGAACAACGTCAGGTTTGAGAGTCGCACCCACAAGCCACTTGGCTAACACTGCTGATTTAATAACAAAACATATTTTATTTCATAACAAACTCAATCTGTCAATTATGCAATTGCTTATAATAATTTCAGGCCACAAGCATTACTGCAGTACAGTCTGAACCATAAATTGTCGCGACCAGCTAGATTACGTGCGTTGCTTAGCAACGCGACAGGCCACACTTTGTTATCTCTGACCGATCAACATCAGTTCACATTTCTAATACACGATTTGCATCATGTACTTTCATATTGTAAGTATTTTTATTGATTTATTTTTTATTATAATAAAGCAGTAAAGTAGTGCAACGCAGTAATTTCTTCTAAGTTAGACCCTTTTTGTTTAGAAGTAATAAATGTTTCAGTTAGGAAGGAACAAAAGAATTAAGGTTATTATGAATTAGTTTACCTATACTGTGATTTTTCATTCCGTAGAATTCTGACATTTCATTAGTGTTGCTACTAAAAAAGTTCTCCACCGAAAAAGGGACAAATTTGAGTTATTTGAGGGCAATAAAAAAATGCTACGTATTTTTTGTTTTATCTACAAAAAGATAAATCTAAATATTTACTTACTCAATTGACCTAATACAAAAATAACAAATATTTCAATATCACGAACAATATATCGAATTAACTTTAATTACTTTATTTTATTCTTTAGCTGGCATCACTGCTTTCTAATTCCAAATTAAGTAAAAAAAAATGTTATCTTTACTTGTGCGTTTTTTACTGTTTGTGATGAAAGGGGACGTAATTATAACTCGCCGTTGAATCACTTTGAATGTGGAGCACCGCACTTAATAAAATAGAGTTATTCACTCACAAATAAAATGTTTGTATAGACTCAGATGTTCAGACTCGTATTGAAATTGAAAAATGTGCCCGGCCAAAAAGGTTTACCATCTCTGACATGTCAAAATGTGATAGCTCTTAGAAATTTACGGAATTAAAAACCAGAGTATGGATATATATTAGATTCTATAGAAAGTGCATTTTTATATAACGGGGCAAACAGGCAGTAGGCTCATCTGTCGTTAATAGATACCGCCGCCCATAGACATTGCCAGAAGGCTCGCAAGCGCGTTGCCGGCCTTTGAAGAATAGGTACGCTCTTTTCTTGTTTTTGTGTCAAAATAAATCGCATCGCAGCGATTACGACTGTAACTTGATATAGAAACGCGCGTTTTTACGTTTATTTAAATATCTTTAATCACTAGCAGAATACAAAATAGACTTAGTGTAATAATTAAGATGTCCTAAGCGCATTTACTAGAAATTTCTGATATTATTTAATCTATGCAATTGAATAGGATCAAAATTTTCTTGACTTGACACGTTCTTAGTACCATATTCTAAAATGTTTTTGGAAATATGAAATATAATAATTCAATCAACTAATAGAACTATACCTAACTAAGAACTGAATCGATTTCATAGGGTCTCTGACAAAAACGCATCTTAAGCGGGAAGCTTATTATGATTTCTTTTAGGGATCAACTTCAATGAGGATGCTTGATCGTATTAACGGGTACTGTGAAAAAACCCAAATAAAATTTGTGTCTTTTCTTCTTCCCAGTCTTCCTTGCATCATCAGGACATAGTGTTGCCGAGAAAGAGAATTTCCTTGCCCAGTTGGCCATCTTCCAAACGACGCTTATGCAGGGCTTGCCTGTTGTCACTAAGTTTTTGGCGCAATTCTTGCCGTTTTGGAATGAAAAGGATTACTTTGCCGAAGTAAGTGATTGTTATTGTCGTTGGATTCCAAAGACACAGAATTTTTATTTATTAAATAGATTTACTTACAACTAAATTATTTACTAAATATAATGGACTTTGTACGCCAATAAAAAATCTTCACATATAAACAAGTACTTAATAATTAGATGAAGTGGTACAAATAATATTATTTTAATCCAGGCTAACTGGTAGAAGTAAATCGAGTGCTTTTCAGCAATCGTAGTCAGTGGCGTAACTATACCATCTGAGGCCCGTGGCAAATTCTTTTGATGGGACCCTATCAGAAAAAATCGTCACGTTGTACTCAGTTTAATTTTATTAAACTTCGAGATTATCACCGTACTCAATTACACGTTGTATATGTCCCACTAATGGTCATAGGCCTCGTCTCTAAGGCGAGAGGGAATGGTCTGTAGTCCCCACGCTAGGCCAATGCGTATTGGAGACTTCACATTCATCCATAGAACAGAATATCTCTATCTTGCCAGCCCCTGCCACCCTAATGTTAAGCCACTGATCGTAGTCATCTGTCACATTAGGTGACAGATATTTGAAGTTATGTGAATGGGCGTGTTTGGCCGAAGTAAGTACTTACTAAGTTTAGTAAGTACTTACTTCGGCCAAACACGCCCAATGTTGATATATTAACGACAGTAATTTTAAATATTCCACTGGATTTTTATAAAATAAGTGATTTGAACACTAAAATCTGAGGCATTTTTTCACTCGTTTGTGGTGTAGTCCGTAAACTCGACGTTCATGGTAAAACGAAGTAATTTCTGATTGACTAAGAGTTAAACAAAAACCTTTTATTATCCATTATCAGGTGTTCGGGTGAAATCGGTGGGGCTGAATAATAAAAAACTCTGCGATTTGAATGAAACTAAATTCTAAATTATAATTTCAGATAATGTCCCTCCTCGAATGGATAAGTATTGACAGTCCAGAATTAGTTTTGGACATATTAAGTGTGGTCACACAAATGTGCTGCCGAGCTCAACCAATACACCAATGCCTTATAATCAAGACTGTGACTGCAATGTATACGAATTTGGTAAGTAAATATACTCTATGGTATAGAGTATATACTCTCTCTTGAGTCGGTACCTCATGTCTGAGCGTCATCACAGATTACAGTTTTCCCCATACGGATTTTGGTATTTAGAGTGTCGTAACCCAAAAGGGGCATGAGGTCATAGAATTGATAAAGGACGAATTTCGTACTAGAACCAGTGAATATTTTTCAATTTTAGTCATATTCTTTTGGTTATGTTAATTTGCTTTGTCTATTTGCAATTATTAATCGCTCGTAGCTTCCATTCTGACAAATACAAATAAATGACATTTGCCCCAAGTGTCCAAGTGACATTAGTTTTTCTTTACTTAAAAAACTATGGTTTACAAATGGTTGTCATAGGCTTCGATCTACGGTCTTTCAAGAAAAATGCGTACTAATACTTATAAGGTCAACCACGCGAGCCTTCTGGCATTGAGAGTGTCTATGGGCATTTAGCATCAGGTGAAGCTCCTGTCCCTGAATATTGAAGGTTTTTATTAAAAAAATATGCACAAACTAATTCTAATCATTTTTCTCCCTTTCTACGCATCTAGACTACCATAAAGCCCTCTTTAAATAACTTATTCCTACAGAATTTACATGAATAATTTGACGACTCATTGGTCTAGTGGTTATTACCCCTGACTGCGAATCCATGGGTTCCGGGTTCTATCCCCGGCTAAGACGAACATCGATGTGATGAGCATTTGGTGTTGTGCTTAGGTCTTGGGTGTTTAAATATGTATTTGTATGTCTATCTATCTATAATATGTATGTATATCCGTTGCCTAGTACCCATAAAACAAGCTTCACCAGCTTAGCATGGGACTAGGTCAATTGGTGTGAATTGTCTTTAAAAAAATTAAAAAAAAAAAAAAAACATAAAAATATTAGACGTTTGAAGAATTCGGCTACAGTTCGGGATTAGGTTAATGTAGTTTTTTCTAATATAAATTATTCGTATTCATCAATATCATCATTCTTTCAATCTAAAGGACTAAAGGTATCTTGATTTTTTTAGGTTTACACAAGTACGCGACCAAATAAATATTTTGTCCTCGAGAAACCAACAGATGAAAAGTTTAGAGAGGGAACGAACATCGTAGCAAATTCTCTCACTGTTATGTGTAACAAATGCTTGCAAATCAATCCTGGTGAGATTTTTTAACTTAAATTTTTAGCTAGACTTAAAAAAAATATTTGTGTTCATACAAAAACAAAATGTTATTTCATATATATATCGCTTAATTTTAACAGTTTACTCAACGCATGGAAGGCTGTTCTCAGCAGGATAAATTTAATTTACATTTTTAATCGACTTAAAAATCGATGGAGCAGTGTTGGCCTAGCTTCAGCGTGCGACTCTCATACCTGAGGTCGTAGGTTCGATCCCCGGCTGTGCACCAATGGACTTTCTATGTGCGCATTTAACATTTGCTCGAACGGTGAAGGAAAACGTCGTGAGGAAACGGATTACGTCTTAGACCCAAAAAGTTGACGGCGTGTGTCAGGCACTGGGGGCTGATCACCTACTTGCCTATTAGATTTAAAAATGATCATGAAACAGATCCAGAAATCTGAGACCAAGACCTAAAGAGGTTGTAGCGCCACTGATTTATTTTTTTAAATCGATGAATGAAAGGTGTAATTTTTTATCCTTTTTTTTGAGGGTGATGTTAGTTAAGATAAAATGTTTAATAAAATATTTTTTTTTGTAGATGATATACGCCTAGTACTAAGCGGTCTTCAGGCGCTAGTGTCGTGTGCGTATACGTGCACGCAGATTGGGCTTGGCGAGTGCGTAGGCGCAGTTCCCGGAATGCTCGTACTGAGTATGCCTTTGTTAAACAATTGCGCTCTGATGATCGATATGCTCGCTGATTTATTAAAAATGTAAGTGATTTTTTTAAATATAATTACGAGCTGCCCCCGCGAACCTCGTTTCTCCTTAATGTCTAGCCTACCTTTTTAGTACAAACATGGAACATTTTGTTATGCTACCTTAGAGACTGTTCGGTGTTCTGAAAGAAATCTTTTTAGGTTTTCCGTGAATTTTTCTCTATATAAACCTCACAGTTAACGTCATAAGATTTTAATTAACAATTAAAAAATAGTGGTTCATCGTAGGTAAATTTTTTTTTTTGTGATATGGACACCCCTTGTCACTTAAGGGTTTGAAAGATAAATAGTAGCCGATTCTCAGACTTACTAAATATGCATAAAAAATTCATAAGAATCGGTCGAGCCGTTTCGGCGAAGTATGGGAACGAACATTGTGACACGAGAATTTTATATATTCGATTTTTACTCCATGTAATTTTTTTTACTTATAGTAATTCTTTGCCTGACATATTATGCCGGTGGTCAACGGTGTTTCTTTTTCGATTTTTATAAGTCCAGTTTATATTGTGTAATTAAAAAATTGTTAATGTTGCTTTCTAATCTACTGTATACTATGTTACCCTCAAATAACAACCAATTATTATCAAGTAAATACCTGTTTTCTTTTCAGGTACAAACAACTTCTACCCGCATACAAAGCGAACCACGGCAAAGACCATTTATATAGTAGTTACAAGAACATCCTCATACCATTCTCTTCTGATTTCGTTAACTGTCTCTCCGAAGACTTTATTAATAATCGCGACAAAGGATTAGTTTTTCGTAATCTTAAACCAAAAGGCGTGAATAAACTCATCTATTCAATGCCCGATATTAACAGCTCACTCAGTATCAGAAATCATTTGGCTTTCGCTCCATATACGTATATGAAAATTGGATCGACATTTAATGATGAATTCATACATGAATCTGTGTTGGAGAGATTGACACATTTAAAAGAGATTATGATTACAATTTCTACTTAGTGTGTGTAAGTTTGTGTGAATTTCTACTTAGTGTGTGTAAGTTGTATTCAAAACAATAGTTTTACAAAAATCAGAAGTTATCTAAAAATGTTTGATTTTTATTGTAATTTTAAAGTGTACTTAGACTACTTATTTTAAAAGTTATGTGAATATTGTAATGTTAAGAATTGGCTCTAGTAATGTTCTAGAACGTTTTGTAAAATTATACTTTTAAAAAGAGATGCGTTTGAGAATTTAGAGTCGATACTTAGCTAACACACAATCCTATACTAAAGGTTAAATTACATAAATACAAATTATAAATATAAATACAAATTCCGTAAATATTTAAATTTTAAATCAGACCATAGCCTGCTTAAGAAATCCGGTGAACGCCATTGCGTATACGAGTATGTACGTACGTAGATTTCGCGTACCCAACGTCCGCCTTTAGTTTTAAAATTGTCATTAAATCATTTGTACTTCAGGTCATAAACCATAAGGAGGGAAGATATATAGGGCCTTTGTTATAAAGTGCTTGAACAATGATACCAATTAGATTGATTGAAAGAAGAGTGCGTCAGCCAAAAAGCCTACATTTTTCAACACAGTCAATTAGGCTTGTTAAAAAATCGTGTTAATAGGAGTAAATTCTGTTTACCAAACTGAACCCCGTGAGAGCAGTGTTGGCCTAGTGGCTTCAGCGTGCGACTTATCCCTGAGGTCGTAGGTTCCAATAGGATATGCACAAATAGACTTTCTGTCTATGTGCGCATTTAACAATCGCTCGAACGATGAAAGACATCTTTAGACCCAAAAATTTGACGGCGCGACAGGCACAGGAGGCTGATTAGGGGCCGTTCAAGTATTACGTAAGCAGATTTACCTCCCCCCCCACACACCCTTCCTCTTGTCAGCAAAAGTAAGCAAAGCTCAGAAAAATAATACGAGTACGCGTTTAAATATTTTTTAGGAATCCTCGAAAATGCATTTCGTTTTCAAGCATAGTCAATGTGTGGATAATATTTGTGAAAAGTGAATAATTATTGTTGACGTAATCACCAAATATGAAAATCAAAGACCCCCCATAGTGCTTTCATAATACTTGAACACAGTTAAGTAGTTACAAATAATCATGAAACAGATACAGAAATCTGAGGCCCAGACATAAAAAGGTATTAGCGCCACTGATTTATTTTATTTTAATCTGAATCCCGTACCCGTTACGGCATATAAAGAATCCCGGGGTCCACTGAACAATACTATTTATTAAATGGTTTCATATGTGTGTAATGGGAGCCAAAGCGGCAACTGGTTTTACAATAAAATTTTAACAAACTTATTTTGAATATCGCGGCCGATCGTCATTTGTTATTTATGTATAATTCTCAAATCAAATAGGTTTTGAAGCTTATGTTGTGGTTTTAGCTGGCTATATGAGTTGCATTTGAAAGTTATGCAAGTGATTAAATAAGGTAATATTTTTTTACTATATTAATGTGTGAAATATTAATTTCTTTTAATTTTCGTATATTAAAATAATTTTATATTTTTTATAATAAGCCTGCGAGTTCAGTAAAAAAATATACAAAGCAAAGATGTTCAGCTGAAACACGGGGCTGTAGGCTCGAAGTTTTTAATCTGATGTGAACTGGTAAAGTTTATAAACTATTTTAAGCCTTAAAATTGTTAGATAATTCCAAATTGTATTTTAGATTACATTTACATTTTAATAATAAATTGAATTAAATATTGAGTTTATTTTTATCAGTGTCTTTTGTCTTCACCAAAGTAAGTAAATGAATGTGGGATACCTCGAAAATAGAATGCTTAAAAAATTAAAATGTAATACATAGTTATTAAAGGGAAATTACACTTCATTGGTATGATCAAAGAGAATGCAGAATCCACGATCCGAGTAGGAATATCGTTTTTAAGAGCGAGCTATAACCAAAATCACTCATCGTAGATTTGATTTGTTTTAAGTATGTGATGTTTGAATTTAAAAAAATCATGTATTGATCCTTCACTATAATAACAATGGTTGACTCGAATTAAAAACAATACAATATAAATTCCTCGATCCAAAAAAAACAAAGTCACCTCTTACTTTTGTCTAATGTTGTTTTTATTCAATCGTATTATGTAGACGAAAATTCATTGAACTTAACACTTTCGCATTTATAATATTAGTAAGAATATATAATTCGTAATAAAAAAGGGTGCGTGTACTTATGTACGCGCGTAAGAAGTTATACTTATTTGGCATTATTAAAAATAGTTTTTGATTGCATGCAAATAATTACAATTAAATAATCAAAGACTGGAAAAGGAGTCATTATAGTCAATAAAGTCAATAATTAAAAAAATAAATATTTATTATTATTCTCTTACATTAAGGCCTAGTTTAGACACGGCGGGAACCACGCGGTTTGAAAATCACCGAACCGCGTGGATCTTATTTACTTAGGTGTTTAGATAATCGTCCACAGATAATCGCGCGGTTATAAAAATAATGGTGCGTGTACTTATGTATGCGCGTAAGAAGTAATACTTCTTTCGAGACCGACTGCTCTAGAGCGGTCGCGTTGAAGTCGTACACGACTGTAACACGACCGCATAATGCAGTCGACTACGACTGCTTGGAGCAGTTGTGTTCGACCGCAAAATAATACTGATGCCAGTTCATTTACAAGATGGATTTCGATGAAGAAACACTGCTACTTATACTATTATTACGCGAGCGTAGGCGTAGAAGACACAGTATGTGGGTGCGTCCAATACTACAATCAAGAGAACAGGATGGAATATTTCATTCTTTGTATCACCAGCTGAGGGAAGACACTAAAAAGTTTTTCAACTACTTTAGAATGTCCGTGGTTTCATTTGATGAATTAGTTAGTATTTTATTTTATTTGAGGGAGTGGCGTGTGGTCGGCAGCAACCGCTTGTAGCGGTCCGTGTATGGTGGGTCCGGCAGCTCTAAGCAGTCGACCGCACGGCGAAACTCGACCGCAGAGCGGCTGCTCCTACCGCTCAGAAACTGGTCGTGCGGTCCGTGTATGGCGGATATGAATTTAGTATGGAAACTGCAGTTCGCCGTGCGGCGGTCTATGGCCAGCGTATGGCTTTCTTTATTTTTTTTAAATATTAAATAATTAATAATAAATATTTAGCGTTAATAATTGAACAATATTTAGTATATTATTCAATTATTAATTAATAATAATTATTATTTATTATTTTATTATATTATTAATTCAATTTAATAACTAGGTATGTTTCATAACCTTTTAACTAAGTAACAATAGGTCTTTGTGAAAAAGCATTGCTAAATTTCTTTGAAAAAATAATTAAAACTCCTTTATTTGTTTAAAAGGTACTACAAATGTCATTATGGTTATTCAAAATTCTTGGCATAGCTGCTAACTTCACGCATATTCTATTTCTTTTTACTTGTAGATTGTCTTATTCCCATCTCGCTCGCGCACGCTCGGCGCCCATACTGATAATATTGTGTCACGGTGCGCGCGCATCGTAAAATTTCACTCTCATAAATTTTTCATAACGCGCCTAAAGAAGTATAACTTCAAAAATAGAATCGTGCGGCACCCGCGCGGTTCTATTACTATGAAGATCTTACTCAGCGTTCATAAGCATTGCGGGCACCGCGCGATTAACACGTCATTACAATTTACAAGAGCACGCGTGAGCTCGCTATCGCTTCGACACTGAGTTATTTATTGATGAAGTGGAGAGTTTTTCTTCTGGTGACACGCTTGCCCTCATATGTGTTTTTTGACATTCTCAAATAGTCAAAAAAAAAAGGGGTGCGTGTACTTATGTACGCGCGTAAGAAGTTATACTTCTTTGGCATTATTAAAAATAGTTTTTGATTGCATGCAAATAATTAATTACAATTAAATAATCAAAGACTGGAAAAGGAGTCATTAAAGTCAATAAAGTTCAGTTTACTTTTGAAAAATTAATTAAATAAATATTTATTATTATTCTCTTACATTAAACAAATAAAACACTATTTATCTTTAAAACATTTTTATTTCATTATACTATTTATTTTTAAGTGACTCTAATGTCTTCATCAGAATTTCGGTTTGTAATTTTAAATTAATCATTACTTGGTTGTGCATCTACGAGGCTTCTCCAAAACTACTTGCTTTCTGCAACAAATAAGAGAATATTAATTTAAGCTCTGTCCATGCAAAACTTAAAAATTTTTATAATTCATTTTATAAATTTTTTAACACATTTATATTAATATAATTATATAAATGTGTTAATAATATAATTTGTAGCACATGCTACAGACCTGGATAGCAACTTTCTTTTATTCTATTTAGAGATAGAGATAATTTAAATATAATACCGGTGTCTTCCTTGTAGGTTTCTTTGGAGTTGTTTGGGGATTCTTGTTGTTCAGTTCGACATGATTTTCTTTAACCTTTCTTTAATCCTACAAAATAATGAAATTGTTAAGTTATGTTGTCACTGTTGTGCACACCTTTGTTTGGCTTTTTTAGTATTCAAGTTATGTCAAAACTGATTTATTACCTTGTCATTGTTGGCTTTATTTGCTTTTGGGATATCAATTGTTTCCAAAATGATTTTATTTGTAATAACCTGAAATATATAAATAACATCTATTAATTTAAGTATCATGGTGAGTGGTTCGCACTCAGGTATTAAGGTGTATTATACCCACTGTCCATTATAAGTGGGAATGGGCTCACTTCTGGCAGGACAGAGTTTCGGTACTACAAGTGCAACATGGATGTTTTGAGGTATTACAATATCTCTAACTACCCTGTAGGGGAATAAAGTAATGTTGTAAGCATATGCCTATGCTTGAAAGGTTGAACCTTGAACATCACCATACATCATATTTATAATTAACATTCCTACCTCGACACCATCACAATCAAATTCATTGAAATCTACTTCAAACCATTGTGTCTCGAGAAGGTGATGGTGGCTTTGTTCCACCTCCAGTTTTTGATGTTTCACGGCGATAAGATGACAACTCTTTTTTTGTATTCAATTTAATGCACTTCCACTGATTCATCAATTGTTTTTTGTCTCTTGTCCTTATATTTGCTAGATTAAATCTGATGTTTTGATTAAATAATGTGGTCATTTTTTTGAGATGCAGGTACTTATTAAAATGTTTACTTCTCTGTTATATCGCTCCAAGCCTTCATTTTCTCCTTATTAGTATTCGTGCTTAAATCTTTGTTCTCAATTATTGATATATAGGGTCGTAGAATATTTCTAAAAAGTTGCTGTAACAAACGCAATAAACAAAAGCAATGAATAATGGTTCATGTTTCAGTTTTAATCAACAATAATACTCGATAATACATACGGATAGTTAACCTCAATTGTATTGAAGCACTCAGGAAGGTTAGCACAGTTTTTTCACAAATATTTTATATTATTTCACAAATATTTTGTATAATGAAAATAACTAGGTATATAATTATTAATTTTAAACAATAATTAAAACTCCTATATTTGTTTAAAAGGTAAATGTCATTGTCAGATGTCAATTGTCATGGTCATTCAAAATTCTTGTTAAGCTGCTAAGCTAGAATATGCGTGAAGTTAGCACACGTATTTATTTATTTTTTTACTGGTAGTTTGTCTTATTCCCATCTCGCTCGCGCACGCTTGCACACTGCCAATTTTGTGTCTTGCGCCCAATCTCAATTTTTCATAACGCGCCTAAAGAAGTACAACTTCAAAATTTCTCTCAAACATTCTTAAATTGGGATATAGTGTTACAAATTGGCCATGTGTCAGTCGATCCTCTCTAAATCTGCCTTTTCTTTATTTTCTGTATCAACCACAGATACGCTAGTTCCTCTTCGACTTCCATCTTGAAACTGATCGCTAACTAACCGCCAATGTTCGAACAGTCGACATTTTTGCGGTTGAAAACGCACTAACTGACAATCGCGCAATTTCCACTGTGTCTGAACGAGCACTAAGTGTAACATAAATTCTATTATTATTCGAATGTTGTTTTTAAATTATGTCCAATGCCGTAGCATCTTCCGTGGGCAACTTCATTCTGTTAATTTTCTGTCACGGTGCGCGCGCATCGTAAAATTTCACTCTCATCAATTTTTCATAACGCGCATAAAGAAGTATAACTTCAAAAAAACTAGTTCGTATTTATATATAATTATTTATATATAATATATTTATATATATATTATAATTTTTGCTAGCATGTATAAAATAACACACAGACAGAGACAGACACATCATTATTGCGTTTGTCACTAAAGCGGGCGAAGGGAGACGCGCGGCTGTAGCCTGTAATCATACATTTTGCTAGTATACTACGCGCTTTTATTTTTATTTATTTATTTACACTTTGTTACCTTATACAAGTACTACTACTTAGACAGTTTCGAAGGTGGGAAGACGAAATAAAATCCGTAACTGGGAAAATTTGGACCAGGAAAGCTCAGAACAGAGCAGAGTGGAAAGAAATGGAGGAAGCCTTTGCCAAAGTTGGGCAAACAGATGGGTTGTCGGTGTCACCGACTCACTAGTGATAATAGTTTAAGTTTAAAATTATGTAAAATTTTCTATCTGAATAAAGGCTTTTATTATTATTATTATTACCTTATACAAAATCATACATATAAAAAAGCAGGTTACATAAGTTAATATATAATTTGAATTTGCTGTAACAATGAGACGTGAAATAAAATACTACGTTATTTTAACCGCCATCTTGTGAAAGTTAAAGGTAATTGACAAATAAAACGCGAGATGGCGTTTTATAAAAAATACATAAGTATTTTTGTCTAGACTCTAGATAGTTTATGATTTATTCTGCGTAGACTACAAAAGGATAAGTTAAGTGCAAAATTAATAATACAGTGGATTCTTACTTAGTAGCAGTTTTATAGTAAATTGTACTTGGCTAAGTAGCAAAGCTTTAACAGTTAGTCTTAGTACCTTAAAACTCCATGAGATGGCGTTGAAAATCAATATTAATTTTAATTTATACATAAAATAACAAAGCCATACAAGCAAAAATATAAAGAGAATTTATATAACGTAGCCTTATATAATTAACGACTTAATGAAAATAATCGTTTTAAAAGTAATATGTATATTAAATTATTTAGGATGAGATTCAAAAACGAGTGTTGCGATTCAAAAACTCGCAGCCAACTAGCTTAATTAGTCGTTCAATGAACAATCAAGTTTAATAAATGTTATTACAAATTATATTAATATAGGCCGCTAGTTGAACGGCGCTGTTTAGTAAAGAGACTAGGCTGTATATGGAATGGTTAATTAAGTTAGGCTACGACATAACAACGACTATTGTAAATCAAAACACAATAAATTTTTGATGTACGGGAATCACACTTAGCGCTAAATCTCTAACCCTTACATTACTAACTTTCGAGTACTACTTTTTAACAATCAGTCAGCGAGGGACTGCTATTTTGATGTTTGTTAGATTTATAAAACATTATTTTCATTCATACAGAAATTACTAAAATTATATATAGTATAATATATCGAATATTTAATTTCTTAATATTCAAACACACAATTTGATTTTGTGTTGTACAATTTTCTAAATCAACATCGATCACAAGGTGCTGCAGACTGCATTTTAGTAACATTATGTATTGTATCATTAAGTTTCCCAATCCAAAAATGTCCAAGTCCACTCGCAATCTCGCTTCGTTACTTAAATTTCCGTTTCTTTCTGATGCTCATTTATTTTTCGTGGTCCGCTCGCTGGCATAAATTATGGACACCTCTGCCAGAGTGCCGCCTTCAGGGCTGTCGTCATAATCGTAAACTATGATAACAGAGGATCATATTATATTATATGTATTACAGAATACGAAAACAAACTCTTGAAGATTTGATTATATTGTTTTCGCATCGCCATTGTTAGATACGAAATTAATTATTATAAGTGTGAGCATATTATTATAAGTGTTTTGGCTGTCTTGTCTTTAGTATTGAATTTAATTACAGTTTGTTTCCATATAATTAAACGAATTATAATAATATTATTAAGTATTTCGTATATAGAAAATTATTTGAAATAATTAATAATACGAGTACTTGCTAAAAAACGATATCGGGGCGCTTATAACTGCATGTTTCCCTCATTCGTAGATTTATGAAATTCAATATTTTTTATAGTAAAAGAACGAAAAGAATACTTTTGATCTTTCGACTCTATTAACATACGCGGAGAAGTATAAAAGATACTACCGCGCGTGTCTTACTAAAATCGCAACAGCCCTAGCGAACGCAGGGGTGCCACCCCCAACGCTTCAATGAGAAATATTTCAGGGAGTTTGTCCCCTTATGCCCCTTTTTGTGAACGACATCGTCAAGGATATTGTGTTAATCGGACTCTCGCCGAAATTTTCTTTATTGCGAGGAAACTGGTTTCATCTAAATCTGTTCTGCAGCCTTAATTTAAGTATAATATTGAGACAAAGGATCAGATTTTTTTATTTTTAGTAACAATATTTTATTTGTGATATGTATGTTATATGACTACAATAAATTATAACTCTGCAGGAGTTGAGTTTAAGGACCTCCCGTAGAACAATCGTTTGCAGCTGATGACCTCATCTATCCCCTAGTTGCGTTTGATCCACGACTATTTGGCCACCTGTATAATACGCATACTTAACAGAATCCCGAGGAAGCTGATGAAATGAAATGGTGTAAAGTAGTCGAAAATAGCAACCTTATTAAAATCTCTATTAGTTATTACTTAACGAGATCAGCCCCATGTGCAGAGGCTGTTTCAGCGCAGACGAATCAGTCACCCACGTAGTCCTGGAATGCGAGGCTGTGGCTAAACAACGTACAGAAATCCTCGGAACAGTGAGGTCGCTCCGTGAAGCCCGCGAAGTGCCCAGGAGACTTCTGTGCTTCTAGAAGGAGTTAGTCTGGCTTAGTTAGCCAGAACTTTACGCACGACAGACCCAGTGAGAGTCTGAGTGCGGAAACTGAGTCCACCAACCTTACCTAACGAACCTAGCAGGATTTTTTTAAATTTCTTTATTTGGGAAACAAAACAGATACATCACTATATAATAAAAAAGTTAAATAAATTAAAACACATTGGATATATCCACAAAAAGTTTCACTGATAAAAAATAAGATACAAACCAAAACATGACAGCACAAAATTTATAAATCCGAAGAACGTAATCATACATACTAGTAGCTATAATAAATAATAATAATAATTTATTTATTGCAAGAATATGGTACAAATGCTAAGGTGATACAATCATAAATCGTTCGCATATTCTGCCACACACGATGGCGCGCAAATTTGTCTTAAAGAATTTTACAATATTACTAGTGGACCCCACAGACGTTGTCCTGCATGATATTTAAAGCGATTAGGATATTAAGCAAAGTATGAAAGTACCGACTGCAGTGCCATCTGCCGGGCTGATTTGTGAATCTAAACCATTCCCAGATCCCCTTGAACACACACAAAAAAATTCATCAAAATCGGTCCAGTCGTTTAGGAGGAGTTCAGTCACATACACACGCACACAAGAAATATATATATTAAGATTCAAAGTCAATTCTTATATTATCTAGTCTATTATATTATATACATTTCATCATTAACTTTATATTATTTACGGTGTTTCATGCAAATAATCATTTATTGAATAGTAAATTTTTAAATTAATATTAAAGAGGCTTAAGACATTAATAGTTGTTTTAAATTATTCTTAAACAAAGCAGTAGAGGAGTGCGATAAAGTGAATGTGATTAGCAGCAGCGACAATTCTTACTATGTCTACTTAGTTACTTTAGTGGTGAAGTAAGTGGTATTAGCACTGATGTCGTCCGGCGAAATCACGGCTGTGCACCAACTGTTGTTCTGCCATGCGCAATTAACAACATTTGTTCGTACCGTGAAAGTAAAACCAGAATTTAATTTTTTTAAATAAATTGTCTCTGCACACACAATTCAACATTACGATCTAGCCTAACTTAAGACTAATAATTAATTTAAAACTTTATTTACTAAAAAGAATATTTAACATAAGAAAGCGTCCAATAACACTTCAGTCTATATTTAGACACTTTGTTCTTGTGTACAATTTTTATCCACTTTCCAATGTTTAGCCCTTATGACTAACGTGCGCTTATAGCATTATTAGTTATTCACTAATTCGAATGGTTTTATCCTTTTCAATCTTCTCACTAGGCCCGTGGTGTGAAGAAGTTAAATAGAATATCTTAGAAACAAAAATTAACACTTAGTACTTGCCTTTAATAAACATGATTGAGAAGACAGAAATCTGAGAAATCACTTTTGTAAAGACAAAATTTTAAAACTGTTAAATGAGTTTAAATAAGTTTAATAATAATATTTTCGTATCACTAAGCGTATCCCACGGTCCGGTTAGGCTTGGTAAAATATGCGTAAATGGTAACAATTGGGGTTCTAGAGGGGTGAAGTAGTTGTTATCAAACCCTTTGTGATCCCATTCCTTTTATCCCTCAAAAATCGCTCCAAGGTTTCTGTTTTCGATTCTATCCTTTAGGGGTGGATTATATTTTCTTTCGGGCTAATTTAGGATCTGTGTTTAGCCATAAATATGGTAATATTACATTGAACCATTTTTGACAACGTTTATATATGACTTCGTATATACGTTATTGAGTTTCTTGTATGATATATTTTAGGAATGAAAGAAAATACTTTAACAAATAATTAACACAAGTTCCTGACATCATAGAGCGCTCTTATCTATAAGATTGTTATTTGTTTTTTTTTTGTTTTTTATGGATATTTCACACCAATTGACCTAGTCCCATGCTAAGCCGGTGAAGCTTGTGTTATGGGTACTAGGCAACGGATATACATACATATTATAGATAGATCGACATATAAATACATATTTAAACACCCAAGACCTAAGCACAACACCAAATGCTTATCACATCGATGTTTGTCTCAGCCGGGGATCGAACCCGGGACCCATGGATCTGCAGTCAGGGGTACTAACCACTAGACCAATGAGTCGTCAAAGGTAGGTAAGATTGTAGGTAATATAGTTGTATAAAAAATACTTTCAAGTTTTACTCGATACTAAAGATCATTTAAAATGGTACAAACTTGTAATTAATATATCACAAACTGTCTTTTTAACTGTGTCATTGTATCTTATGCTTCAGTCTTTAAGTTTGTATGAAATCACACATATATATTGTACCATGTACTTATTAAGGAGTAGTCACATCCAGTAGATAGTAGAAATATCATTATCATTTAATACCACATGACGTACATTATAATACCTACTCGCTCCCTTTGACGTTGACAAGGAAAATGTATCAACGAAAGACGTTATTTTGTAGGTACATTTTATAATTTCATAGGTAGGTAAACATTACCTTACTTATAAATTAAATTTGTAGCCCCCGTTGCAGGGTTGGTCTAAATTTACGCCTTGAATAATTCAGCGTCGCGTCAAAAGCATAAAACGTTTAGCCCAAATCCCTACAAGACGGCGCAAATAAAACAGACGCTGAATGTCAAAGCACTCTAAAACCCTGAGATCTGCAAACACGAATGAATCGCGTTAGTGTGGGAGGACGCTGTCTGTAGCAATCGATAAAATTCGGGTCCGCGCTCCGTCCGTCGCTATGACAACCACCCCATCTCGGGGCTCAGTAATGTTGACTTAGACGGATAGGGTAAACGGCTTATTAATGGTTTTATGTTATATAAAATGATTTAAATGTTCACCTTATGTTTAACTATTGCGGTAACTCACCGATTGATAACAAACATTTACTTTGTCAAGCGTCTTGAAAGTCTTGAAAGAGGTTTTAATTAATCAATCTTAGTTACAGAATCAATTTAATAATTACGCTATAATTGAAATTTTTGTACATATAATTAAAATAAGAATCCAATAGCTCTTTGGTTAGGTTGGTTTATTATACATTTTCACGTGTGTACAATGCCGAGAGCTCCACCATTTTAGCAGACAGCGTGACGCCATTACGAAATATAGGTTTGGAATCCATTTGGAGTACGTTATTTAAACCACTTTTTACGAGAGCACTTGTTTCAGGAACTAATTGTCATGTTAATATCAGTTTAAATAGCTTAACGAATATAATTACGCGAATTTGTTACATTACTAGATTAATCTTGATGTTTTGAAAATAATTTCATTAATAATATTGAATTGTCGCGAAGTTTGTTTTTGTAATATTCCGCTGGATTAAAAAAAATGTTTTTTCTGTTATCAGTATCTCAAGGTTATAATTAAAAAGCGTAAGTCGCAATAGCTATCCATTAAAGGCTGTGGGGTTATAATTTCCGTAGTTTTTCCATTCTAGTACACGAAGAACATAAGTATTCCTGCTTTCGTTTACTTTGAAGTACTACATGTCTTTCATATTAACTATTCGATGTTCTTTATTTAGTTACTATTGTTACTATTAAAGTAAAGAGTAAAGACGAAGAACCCTGGAGCTCAGCAGCATTGACTGAGCTAATATTATTATGGTAGATATTCCTAATGAGGAATAACTCCACCCGCAAATTATCCTACAACTCATCTGCTCATAGTCAGAAGACTGATTGCACGATGCGCTCGAAAAAAAAGAAAAAAAAAAAAGTAAAGAGTAATAATTATATTAATAAAACCATTTCACTCTGTGTCGTAATAAACCTCTTATCCAGGTGAGTATCTCTATATTGCATGAAACAAGTATTACGAAATCAGTTTAGTTCACTTTGTATTGTCTTTGATTGACATAACCTTTAGACATTTAAAGAAAAAACTTTTTAACCGGATTAAAGTTACGTATTATTATAAATTTACAATTATTTAACATAATTTTAAATGTATCCGACGTTTCGCGTGCTTTACAGCGTGCGTGGTCACGGTGACGGACGGAAAGTGTAAAATTATGTTAAATAATTGTAAATTTATAATAATACATAACTTTAATCCGGTTAAAAAGTTTTTTCTTTAGTTCACTTTAATATGTGAATACGTAATAATAATATTTGTATTATCATTTCGTGTATGTCATGTTTGCCTATAACTGCATGTCACATTAAACATTGTATATTGTGGTTCTTCTACCAATATATCAGTGTTCCAAACGTTTGCAAGCTTTTATCAATAAAATACATTCACACATGATAAAGTGTATTGTACGCCTAAAACCCTTTTGTGTTTTTAATAAGATCCCCCGTTACTTTATTTCAATACAACGTGTATGTTCGTACCAAATTCATATCCATATGAACACTAAACATTCTTTGCAAATAATCGTGTTTATAACTAAGTTATTCCGAGGGTGGCGAACTTTGTGAGGGCGCATTTTCTCCCTACAACCCTCTCTGCACACAGCTTACGGCGAAGTATTCAAAACATTGGGCATGATAAATTTCTAAGCTTATCTAATTTTTATATGTAAAGAATCATTTAAAATTGATATAAGGACTAAAATTATATAAAAACATATACCCGTTTGTTATAACTAAAGCGTTTTTTCCATTAATAATTCTTATTATATAAAATGTCAAAGATATTTAATATAATAAAAAATGTATGACGGAGTTATTACGGATTAACTTACATAAAAAACGAAGCAGTATAATTTGTTAATGGCATTTTTTTGCGCCATATTTACTTGACATATTCAAACAAAATAGTACATACGCTCAACATCAGCAGGCAAAATAGTGAGAATAAACAATCACGTAATATTGATAAGGTTATCATCATCATCTCTTTGTGGTCCATTTCTGGACCTTGGCTCACTCCATATTCCTCTAGTAGGCCCTTCACTGGCCTCTTTGTATCCACTGGGAGCCAACCTCCTTGACGATATATACCTAGTCGGTGGAAGGTCAACTTTTGCTGCCGAGGTCTCTATTCAAGGAGCCTGCCATTTATTTATTTAAAATAAGCAATATGTTACATTGTATATCGCCTTACCACGAATCTTCAACTCAGAACAGTTTGAATATTCTCTAAGCGTCTCAGGTCATTAAGCTTAAAAATTGAACTAACAAATAACACAGGATAAACTCTTTTTAATATTCCCCAAGCGCCCTTTTACCTCTTTTGTCTTGCACGGCAGGCAATAAAGGGGCAGACGCCTGCAAATGTGCCTGCATTTATACAGGGCCCAGGAACGTCTAAAGCATATTTTTATTTTGTGCGACGTTCTTTGCCGGTCCTTATTGCTTTGAGTCTAACAAGGTTTTTAATTATTCCCCTTTATACCATTTTCAGTTTCCATAACCTGTTGTTTTAGCGCTGAGGAGCGTATAATAAGGCTAGCGATGATATTATGATTTAAATGTTTACTAAAATATAATAAATTTCGGATTTTAACACATGTCTTAATACATCTGAAATATCGGTATTATTGAAACAGTACTGACAATGGACAGGACAGGACTAAAGTAACTTTAAATATATGCCATGTCAGTAAAATCATAGATAATCCTTCCATTGTTGACACCATCTCCATTACTTAGTAGCGTGGTATAACCGGGAGGACCGGGGTTTAATTGTTTGTGTAAAAAATATTATTTCAAGTTGGTATGCACAAAAATACCGTACCGTAACTTAAATAAAGTTCCAATAGAAATATTTACGGGACAAATATAGTTTCATAGGAAAATAGGTATCTATTACAAAACCCCCTAACACATCCGAAATATTAGTCTAAGAATAATTTATGTATACGCAAATTTCAATTTTCGTGTCAGCCAAACAAGATAGCGCAAAAAGTTGCGGAACACGAAAGGGGTGGGGTGACGTGTAGCCATGAATCTTATTAGTGATTTATTGGGCTGTTCCATCCTCCGCAGCCCACAGCCCGGAGGGATATCATCGAGATATACTTTTGATGGACGCACCCTCGCCAAATCGATTTTTTAACAAAGGAAATTTGATGTCCGGGCTATTTTAGGACGCAGGAGTACGTTGCGTCCTATTGAATGTTTTGTATTTCAATATTAAGTAAATAATTGTTGTTATTTAATTAAAATTTAATTAATATCAATTGCCCTTAACGTAATTTCCCGTTTTTAAACGATTTTTTTATTAATAAAATGAAAGCATATAATATAAGCCCATATTTCAAACAATTAATTAAACTCATTATTTTTACAAATGAGACTGACTGTTTAATTATTATGGACAATCCCTTTAGTGTACTCAAATCAGAAAGAACTAGACTTTTCAGAATTTCGCGACTAATCTCAGAAATTTAGGATTTTATAATAGGACAATTATTGTTATTATTTATTATTAATAATTAGTTATTATTTGATCGTCGGGATCTTAACATTTTTGTCAAGTACATATTTCTGTTAAATTGTTTTTGCATTTATACAGATTCGTCGAAGGGTAGCTTTTCAAAGAAAGATATTTCGACATCAACATTATTGTATTTTTGAGGGTTTTTATATTGTTATCAAAGACTATAAGGAGTTCATCATTTATAAATTTTGTAAACTTATTTTTCAAATGAACACGTGCGTTTGATGCGTGACATTTATTGCTATACATAATAATAACAATATATTTCTTATAAATAAAAAAATGTGTGCGTGTACTAGGTTTACACACGTAAGAAGTGAAACTTATATAAAACCTTTGTTGTACGCAGAGCCATAATTGGTCTGTTTTAAGTTTAGAGGTCCGAAACTATTTCTTTAAACACCGTAAATTTTGATACACTGCCTAGCATACAATTTACAAATTAATTGCTGCAAATTGCGATTAGCAAATTTCAAGTCGAAAATGTAATCCGTTGTCAAAATTCAAAGTCAAAAACATACTATACTTATGTCATATTTTAACGCCGATAAAGAAGTTTGACTTCGAAAATGTAATCCGTTGTCAAACTTCAAAGTCAAAAACATACTAACAATTTTAACGCCGATAAAGAAGTTTGACTTCAAAAAGCAACATGGCGCGTAACGGAAAAATGTGACGCGTAACGCAAAAATGTTAAATTTTTTTCCAACCCCGATAAAGAAGTTTCACTTCAATAATATTTATTTATTTACTTACAGCCCATGCGTGGCAAAAACAAGACAATACCACAATAAAATACAGTTAAGTTATTTACAAAATTGACAGTAAATCCTATCCTCTTATCCCTTCCAAGTATACTCTCAAATCACAGTATACTACCCCCATACGATTCCCAAATAGGTCGCTCTCCGGTGAAGAGTCGAGAAACCTATTAAGCAGCGAGAGTAACCGAGGAATGGGAGCTTGTTGACGCTGGACGGTGCGAGCCAAAATATGTAAATTTATACCTATTTCTAGTGGAAGAAAGGTTTTAAGATAGTTTTCCAAGATCGGAATATGTCGCGGAATTCAGATTGCATAATTCAAAGCTATGTGTTAGAAAACAAAGCCATAGATTTATTCACCTTTTCATACAAGTTAATTACTCATTCGTATTTCCCTCCTAAATTGTGTTTAGTCTGTAATGATGTTTATTTAATACAAACTTAAAATATCAGGAAAACCTACAATAAATCTGTACCCGATTTTATAAAATACAATGTAAATTCTATATAACGACAGTCAAGGGACTGTGCATATTTTGACGTTACAAAGAGTTGTCGTTAAATAGAAATGTAAGAAAAATCTGTATTAGAAAAAGAAAAAGTTTCTTTCAGACTAGTGCTAGTAATTACATGAAAAACAATTCTTATTTGAACGCTATTGCGTATAGTCTATTATTTTCGTCGTCTTTTGCTGCAACAGTAATTTTGCGATATTGAGGCATCTTTGTGATAAAGCACGTGCAAGCAATCCCAATTTGTAAACAAAAGAACGGATTTCTTTAAATATTCGATACGTATGCTACCGACAGACAAGTTTTACGGGCTAGGACAATAAAGCGGCAAAATAACGTACACAGTACCGCAGTAGTAACTAATTTCGGCAACTTAAAAAGTACTTTTTCTTATTTATTTGTCGTTATTGAGGGTGGTTGTAATGCTATGTAGAGTGTATCATTGTATGGAAGACAAGCTTAACCAACCTTAGCCGAGTGATGTCGACGCTTTAGGGGGTTTGTCGTTAAATCGAAGGCCGTTACATGGACTTTACACTGTAGTTTAACCATCTGTTACTTTTATTCCAAAGAATTTAAACCATCTTATAAGTAGTAAAAGATATCTTAATAATTTTATCAAGATCGTATATTCGGTTTAATGAATTGTTGTTACATTAACAATTATTCACAGATACTTTGAAGGGCAGCTTTTTCTACAAAAGCTCTTCTAGCTATCTATTTTGGCATCAACAATAGTACTTTTGTACGTTTTTTATGGTAGTTGCTAGTGGAGCTTGTATATATAGCATTTTATACAAATATACATACCAAAACTAATCATTACTGCTATTCGTCTAGGTCAGGAGTCTCCACACTTTCCAGCCTTATGGCCATACTGATTACTCCAGTAAGTTCCGAGGGCCAATACCATATACGTCATTATGCTTGTTATAAGTTATGTTTTTATCACAAAAACAATAACAATAAGCCTACAACAATGTTATGAGTAGTTAGCCCAAGACCATATCAATGTAGATGTCATATTAATAATTATTCAACATAAAATTAGAATACTTCAGTAAACTAAATTTAATTTGCTATAAAAATATTTTCTCTAAAAGGAGTTTTCAAGTATGCTAGCTCTCCGCGGGCCGGACAAAATCTGTCCGTAGGCCAGATGTGGCCCTCGGGCCGTAGTTTGGTGACCCCTGGTCTAGGTGATAAATAATTCAGTGGTACTACAATTAAACTCTATTTCATTTCCTTTGTATTTGAGTTCATTGATATTTTTTTTGTAAGTAGGTGATAAGCCATTAGTACCTAACACAAGTCGTCGAATTTTGGTTCTAAGATTCCGGTTTCCTCTTGACGTTTTCCTTCAGCGTACGAGCAAGTGTTAATCCATTACGGTAAACCTCTGGGATTACAGATTGATACATAATATCACAATATGATCTATTTCCTTCACTTTTGAATAATTTGTAGTCTTAACTAGTTTATAGAACAGCAAACGAGCAGGAGGCTCACCTGATGTTAAGTGATACCGCCGCTTATGGACACTCTCGATGCCAGAGGGCTCGCGAGTGCGTTGCCGGCCTTTTAAGAATTGGTACGCTCTTTTTTTTTTTGCTCTTTATAATGTAAAAAATCTTAAAATACTTTTCGTTTAAACAAAGAAATTTCAGCGCAGTAAGAAGACATCCAACTTCGTCATCTCAGGGTCCATTTGCTGGCCGTAATGGGTCAGTCACTTATACCCACCCCCTCCCACTAGTGAGGTGTTTGGGACAAAGGTTTCGCTAAAAGTTTTCTTCAAAAGACATTAAGCTTTCAGAGTTTTTTGTCTTTAATGTAAGGTTTTATTAGTATATAATATGGGAAAAGAAGAGTCGGTACTAGGTGTACACAAGAAGAAGTGAAACTTCTTTATGATCTTATTTTTCGAAAAATGATCTACTATATGCAACTTTACAGAAATTCGTTAAATTAGATAAAGTTTAACAAAAGGCTTTTATTATCATAGACATGAATACAAATATTTTATTTTACCTTATTACTACGAAGATTATTATAGAATTTCATTAATTGTAATAGAATTATTACTATCATTGAAAAACGTGACGATTTGCTACAAAATTTCTCCCATACGTCGATAAAGAAGTTTCATTCCAACGCCGATAAAGAAGTTTGACTTCAAAAAGCAACATGGCGCGTAACCGAAAAAAAAATGTGAGCGTGTACTAGGTGTACACACGTAAGAAGTGAAACTTATATGAAACCTTTGTTGTACGCAGAGCCATAATTGGTTTGTTTTAAGTTTAGAGGTCCGAAACTATTTCTTTAAACACAGTAAATTTTGATACACTGCAACTGCCTAGCATACAATTTACAAATTAATTGCTGCAAATTGCGATTAGCAAATTTCAAGTCGAAAATGTAATCCGTTGTCAAACTTCAAAGTCAAAAAACATACTATATGTCATATTTTAACGCCGATAAAGAAGTTTGACTTCGAAAATGTAATCCGTTGTCAAACTTCAAAGTCAAAAACATACTATATGTCATATTTTAACGCCGATAAAGAAGTTTCACTTCAATAAAAGAAAAAAAAACTGACATTAACATGAAACCAGCGACAATTAATTTTTTAAAGAAAAAATTGTTACTGCTAAACAAAGTCATAGTTATTTTGAATTTAAAACGTTAGACAGTTTTACCTATGAATTTGAAATTACGTTAGCGATGGGAAGAAAATGGCGGATGCAGCTTACACCTCGAAACATTTCCACAGCCAGAATTTAGATAGAAGCCACATAAAACACATATAACCTAACTTAATCGGGTATATTTATGGCTTTGTAGAGTGAGAAACTGTTTAACTACGAAAATTCAGCTGGAAAATTATTATAACACTAGCTGGCCTGGCGAACATCGTACCGCCTAAGAATTCTTTATTTTTTTTAAATACTTATTCTGCTATTCGGGACACCGGTCTAGCTAGTAAGATAAAAAAAAGAAAGTTTATAAGACAACAAATACATTATGTCAAAAAATTAAAATTTACCTTCCCGGTACCCCTCCACTAACACTTGAACTTTATGATATGGTATTAAAGTTCAAATTGACTTTTAAGTATTATTACGAATATTTTGTATGGGAATATAGAAAAGTGTTGTTTTTAGACTTTTTCACTCATTTTTTTTAAATTTATCTCTCCGTAAGCACCATCCTCGTACTTCAAGGAATATTATAAAAAGAATTGGCGAAATTGGTCCAGGCGTTGTTGAGTTATGCGTTGACCAACACATTTTGCGATTCATTTTTATATTATAGATTTTCAATCAATGTTTAAGGCATCAAAGTCTAATTTAAAAAGAATTATCTTTCATATTTTCCTGAATAATTGAAATTTATCAAGGAAATAAGTGATTTCCGCTGACCTCACAACGTACTATATTTACTGTTTACTATTACTAACACCTTAGTCAACCATAGACAATACTTACAGGCTAAATATGGAGATAGTTTGTAATTTTTCAGTGAAAATGTATTTTAAATGTGTTGGGGTATTATAGGAATAGCCTTTGTGCGAGGGTGACTATAACACAGCGAACGTTTATTGCAGATTCAGTAACATTCAAATTTTGCCCAGTTTTATAGCGGGTACTAAGGCGTATTTGTTTTGAATAATCCATCGTAATAAATTCCAAGTCTTTATCAAAGATTATTAGGATGACAATATTATGTAATACATAATAAATATATTTTAACATTATTCTACAGCATTTTAAACTCTTAAGATATTACTAACTAAACAGTTCAACATATATTGGGATGTTAAAAAGGATGATTTATTCGTGTCAAAAATCTATTATAAACCAATTATTAGACATAATTTAGTTAGACGTAAATCATAATTATTAGCCAATATCTACACAGAACAAAACTAAATATGAATGCAATAATATTAATATATAACTATTATGTAACGAAAAGAAGTGACAGTTGGATTTTAATTAGATTAATATGTACATATTTAAATGATATGGATACTTTGAAAGCTTTGTACGTACCCATGAAGCTAGTTAACTTATTGTACCTGGAGATATATTTCCAAGACGTATTTTAAACAAAGCATTCCTACATTGACTAAATTCCGACAGCAGTGTGGATGCCAGACAATGTTGTGTCACCTGTCTGTGAGCAATTAAGCAGGTTCATGAAATTTCTAAAATTTATACATCTATTTGTGGAATATTTCCATCGCTGAGTACTTAATGGCATAACGTCTACGTATACATCCGTCGAGGTCCGTTCTTTGTTCAATTTTAGGGAAGAATATGTGATGGGTAATTTAAACAAAGCATATGTGTCTATATATCTCGTTAAAGCGTTGGAGAATTCTATTACGAATTTCTAAAGAGATAAAAACATACATATATATGTATGGTCGTGCGTACACAACAATGGTCTTACATTCTTTGACTATATCATATATATATATATATATATACCTAATTAGTTTAAATTACTAATATATTTTTCTTAATTACAGGTTTACATTGTGTCTTAAATAAAACATTAAGTCATTTAAAAGGGTTAGGGTCTGAATATGATTTTTTCCCATTCGGTGTCAAGACCATTGGTCCGTGGGGTCCTAGCGCCGTAAGGCTTTTTAAGGAAATAGCTTAAAGGTTAGTCAACATCACAGAGACCGAAGAGCTGGCAGCTACCTCGGAAAAAGAATAAGTTCGCTATTCAAAGGGGGAACGCTGCCAGTATCTTCGCAACCTTGCCTAAAGGGACTTCTTTTAATAATATATTTTAGTTATTATATTTTAAGGTTAGTTATTGTTTTTATGTTATTTATATATAGGATGTATACATGAATATGACTATATAATAAATCGTATTTATTGTAAAAAAAAATGTTTATTTTTTAAGAGTTGCAAATCACATGCTCTGTATTCAGTTAGCAGCTAAAGTTGATTTGTGTCTCGATACAGATGCAATGGCTTGCTCCGGAGAGATGCAAATTTTCTCTATACTCTAAAATGAAAGCATGTTTTGTAATAAAGCTTTTTCGAAAGCGTAAATCCGATTAAGCACACAATGACTATATCGAACAATCATTTCAAAAAGTAATTACTACACATCAGCGCTGTCGTTTGCAATCACCAACATGGTTATATAACAACTTATTAAAGGGGCACAAAGCGAAGGCAACCGGCAAACAGCCAGAGGCGCCCTCCCGGGCAACTGGAATCAGGTGGCAGTAGGTGATGCAATTGACAACGGCATACAATCGTAACTGGGGATATTCTGCAGTCAATTTTAGCCTATATAATCGTTACTGTAATGGCTAGAATCGTCTGTGTTCAGTGCGAGGTGGAGTGGGTGGCTGTTGCCAATAGTTACATCCGGGCCGACATGTTCCAGTCAGCTAACATTTATACATGGATTATTATATATTAACAGTATATAACTAACTGCAATTCGGGACTGCGAATTAATACCGGGTTCGGGGAATGTATCTATAGTGTGGAGCTTTGAGCTACCCTTTAATGTACTGATTGAAGTTCATTGTAGCGTTAATAGTATATTACATTTTGATGAGAATATTGTTTACGCTTCCGTGATAAAGTTTAATAAAAATACTTTATGTATATGATCATCAGTACTGAAAGATTACATATCCCAATACAGTTTATAATATTTATTACAACCTTAGCGAGGTATAATTTTAGTTAAGAACACTCTGAACTTCATATGAAAAGACATAAAATATTGAACGTAGCCCTCACGCCATAACGATTGTTGACAGGAATCCCACAAAAGTGCGATCAACTGTAAAATACTTGCAAAATAAGTAGTAATTACGAGTGTGTAGCAATTTTTAGCATACGTTTTTCGCATCGTTGAGGATCGTAAGCACAAAGGCTTGTCGGAAATTGCAATTTTCGTATCCTTTGCTCATTTCCAATGCATGTAACGATATTTATTTTTCTCCTTGCATGAGAATTTCGCTGGAAATGTTTACCTTTGTGAGAGTGCAGTTTTATTTGTTTGTTTTTTTATTAGAATGTTCGCTCGCATAACACAAACATTGGATCCTTGAACAATTATTGAGAATAAATAAGTAAAAGAAGAAAGAGAAAGAGAGTTTTCACAACCTTTTGTCCACCTGTGGAAGAAGTTGGTACTTACAATAGGACTTTACAATATATGAAAACTAATCACCTTGCCGCCATTCGAATGCTGATTAAATAGGAAGAAAACATAGTAGAAAAATTGATTTAATGGCACAAAAACAATTGAAAATATCTTTAGATTAAAAATACTAATAAGAGTTATTGTTATTTCCGCACTTCAGGGAGAAACGTATAAGTAGAAAACAAGTTGAAATATGCCAGATAAAATGCGCCACACGGAGGGTGTTATCATTATTACATTTTGCCTAAATCTCGGAAAATATTCGCTTACAGAAATGGGAACTCAGGTAATATTAACGCTCAAATCAAAATTTTATTACGTAATTGTTTCGAATTCCATTAAAGGTTCAATACAGTCATGAATAAAGTTTCAATATTATTATTATTACATGTGACCCAGAAATAAAATCTAACTTTATAATTAATTTTTGCCTGACTTGCCTAGTCGGCATCAGTGATTTGCTTAATGATAAATAATTTAAGTTTGTATACTTAATGCACTATAGGATTAAGGTATAGAGTATAGATGTACTGTATAGAGAAACAAACAAGCAAGACGTGCCTCGCAGCGGATGCCCCGGATGATCGAGATAAATGTACGTCTCCTCATAATATTTCTGTAATTATGTTTATACAGCCTCCGCAATTCCGCTTAGATTGCTGCCACGACTGAGCCTTTATTAAATTTCCCTACAAAGCTGTTCGCATTTCAAGTCCATTGAAATAATCCAAGAATTTTCCTACTTAGTCCCAAAACGTTTTGACTAATAGCCCCATAATCTCTCGCTGAATATAGCAAGCGAATCGAATTGAATCATTTCCTTTGAGATTACATCAAAACGCTCGCACCTAGAACGAACTTGAACAAAAAGCGTCGTGTGCCTGTGCGAGGGCCGTGCTGCCATCTCACGCGTTGCTAGGAGACCGCGCGATCAATACAGCCTCCGCCGGGCCGCCTAATTACCCGGGCCGCCCGCCCCGCGCCGTCCGCCCTCGCCTGAGGAAATTTCTCGCCCGCCCGGCCGCACACCCCATGCCAGATTTAAATATCGGATGATAGAATTCACATTCAAATGTTTTTCAGTACTTTTTTACATGAATATTTATCTCGCGGTGAGCTTTTGTCTCTCCAGTAGCCGTGGCACGGCAATTTTTCGTTTTATTGCCTTCACTTGCATTTTATTAAACTTTTGAATTGTCCTTGTTTTGTCCAGTTATATACCTGAGTCCTGAACATATAATACTTCACTTAATGTTATTGGTGTGTTACTTTTCGTTAGGAAACTACGTCTAACATTTTTATGAAGTGTTTTGTTTCGTGGTTACGTTTGTTATTTAAAGTATATATAGCGGAGTTTATATTTTATATTACTATGAATATGTCGCGGTATAATACCTCTGTCACTCACAAAAAAGGTTTAGTGAGAGGGTCGCACGAAAATATTTAAAATTGTTCTCACAACAAAAGAATAACTTGCCTATTGTTATCCGTGAACAAATTCGGAAAATTTGTGGCGTCATTTTCTTTACCTCGTGGAAAATGGACATTGGACGATATTCTTTTGAACCTTTTAAAACATCTCAAGTCTCAAAGGGCCTTTAAGTGAAGGAAAAATTAGATACTACATTTTTATAATAGCCAAATTATTTTATGAGTGTGATGTTGTCTTCTCATCTGACATATTTATGTATTTTACAGATCACATATTAAATTAATTACATCATTTAATTAATATGATCAATCATTCATCTTTAAATAAATAAAACAGAGAATACATTTTGAAGAGTTCTCCCTTGGATCAAATTGGCTATAGCTAAGTTTTAAAGTACCCAAGTCCGTCATTTCGCTATTTGAAAAGTAATTATGCTTTTGATACGAGAGCGGTGAGTTGAAAGGCTTTTTAGCTGTAAAATGTAAAAGTTGTACAGCCGAGTATATTTCATTCGAAGTAATTTTAGATTTTCTTTAAAATGTATGAATTTAAACGAATCGCAGTTAAGTAAAACCTACGAATCAAAATCTTTAAGATTTGTCAAAATGATTGCTTCCATGACTGCAACTGGACCAAAGGCCAAAGAGAGGCACTGGACAGAAACACGTGGAAAAATAATCTGCTCCGGAAGTTTCCTTGCTGACCACGACGCCCCGACATCAGCTACCGAAGAAAGAGTGCTGGTCTTATGGCTTGATCGTGAACCTTTTTTTTATAGAACAGGGTGCAAACGGACAGGAGGTTCACCTGATGTTAAGTGATACCGCCGCCCATGGACACTCTCAATGCCAGAGGGCTCGCGAGTGCGGTCCCGCCCTTTCAATCCTGAGGCTCTGCAATGGACTATTCTTTCGGTGTGCGCCTCTAACACTCGCTCGTACGGTGAAAATCGTGAGAAGACCGTTAACACTCAAACCAAAAAATCTACAGAAGGCTGATCACCTACTTGTCTTTGATATAAAAATTAATCAAGGAAAGAGATGTGATCTGTGGCCAAGGACCCCTCGCTCGTACGGTGAAAGAAAACATCATGAATAAACCGTAAACATAAAAATCAACGGCGTGTGTCAGCTGATCATATACTTGCCTATTAAAGATCACTAAATGAATATATCTGAGACCCTGGTCTTGACTTGCGTGTTGTTCCCACGAGAATGTAAGTGCGTGCTCCTATATCACCATGCCTCCTGCTGTTAGAAGACAAATTTTTGTTTTTAATTTATTTTATTACTACCTGATCCGGCAAACGCCGTTTTGCCATGTCATTATATCATTTATGGTTATTGTGCCTCACTCGACATAGATAGGTATAGTGTGTCGCAGACTTTTTTGTAGATATTTATAAGATCTACAATTACTTAGAACATTTTATGGTTCTATCTTTAATAGTTTAGGCAGGGTAGCAAAATAAGCAACTTTTTTGGTTGATTTTTACACCTTGTGTCCGAAAAACCCTAATATTTAGGAACCCTATTTTTTTCAAAATTAAATATAGCCTATATTATCGTGAAATGTACTTTGAAGTAAAATTTTTAAAATGTCAGTAGTTTATGAGTCTATTCATTACAATCAAACAAACAAAGTTTTCCTCTTTATAATATTAGTGAGATTATTAATTAACTAATAATTACTTAAGAAGTCAGGTGTAATGGTTGCAGCTCCATACAAACATTGTGTAAAACGAAAAACTTGGCGATTAAAAAGTTTATTGCCAGTTCTTCCCTTCCGTTCTATGCCCTTGATTTGAGAAGTGGTAAGTGTAAAATTAGAAGCATTTAATATGTATTTCTTTTTTGACGTTCATAAGTGTACATTGTTTTACCTATATGAATAAATGATTTCGACTTGACGTAGAAGCACCACAGAGTTTTTAAAATACAATAAAAATAAATCAGTGGCGCTACAACCTCTTTTAGTCTTGGCCTCAGATTTTCCTTCACCGTTCGAGCGAATGTTAAATGCGCACATAGAAAGAAAGTACATTGGTGCACAGCCGTGGATCGAACCTACGACCTCCTCAGGTATGAGAGTCACTCGCTGATGCCACTAGGCCAACACTGCTCTGCTTTTAAATACAAAACCTGGGTAAACTTGCCCTTTTTGTTCATTGCCCAAAAAATAATGTACGGTTCGTATCACTCGAATCGAACTCTAGACCTCCGGGTTCACCATGTGATACCGACTAAGCATCAGAGTGTATCCTGTCTCCCGTTACCTCCATATGCGTTATTTACTACTACTAATTAGAGCTTTATCTTTGTTTCGGGATCGGAAGCCAGAACCTCGTTATGCGAACAATACATTACCTACAAGCCCCAGAGGCGGTAACACGACAAAGTCCCAACAGAAAATGGATATTTTCAATTACCTTTGACAACCACATTTCATAAATTGGACGTCTCAATAGCATTACCGATAGCTAACGAGGGTGGAGTAAGAAACATTGGCTTTTCTTCCATTAAAAAGACCTTGGGGCCCAGAGCAGGATTATAAGATTTCTCACATTAAAGGGCAGCAGAAGAGACGTAACTTAATAACCTCCAAAAGAATAAGTGTGATTCTAGTTCATAATGGACAGTAGGGAATGTTCCGTACACATTCTTATTATTTTCTTCAATACATTCTTCGCAATAAGTTTGTAAAATGTTCCGGGTACACTTCCTGTGCAAAGTATCCTGTTGATGAAAATCCTTGAAATATAGACGAGATCAGTCCATATATATTTTTTTAGATTTAACTTCTGCACGATTTTTTTATAATGTTATGATGGTTGGGGGGATTTGTAGTATATACGAAGTGTAAATAAAAGTATTGATCTTTGACGCCTTTAAAATAATTTAGACAAGAAAAGTAATTTTCTCTTTATTTCTTTGATGTTGCCGATGACAGCTTACAATTGTCTGACTTAAAACAAAAAAAAAAAAAAAAAAAAAAAAAAAAAAAAAAAAAAAAAAAAAAAAAAAAAAAAAAAAAAAAAAAAAAAAAAAAAAAAAAAAAAAAAAAAAAAAAAAAAAAAAAAAGGGGGGGGGGGGGCCCCCCCCCCCACCACAAAAAAAACCAAAAAAAACCCCCAAAAAAAAGAAAGAGGCCAAACAAAAAAAAAAAAAAAAAAAAAAAAAAAAAAAAAAAAAAAAAAAAAAAAAAAAAAAAAAAAAAAAAAAAAAAAAAAAAAAAAAAAAAAAAAAAGGGGGGGGGGGGGGGGGGGGGGGGGGGGGGGGGGGGGGGGGGGGGGGAAAAAAAAAAAAAAAAAAAAAAAAAGAAAAAAAAAAAAAAAAAAAAAAAAAAAAAAAAAAAAAAAAAAAAAAAAAAAAAAAAAAAAAAAAAAAAAAAAAAAAAAAAAAAAAAAAAAAAAAAAAAAAAAAAAAAAAAAAAAAAAAAAAAAAAAAAAAAGGGGGGGGGGGGGGGGCCCCCCCAAAAAAAAAAAAAAAAAAAAAAAAAAAACACCAAAAAAAAAAAAAAAAAAAAAAAAAAAAAAAAAAAAAAAAAAAAAAAAAAAAAAAAAAAAAAAAAAAAAAAAAAAAAAAAAAAAAAAAAAAAAACCAAACAAGGGGGGGAAAAAAAAAAAAAAAAAAAAAAAAAAAAAAAAAAAAAAAAAGAGGGGGGGGGGAGAAAAAAAGGGCAGGGGAAATTTTTTCCAGGGGAAGAAAAGAAAAAAAAAAAAAAAATGAAGGGTGAAAAAGAAAAGAGTGAAAAAAAATTGGGGGGGGAAAAATGCGGCTCATTATTTATTAAAAAAAATTTCTTGTGTGTTACAAGAAAATGGCATCATGTAAATGACTTAAGGTGCGCTTACACGAGGGCAATAATTGCTCGGCGACACGAATGGACCGATCTGGAGCAATTAATGGAGCAATTTCAATAAATTTAATAAATTTCAATAAATTATTTCGGCGATATTGCTTCTAATTGCTCCAGATATTTCATATCGCTCAATGTCGCAGATACGAATTGACGAATATCCAATGGACTTGGAAATTCCTAGCAATTTTTGTATATATCTCATTCGCACTTGTTTGTTTTGCGGCTTGCCGTCTTGCTTCCGCAGGGAGATCGAGAGGCCTAAATAATAATAATTTCTAGTGACTTTATTCAAAAGTAATTCAAAGTTTTTGAATAATATATCATCTAATTCTTTACACAGTGAAAATTGCGGCCAGAAACGATCGCACCCAGATACGCCTATTCCTTTTCTTTCTTTTTTGATTTTGATTAATAATAAATAAAGCGCTACAAGCCGCCGCAGCAAGAACAATGTCGTCTATAGCGAGCGAATCCTTAATTGCTCGTGTAGGACAGTATTGCCTAGTTGATGAAGTTGCGCCATATCGCTCAATATTGTATTGCGCAGCATTGATGCTTGTTGGCGTTGCCGTAAATTGCTTGATGTAGTCGTGACGTCATAGTTGACGAGTATTGACTGGAATTGAGCAATTTTAGTTGCCCGTGTAAGTGCACCTTTAGGGGCCTCGTTACAGGCCCCACGTTATTTTGATCCGGCACTGTTTAGTTCTCTTTTAGGAGTGCGGTGAGGCGGAGTTTTGAAACTTGCCTTTGAACATCTGACATGTAATTGGATTGCCTCGGGGTGGTTTAACAACGAGACGCTCGGACAGAAGTGGACTTTGCTAAGTCTATAGCTACAGGTACTAATTAATTAAGCTTTTCATTTCCGCTCACATTTCTGCCATAACTTATAATACCTATGTACAGATTTCTATTTGCGCAGGAAACTTCGTACGGGAGAAAATTGTTCGGTTGTATTTTGATGTAAAAATGTTTTTGAATATACCCTAATATCATCGTACGGTTTATTTATCTTACAAAGCGCTTGCCGGAAAAGAATAATGAGATGCTTAGAAAAGATCTATCGTTGGGAGACTTGAGACGGTCTCGAACTCTGTCGTAAGCGTGCATAGGCTAGACTTAGGTATAAAGAATTCATTCCCTAATAATATATATTCTATTATTAGACTACAGTTAAAAACAGTAGAATTATCCTAAAGATACTTGAAAATTTTTTGAAAACTGTTTTGCCTTTGCACAGAGATATGTTCGCAATTAACTCCTGAGATGGCAAGCCTAATGGGAGTCCTCGTAAAATATAACATATATTTTAAAATTATATTCTAAAACAAGTTTTTATGTAACCAGGTTCCTGGCATGGTTTTATGGCATCATAGCGATACTGGACCCTGGCCTCAGATTGCATGCGTTTCTTTGATAGTAGGCGATCAGTCTTGTATGACATGTCGCAAATTTTTGGTTGTAAGTTCGCCGATGAAATTCAGCGGATGAGCCAGATGCGCCCATAGAAAGAAAAATCTATTGTTGCCCAGATGTGACTCGATCGCCAGACCTCAGGGTTGAATCTCACCCTTAAGCGGGCCATAGACGGACCGCATGTTGCAGTCAAGACCGACTGCAATATGCGGTTTGCTCAGGAACTGCTCGAGCGGTCCGTGTATTGCGGATATGAATTTAGTATGGAAACTGCAGATAGCCGTGCGGCGACCGCATGTTGCAGTCAAGACCGACTGCGGTCCGTCTATGGCCCGCTTTAGGCTTCAAGCCCTACACTGCTCTCTCCTATTCACAAACTGAAATAGCTATTAAATGCACCAGAACTAACAATACCGTTAACTACTAATAATACTAACTATGAATACTGTGTCTGAGCTTGACGCCGTACCATTGAAGGAGGTTCAGAAGATTCGTGACTTGGGTGTAATTATTGTTAGAAAATTAACGTTTATATCTCAAGTTAATAAAAAAGTCACCACATCTGTACGAATGCATGGATTTCTTAAATAATAATACAGATTTTGGCTGTAAAATTGAAACAATTTTGTTTCTAGTGTGCAGTTATAGTGAGTACTAATTATATGCTATACATTCGCAATGCATTAAAGGTAATCAAAGATCATTCACTCGATACCTTGCATTCATTAGTACAGGATTTTCTCATAGGCACCATCAACGACTGAGGAAAATTAAAATGATGTCGCAACGATCGAAAATCTCTACCCGGTGTTACGTTATTACACGAATTGTTAAATGGTCAAATATGTTCTATCTAGTAATCACTAAAAGAATATTAATTTTTTAGTCCCTTATTCCAATGATTTCAAACACATAACAGTAAACACTAAAATAATATTAATTTTGTAACTTTCCTTATTCATTCATTCCCAATGATTAAAATCAGCAGAATCTTCCAGATTAAGTAATTCTTTTAAAAGTGTAATATGTATTTTTATTTTTGTAAAATTTATATTCACCCTGGTTATCATGTATTTTAGATAAGATAGTAACATATACTGTAGAAAATTCATAATATATGAAGTGGTGTACTTTAATTAATAAATATAAATAAACAAATGTTGACCTATACATTATTACCAGTCTGTTGCACAGGTCCCCGTTATCAAAGACGTTGCGCCTACTGAATGCTGTCTCCAAAACTATCGACATATTTATATGTTCGTAGAGTGAAATTACAGTGGCGATATTGTGTTATAATAAAAAAAAATATAATTAATATTATAGTATACTTAATACTTATATATTTTATTTTTTCTCGACATTAGCGCAATGGCATAGTATATTAATTATTAGTAGATATAGTATGTAACTATAATATAGGTATTTCTGTAAAAAAAAAATATTAATATAACCTTTATATATACACTATACAATTATCCGCTGAAAGCACAAAAGTGGCAAGAGCTTATAAATGATCTTTCAAGCGGAATTACTAAGTAGGCGCTTCACAAGTTGTGTAAACTAGTTACACTAGTTAACTCTAAGTACTGATTAAACGGAATGGCGTCTAGCTTAACTTGCTTTATCATGCGGTTCCGACTAATGCGTTCTATGGCGATGATAATTGGGGAATTTTTGACGATAAAAGGATGAAGGAGGATTGAAAATGAAAAACGGAAGACGTAACAATTACGCAATGTTAAGTCCATTCGCAGATAGAACGAAGAAGAGAGGAAAAAAGGAAACACTCTTGCCTTCCTTGCCGTCTTTTGCGTGTTGTTCCCATGAGAATGTAAGTGCGTGCTCCTATTTCACCATGCCTCCTGCTGATAGAGGACAAATCTTTGTTTTAAATTTATGTTAATATTATTAATTACTGAAGATGTCACTTGGAATATGGTGTAATGCTTGCAGCTCCTTACAAACGTGTGAAAAACAAAAATCTTGGTGATAAAAAGAGTGGCGGAGAGTTTATTGCCAGTTCTTCTCTTCCGTTCTACGCCCTTGATTTGAGAACTGGCAGTAAATGTAAAATTAGAAGCATTTCACACATATATATAATTTTTTTTTTTGACGTTCATAAGTGTAAACTGTGTAAGTCCCACCAACTTATCTGTGAACTGAGTGGTAGCGCCACCGTCGCTTTAGTGTTGCAAATTAATAAAAGTTACCCATGATTGGGTATGTCAGATAAGTAACTAGGTAAACATATAAACATAATTTTATTATTTTAAACAATACCTAACATTATTTTATAATAATAAAATGGTAATATAAGTGTATTTAATTTAAGTGTATTTAGAAAAACACTTTTTTAACGGATTTGAAGTTATGTTTTATTATAAATTTACAATTATTTTACATAATTTTAAATTTAACCGACGTGCTTTACAGCGTGCGTGGTCACGGTGACTGAAGACAAAAGGTGTTGAATGTCAAAAAGTATCACAGCTGTAGAAAAAGTTGTGTTATCTGTATTTATTTCCCCGGAGTTGGTATCGACTAAACGGTTTTGGCAGAAATAGAGGATACCGTGAGCCATCAAATCCGTTAAAAAAGTGTTTTCTATGTCTAAAAGTTATGTCAGTAAAAGACAATATTAAGTGTATTTAATTTAATTTAAGTATAATTAATATAAGTATATTTTTACGTGACGAGAACTATAGGAGGTTGAATCACTCAGCTTTATATTTTTTAAGTTACAATTACGTTAAAAAGTATTCAATGAAAAAAATATCGGGTAATTTACAAAAAGAAAGTAACCTGTAGCTGCCGAAATTCAACATGGCGGCCGTAGTTCCCATTTTCTCCATTTCAGAGATAAGTTGGTGGGTCTGTACCTATATGAATAAATGATTTTGACTTTTGACGTTTGATGCTAATGACATATTTTTATTTATTTATTAAAGCTCACCACATCATAATTATATACTACTCAAAACAATTACGGGAACAAAACTTTTTACTTAAGGTTTTAATTATTACTGGCCACTAGATAATGTTAAGGCATTGTCGAAGAAAATAAAAAAAAAGAGCATCGGGTTTTGGTTAGTAGTCTATAATAAATGAGTTGTCTAGAAACACCTAAAAAAAAGTGAGTCTTTGAATTTTTTTTTTTTAGTATTAATAGAAATTAAGTGAGTTTTGTATTGTATTATAAGTGTATTCAGTCTCCGAGTATGGTTGAAGAGGGTCGAACTATGGTATGTGGAAATGATCTGGAGTACTTTATTAAGACTTTGGAAGATACTAAAGAAATACTACAAGTTAATAAAAGAAAAAAACCTGTGCTTTACGTAACCGCACCACAACTGCAAGAGATCTACAAAATACACTAAGGACGGCTACTGGTGTAGAAATTTCCGAACAGACGGTAATAAATAGGTTGTTGGAAGCCAATTTGAGATCACGCCGACCAGTTCGGGCTGTGCGTCTAACAATTCAACATAGACAAGCTCGCCGACAGTTCGCGCAAAATCACGCTAATTGGCAAATTCGACATTGGAGGCCAGTGCTTTTTACTGACGAATCACGATTCCGTCTAACACGTTGCAATGGTCGTCTCCGTGTTTACAGACGCCCAGGCGAGCGATACAGTGCAGCAGCAGTCCAGGAATATGACAAATTTGGATGTGGCTCTGTGATGGTTTGGGGCGGAGTTAGTTTTGACGAGCGCACAGATTTCGTCGTTGTTCCCGGGCGCTTGTGTGCTCAAACTTACATTGAAAATGTGCTCGAAGATCATGTTTGGCCTGCAGCATATGGTATGGGCCCAGATTTTCTTTTAATGCAAGATAATGCCAGGCCGCATACTGCAGCCATCACGTCAGATTAGTTACGACAGCAGGAAATCCGTGTAATGGAGTGGCCTTCCATGAGCGCTGACCTAAATCCAATTGAACACATTTGGGACTTGCTTGACAGGAAGCGTCCGATTGCACCTCAAACACTGTAGCAGCTCACTGAAGCGTTGATTGAAGAATGGGAGCGAATTCCACAAGAAGATATTCGGAGGATCATACGAAGCATGCCGCGTCGTTGTCAAGCCGTGATTAGGGCTCATGGAGGCCACACACGTTACTGAAAGTCACTAAAGACGAATATTCATTCGATATAAGAATATTTCTTTGATGGACCTTTTTTATCACCAATAAGTTTTTCGTCTACAATGCACATTTTAATTTTTTTTTAATAAAATAAATAGAAATTGTTTTTTTTTATTAATTGTAGTAATTAACAAATTAACAAGGTAAAAAATAGCGTACAAGTTAATTTAAATCTAATTTTAGTTTAAGCAATAGAAAGGAAAAAATCTTGTTCCGCTAATTGTTTCGAGCAGTATATAATGAAATTTACTACTAATCTAATATTCTATAAGATATGACAATTACGGTGTATTTACGTGACAAACAAAAAAAGAGAAGAAACAAAAACTTACCTTGTAATTTAATAATTACTTTTTTGAAGATACTTCGCAGATAAGATACTTGATATACCTTAACGACGCTTTTTTTAAATAGTCAGCCCTCTATCGACTATATCAAGCTCTGGAAGAGTACCGTTCATTCTGAATTCTAAATTAACACTTTCTACTAACACTACGGTTCTTTTGACATAGTACTACTTTTCCGGAAGAATGCAGCATTAAGTTTATGTAAATATTTGCACACAAATAAATATGCTTCCAGCTGATTCTATGAGAAAGGGTTTAGGAAAAGAACTATGAAATAAAAAAATCTTTAATTCCCACACATTTTCCTCTAAAGCATTTGTGGAAAGATAAGTATGCTATCGTCGTAGCTGTTTCACCCGCAAAAGCATTAAAAATAATATTTTAAACTCTCATAAAGATACTTGAAAACACCTTGGGTTTTTCTGCTTGGCGTATTCGCTTCAATGAAGAACTTTACAACATCCATGACGACGCCAACATCGTCCAATTCTTAAAATGCAACTGGCTGAAGTGGTTGGGACATGTGCATCGTATGGTAGAAGACAGAACCCCAAGGTCCTTACTGAACTCACAACCTGGTATCAAGAGAAAACCCGGTAGACTGAGGCTGCGTTTGTCGAATAGACTGGTCAAGGTTGCGATGGCAAAAAATACTTGCGGAGGCTAAGGCCCATAAGTGGCTGTACAGCCATTGGTGATGATGAAAGATTCCCGGGTAAAACTATCCTACACCGTTTTTTTATTTTACTATTTGTTCCTGGCAGTAGTACTTTCTATAATTTACTTAAATTATAATATAATGTGCTTTATCAAATAGCTAGCTGGAGATCACTCACACCGTGTAAATGCCGAGTCTATATATCTTCGAGACAGCATCGGTATACCGTCTACAAAGTTTTAAAATGAACACAGTTCGATTTAGAAATCGAAATATATACATTATACCTATTCTTTTTGAAGTTATACTTCTTTAGGCGCGTTATGAAAAATTGATGAGAATGAAATTTTACGATGCGCGCGCACCGTGACATAAAATTAACAGAATGAAGTTGCCCACGGAAGATGCTACGGACATAATTTAAAAACAACATTCAAATAATAATAGAATTTATGTTACATTTAATGTAAGAGAATAATAATGAATATTTATTTATTTAATTTTTTAAATGTAAACTGAACTTTATTGACTATAATGACTCCTGTTCCAGTCTTTGATTATTTAATTGTGATTAATTATTTGCATGCAATCAAAAACTATTTTTAATAATGCCAAAGAAGTATAACTTCTTACGCGCGTACATAAGTACAGTTCCCTTTTTTCTTAATCTACGATTACCGATTCTGTGTGCCTACGGGCAAAGGCATTTGTCTTTATTGTATACCAATCTCGTCCAGGTCTTATTCCAGGTAGTCTTTCCAGCCATTTCCATGATTTCATCGGTACACCTTCTAAATTCCTCTCTTCTTTTATCGCCTCTGGGTTGCCATAGACCATAGTGTTACAATTTTGCTCCATTTATCTGCTCCTCTTATTGTCCAGCCCATTTCCATTTTAGTTCTTTTATTTCTTTAAGTAATACAATGTTAAATTAGTGTTTTCTACTATAGTTATATGTATTGGACACATTTATTAACACCTTGTTGCATAAGTACAAAACAATGAAACTCCAACGATACGGTCGTGAGTCCATGTTGCTAAGTGATTTCACCCAGGCAAGCAAAAAAATATATAATTTAAGAAAAAATAGGCAAAGACTTAAAACTGTTTTAATGTCCTATGTCGAGATACAATTTATATTTTTGGTCATGGATTTACAGTGAGCCAATTGTCCGAAGATGATAAACTATTGTTAATTTAATCAACAGTTTGAAGGCGTATTCACCGTTACAACATTTATTGAAGTTACTATATTTTGTTCGCTGTAGTTCTCTCAATATCTGTAGCGCTGATATGACCTTGGGATCGCGTACAAAAACTTATTATTGAGACATTAATATTACGATATTTTTATAATAAATGTGCTCCGCGATTTAGTAACAGTGGTGTTCCAAGTCCTACATTGTTAAATCACTGTCCGTCGCAAAATTCAATTCGAGTCATTCATGAGATTAGCGGGTACATCAAACCAACTCTGGTGTAAAATCATCATTGTTCATCTCATCTATATGTCGCAGCCAACTAGCTTAATTAGCCGTTCAGTCAACAGCCTAGCCTCTTAACTAAACAGCGCCGTTTAACTAGCGGCCTGAAAGTTATTCAGCCAGTTGATCAAACAGCTAGGCTCATGACTTGGATCGATGATGTTTCATTACTTGCCTACCCTGTTGACTGTTAATTTAAATTTAGTTCCACTTTCTGCCTCTCTCAAACTCGGAACGAAAACTTATTTTCAATATGGCGTCAGAAAACCACAACGTTGATGATGTTTACCGAAGTTTAATGAAAGAGTGTAGTGACTATAATAATGTGAATTTAGCTGTGACTGACTCAAGCAATTTAATTTTTAAAGAAATATGTCAGTTTTGTCACATTCATCTATTTTATTTCTGCCACATGGTCACTCTGTTGTAGGTACGATTGGCCTAAGCATTAGACAGCCAGTTTACTAAATGTTGTTACAAACGCTACGGCTGATATCTTTCAGGCCGCTAGCTAAACAGAGCTGTTTAGTCAAAAGGCTAGGCTGTGAATGGAACGGCTAATTGAGCTAGTTGGCTGCGACATACTCGTATAGACAGTAAAGAATAACTTAATGCAGTCCAAAAAAGTTAGAAAAAGAAGGTCCCCATGAAAATATTACATATTAATAAATGAAGTGTTGAAATAGATATGCATATTTTATATTAATCTTCTGTGCGTGTGTTTATAATTTAAACAGGTGAACCAATTTTTATCCTATTTTCGTATAAACTATTCTCGAATCCACTGTTCAATTGGATTTAGACTTACAATTAGATGATTCCTTCCTCTGTCAATTTATTCCCTTTGTAGTAGATACTCTTGGGTCGTGGAGTTCAAGTCCACAGGCGCTAATTAAAGATTTAAGTTGGCGCCTGGTAGATAGTATCGGTGACCTGAGCTGGTGCTTTCCTCGCTCAACGATTAAGTATCGCAATACAGCGAGGAAATGCTGCCAGCATTAAAGGTACACTGCCACGGTATCAAACTTTTTAAATTTGTTTTAATTTTCTGTCTATAAATTTTTAATAATATTATTATTACATTGTAGGTTAAGAATATTATAAATACTGTATATATGTTGTGTGTTGAAAATAAATATAAAGAGTTAGATGATTTGTTCCTGTATTTTCGACGTGTGTACAGGACGCCTATCAGGCCTATCAGGTTAGTTACATATAAATAAAATTGTTGAAATAGATATATTATAGGGATATTTAGAGGTGACCTGCTTTTGTTACTTTGAATAGTGAAGGCGTGTTTATTTAAAGCAATATATGTAATATACAGTAAAAACCGTTTACGACGACATAGTTTAGAACAACATACCGGTTATATTGACCAAAATCAAAGGTCCCGGTTGAATTCTATTGTATTAGGTATTCAAAACCAACGTCATCGGCTGTTACAACTATCGGTTTTTACGACCAAATATGAGTAATCCCTTCGATGTCGTTATAACAGATTTTGACTGTATACCAATTCGTTTTAGGGTCCTTCAAGAAAAGAGCGTACCAATTCTTAAAGGGCTGGCCATGCACTCGCGAGCCTTCTGGCATTGGGAGTGTCCGTGGGCGGTATCACTTAACATCAGATGATGCTAAGTGCACCTGCCCGTTTGTTCTATAAAAAAATCTCTACGAAAGCTGTAAAGCACTAAGACGTGGCGTATATACATAATAATTTGTGTTTATAAAAGACGGAAGGATAATAAGATACCCCAAACTTAAAATAGTGGCAATAAAATAAACAATGTAAAATTTAAAAACTTTTAATGAATTGAAACTTAAGTACTTGATAAAATTGTTTTTAAAATTAATAACATAGTATTCCATGGTAGCTAATTTCCGTTACCCAACGTATAAATAAATATATTTTTACTAAAACTAAATTTAAGAGATCAAAACTTAAATCAGGTAACATTGTTGCGTGACATTTTAAATTTTGGTAATATTAAACGAAGTTGATTCTTTAAAGAACATGTTGTCTATATAAATAGCCTATTCGATAAGGAATAAATATATATTAACTGTAAAGAGATAATTATGTATATTTTATTTTTTAGATAATCGTAAAGAAACGAACGTGCCATACAACTTCAACAATAGGTAAAATTAAGAACAGAATGTTACTATAGTATATACTGTACATTAGCAGTACGGAGTTATTTCTCTAGTAATCAACCTCGTTTAGAGAAATAGACAATTAGGAAAAATACAAAAATTTTTCTAGTTTACAAAATGTTTAGCCCACTATATAACCTTCCATTATATCACAATACTTATATGTATTATAAAACCAAAACAACACTTAAAATATATGAAACGCCCATTTTGAAACAATTTTTTAAACACTTTTTTTAGAGAATATAACTTTTGTTAGTCAAAACGTGTACGAATAATTTAAGACAATATCAAATATTTTTTTATAATTATCAAATCTACAATATTTTAAAATGCAATAAATTATGTTGTTATTTTAATATATTTGCTTAGCGCTACAAAAATTGCCTACACATCAATCGATGATATGTTCCCATAAATACTATTTCTCCTTATCACAGCCCGTAATTTTGCTATTATTATTAAATAACATAATTTAAACTTTAAAATATAATTCAAATATTAGTTACAATAAGACTAAGTACCCAAGCACATAACTAAAATGGCATTAAAACTAAATGTACGTAACATTTTTCGTCACTTCAAGAGCTTTGCTCTTATTACCTAATTCAGTTTAAAACATTTATAAAATTACCAAATTTTATCCCATTTTAAATGTATACAATCACCATTCACCTTCCCTAGCAATGTATCTTTAGCATCACAAGGAAATCAGATTGCCTCGCTTTAAGGTCATCAGGAAAGTAAACAATATTAAAAAGGGTACAATAATTACGATAGTATTACGCTAACGTTTCACGTTTTGGAACTAAGTGAGGCTCTTTCGGGTGGGCCACGGCCTTTACTTATAGTTAGCCATATGAGAGTGCCCAAATCATCATGATTGACACATGAAGTGATAGAACTGATCGAAGTTAACAGGCTCGAGTTCGAACTCTTTATCTGGCTTGTTAAGCAATTCAGGATTTCTTTTTAAGAAGTTTCGAACCCAGTCTTCTCCGGCCATTCTCGCGTTTACATCAAAAGGATGATTCAGGTGATTATCTTCGGCGTATTGGAATGCCAGTTCCCTTATATCCCTTCTTGTGACACCCATGAAGAACTGTTCCATACTCTTTATATATCCAACTAAATCTTTCTCTTGACTGTCAGTGAATACTCTTCTATAATGCCCCATTAGAGGTTTAGGATCATCCGGTTGCTGGTAGCGTACTTTACTTGCACGTCTCTGGAGGGTGGACCGTGGTATGTGGAACGTTCTGGCAGCCAGTTTGTATCCCATCTTACCTGACACCACGGCAGCGACGGCTTTCGCCATTTCTTCTTCGCTCCACGATTGGCGTCCGCTTATCCTTTCGTATTTTCTCACCATGATTATCTGTGGAATGAGAATACTTGTGATAAACTATGTTTATTCAGGACACATTATTTTTGCATTGCATTTAACAGTTTTAAAATATTCTGTGGATACGTCATATAAGACAATTCATTTGTTTTTATCTGTATACTTAATAGAGTTAAAAGTTTCTGGAATTGTTTTGCCATCTTAGTTGCTCTGTGAAGGGTAACGGCCTACCGGTTTTGTAAACGCTGATCAATGTCGGACCGAGGTAAAAAAAGTGAGTAAAGACGTTTAGAGGCTATCTTCAATGTTACTTAAGCAGCACTTATGAATATGTAAATAACTAACTCTGGGCTTATTGCGACTTGGTGTGCAATTCAAGACATATTCACGAGAAAACATTTGTGGATTTTAGCTTTATACTTGGTTTTATTCACGAAGTATTGAGGGCATGAGTCGAGGACTGATTAATATATTTTTAAGGTATATTATTACAGTAAGTTTGCTTTAAGATAATAAACTACCTCGCAACGCTATCAATTAAAGTTTACTTATTATGTAAATTACAAAAAATATCAATTACAAAAAGTGTGAAAAGACCTATTTGCATGTTAATTAGTGTTCAACTAACCATAGTATAATAATATAGCAAAAATATATCATTATTTATTGACGCACTTGCTCTTAGTGAATTGTAATTAACGAATCACGTATGCTCCTACGTCGACATAAGGGTGAAAATTGCTTGAAATAACTAACCGAGTTAGCGGCCGCGCACCGCATCGTTTCAACAGCTGATAGCGAGCACAACACACGATAAAGTATGGCGTGTTTTTCCTTTGCGATAACTCGGGAAACTGAGGCCCTCTACACCTTCAGGCCTTCGTTGCGTTAATTTGATACAATTCCCTACCGCAATCAGCCTCATTGCACCGCGGACGTCATTGGTGACTAGTGTACTGTGCCACTTTTCAAACGGGAAATACCACTCGATGGCAGTCGGCCGTCCTTGAGTGACCGCGTCTTATTTTTTATCTGAACTATGTTGGTGCTCAGCTGTGTCGTATTCCGTCAGCAAAAAAATAAATTGAAGTACATTGTGACTTCTAAATATCGACACAGCTAATTACTCGTGATCGCAGAGCAATGTATGACGTACAAAGAATTAATGTAAAGATAGCTATATACGTCAGAGTGGCGGCACGAGCAGTGAGCCGAGGTTACTGTGACGTGTGACTTGCAAGGTCTCCGCTGCATTGCACGATGCGCCAAGGTTGCCACGCTCCTTCGACTCAGTAACTAATCTATGACCAAAGCAATGCTATATCTATAATATCAAAGTCTAATATGTAGGAAACGTAGTTCATCACTCAATACACACGAGTGAAACTGAATAACAATTTTTTATTTACGCGATTTGCGAAGCAGCGAGTGGAAAGTGGCTTTCGGTGACTCGCGGGTATAGGGTGAAATGGGAGTACTCACGGGTGGCGTAGTGAAGGGTGAGGTGTGGAGGCAGCAGACGGCGCGGGCGGAGGCAGCGGCGGCGTGCGTCTCGTGTGACGGCGCGCGCGGCACTGGCGCGGGGCCCGTCTTGCCCCCCGCGGCCCTGGCGCGTTGACGTCACTGCCCCAGGGCCCGCCACGACTATTTTTGTCCACTACTAATTAACACCTTCCTTTGTCCTATTACACGTACCTACTCAAAAGGTACTGGCTGTTTACAATAATTGATCATTTGAGTCGCTTACGTTATGAGTAATTAATTGGAACAAAGCGTTATGCAAATCTGTGGTCGTTGTTTCTGAAGCTTAATGAGTTCGGTAATTCTTTCATTGGTATTACTTTTATAATATTATTCAATGCTGCGTGCTGCGTTAGTGGAAACAACATTGAAGCGTTTGTTTTTATTATTAATGGGTAAAATGGAGTACTACATGCATTTAGCAACAGCAATTTAGAAACATTGTTGCTCTGCTAATTGCGGACATCATTAGGAAACGTGTTTTCAAGAATTAGGTAGCGTTCGTTTAAAAATGTATTAAGTACATGTTAACATCGCTGGGGAAGCGAGAGAAAAGTTCTTGTTAAAAACCTATTTGGAAATCATCAAGATTTGTTTTATACTAAATGAAGATATTTATTAAATACACCAATGCAAATTTGATTTACTCTAAGTAAAACCTATCGACATAATAATTATATACTGTTTTTATCAAACACTCAAATGGCCTACTTTAAAGTCTTGTCAATGTAATTTTAATATAACCATACTGAATACGGACATTAGGGAGTCGAAACTTAGCACCAAGTATGACTCCAGAATGACAAAAATGAATTTTGACATACCGGATTTTGACTCCGAATCTGAAGGTAAGTTTTATTGTTAGATGTTTATTCTGTAATATGCTGGCGCTGCAATATAACATATTTTAGCTAATGTAATTTAAACCTCTGTTCATATGAAGTGTTATAATATTTTTAGATGTTTACTAAATGACTAATATATAGTCCGAGTGCATTGTGTTATCATTATGGGTGATTAACCTTGTTTAAAGATTATGAGAAATAAACACCAATTAGTTTGTAGTAAAACACTGAAATTCAATTTAAATTTATATCATATTTCACAGTTACATCTAGAGGTCAGCTAGAAACTCCTTTAAAATTGTCTTTGACTCCTTGAAGTTAGGCAAAGAAAATTTTGGATTAGATATTGTTCTAAATATTTTTCTAAATAACCACATATTGGACACACATTATATTGTATTCAAGGCAAGTCAGACCTTGGGTATTGTTTTTGATATCTTGGCTCAGGTCATAAACATATATAGACTTAGCTTATTTTAATATTTCTAAAGAAATACAAGCTTAAATTGCACTGTCACAAATTTTATCAAATTCTTTATGAATTCCATATTGAGCAGTGTTTTCTACGTGCAACTCTCAACCAGTGGCGTAATAAAAGTGCGTGGCAGGGCTGGCAAAATGCCACGGGACCCCGACCCAAGAGGGCCCCTGCCCAAGAGATATTATGTTCTATTGATGAATGTGTCTTCAATACGCATTGGGCTAGCGTGGGGACTACAAACCATTCCTGTAAAAGAGGAGGCCGATGGCCATTAGTGGGACATATACAACGTGTAATTGAGTACGCTGAAAATCTCGAAGTTTAATAAAAGGAAACTGAGTACAACGTGACGATTTTTACTGATAGGGCCCCATCAAAAGAATTTGCCCCTGGCCCCAGAGGGTATAGTTACGCCACTGCTCTCAACCCTGGGGTCATAGGTTTGTACTTACTTGATAGACGCGTTTAGCACTCGCTGGTGCGGTAAAGAAAACGTGAAGCATCACAGTATGTGAAGAAAATGTCGACAGCGAGTCTAACACAGAAGGAGCATCTTGATTAGAAATGATCACGGAATCGAAACAGAAATCTGAGGCCCAGGCCTTAAAGGTTGTGACCATTAGTTTCAATTCCATAAGTATTTAATAAAATATAATTTACTAACCTGGCTCCTCGCTATGACAAAAGAAAACGAGGAAGACAAATAAAAAGATGGGAAGATGATGTGCGAAGAGTAGCTGGCCCTATGTGGCTATGTATAGCTAGACACGGGAAGGTCTTAGAGGAGGCCTATGTCCAAGGACAAGCTGTATAACAGAAATCAACCGGCTTGCCGATTAATTATTAGTGTTATACTTTTGATTGGCTTTTAAATTTTTGTTTATACATATTTTAATTTATTATTATTTTTAGATTTTACTATATTTTATTTTAGTTATTGTTACATGTTATTTTGAGTTTTTTTTTGTTAATTTCTTCTGCACTTCTTTTACTTTACCCTCTGTAGGTGTTTCTTTTCTATTGTTCCATATTAGGGTTGCCTGGAAGAAATTGCTTGTTAGCGATAAGGCCACCCGTTGCCTAATAACTTATGTCACCTACTTTTTTATATTTTTTTTATATGTATGTTTTGTATAAGGTAATAAAGTGTAAATAAAGAAATCAATATTTAATTTTTATTTTATGTGTTAATTTTTTAGTATTTCACATTTTATGTACTAGTATAAGTAATTACAGCAATAAAGGCTTTTATTTTATTTTATTTATACGAGTCGTTATTTTATACACATATGTATTTTGATATATACTATACAACTTTTCGGGCATCGTTATTGTATTAGTGTACATATTAGTAACTTACAATCTATCTTAATATATATAAATTACGTGTTTGTCCGCATTTTTATGGACTCCTAAACTACTGAACCGATTTCAATCAAATTTGCATACCGTGTGCGTTTGAACTAACTTAAAAGATAGGATAGCTTAAATCTTCATTTATACCCGTAATATTATTTTATTGCAAATTATTTGTTTATTATTTGACAGTCACAATTCTAACAGATGGCGCTGTGTTGAAAGCACCAACGTTTCACATAAGCTACAATTTAATAGCATAACCACCAAAAAAGCATGGTCCCAATGGGTCCCCATGACTGCTGTTCTCCTTCCGTTTGCCTTGAATAGTTTACTACTATGTAATATAACAAAAACTTCAGCCACAGCAAAGCTTGGCCGAGTCTGCTAGTATACATATAAATCTCTGCGTATAATAAAATCGATCGATCGATTTCGATGGAAATTTTGTGTTTTATCAAGTGGATTCGAGAATTGTTTTTGTTCGACGTGTCTACCGGATGTCTGTCGGATCTGAATCGAATCAAATCTTAACCTAAATCGTTTTTATTTAATAAATTGTCTCTTCACAAAGACACAATTGATTATAACGATTTAGCCTAACTTTACTAATAAGAAAAAGATATTTAACATAAGAAAGTGTCCAATAACACTACCTACAGTATCTATTAAAGGCAAGACACTATATTCTTATGAACTACTTTTTCGTCCACTACTACAATACTTAGGACTCGAAATCGTACATAAAAATAGAAACAATAAATAATTAAATTAATTAAAATGTATATAAAGCAACATTAAATGTAGCTATTGTGATTTTGCTTGCGAACATTTAGAGAAGTAATCTTTTAAAAATAGGCTATGTCTGCCCATTAGTCACGGGCAGATAGGCATGTTTTGACCTTAACAGTCCAACGTAATCAATGAGGGCAATATGCATATTGCTCTCATTCATATGTGTTATCACAAAAAACACACGGGCTAAACCCGTCTGCCCGTGAGTCACGAGTTGGCTTCGATTCCACTGCGAAATTCCTCCATTGTCATACAACAGTTTGGCACCATCTCAAAGCTTGGACTTGCTGAAACATAGATCTTCAACGTGAGAGCTTCTCTTTTGTTGGTATTCTTGTCTGATTACAACCAAAATGCATTTCTTTTGAATTGTCGAACATAAATATCATATAGAAATCTTGTCTAATATATAAAATTCTCGTGTCACAATGTTAGTTCCCATAATCCTCCGAAACGGCTCGACCGATTCTTATGAAATTTTTATGCACATTCAGTAAGTCTGAGAATCGGACAACATCTATTTTTCATCCCCCTAAATGTTAAGGGTGTTATTTTTATTGAACAAAACATTAGTTTCCTAGAAATAATAATACATGGCAAAACAAACGTTTGCCGGGTCAGCTAGTAATTATCTAAAATTAATAAACTTATTTTTAGTTTATTGGTAAGAAATTTTTGTAAACTTTATAAGACAGGAGAAACCGAGCAGGCACTTAAAGTAAAGTCCTTACCACCGCACATGGGCACTCGCAACACCAGGATGTTGCGTTTCCGGCCTTAAAGGTAGTACACTAGTCTTCTCTAAGTCGGAACGGATCGGAAATACCTGAAATGGCAGCTGGTTCCATATAGCAAGAAGTGTCTTCAAAAGTTTTTGTTCTATTTCAAATATGTGTCTGTTTAAAAGGTTGTGTGAGCAAAATAGAAACATACAAATTTATACTTGTGGTGAATAATTCCTGATCCACCTTGAACATGAGATCACTTCATCATGCATGAAGCTAAACGTTTTTATTTTGTTTCCCTGTCATGTGAACCACGGTCTAATGGTTAGAACTATCAAGTATCTTGTAAAATAAAGTTGGTGATTAAAAAGAGATGCGGAGAGTTTCTGATGAGATGATGATGTTCATGACGTACGCCTTGATCTAAGGATTTTAAATGTAAATGGAGTAGAGTCAATCCGTCAGTCAGTCAGTCATTTTGTATTGTTTTTGTCGCTCAATAAAAAGTTGTCACTGTGGAGAAAGGTTGCTGCTGTTCCTCCAATCTAAAGGGAGGACCAGTCTAACCAGTGGCCGGCCTGAAGGCTAAGGTCGAAAAATTGTATATATCCATAGCGTTCGGAATAAGTTGTTTTGAATAAGGATATCACGTCATCGCAGTGATTGTAGAAAATCACCAAAAATAATAAATATATCTTTACTGATTTTATTGTTTTGCCAGTGTGTGTTTGCATGTTTGCATATATTAATCTATCTTGCTGCATATCGATGCAATAAAGGCAAAATAAATCAGGTAAAACGGTTTTGTAATTTTTAACACACATTCATACAGATTACAGTCACTCATGTACTCCCATAACACTCACTCATGAACTCTCGCTTAAAGTTTTTTGTTAAAATAAATTAGGGGAAAAAATTGTTGTAAACCGTTTTTAAAAAAGAATCAAAAGTGTAATTAATAGAAAATATATTTCTTTGTTATGGAAGAGCTGGGAACCCTGACCCGGGTCTTTTTTACTTAAAACGGTTCCCAAATATTAAACATTGTAATGCATACTTAAAGAATAAACTTATTTTTATTTTATTAAAATTTATTTTTATTTAAAGAAAAACTTATTAACGAATCAGTTTCGATCCAGAAATAAATAAAATCGATTAAATTTTACGCTTGAAAATATATCAAAATAAGAAATGTTTATAAACATTTTGATTGATATATAAACATATTGATAATTTACATTGTAGTTTTCCAACCACAGGCCAAAATATGTAGTTTCTTAGGATCGAAATAAAAAATAAATAAAATAAAATATGTTTATTATGGAACATTATATTACATGTATCACTTATTCCACGCCATTAAATTTGAATTTGTAGGCATCCCTACTTATCGGCAAAGAAGACAGAGGGTGTAGGCCGAGAGAAAAAGCCGGCGTAAAAACCCTCGGTACTCTTTTAAAATAGCAAATCATCAAACAACACTTATTTTAAAACAAATATCGCAAATTAATTAATTAATAATAGAGACGTTCGTATAAAATTAGGTTCCTTGTACAGTAAATGCTCTTTGGTACGGCCGCAACGTTGACATCCATTAAGACACAAAAGCTTCGCCGAAGACATTAAAAACCATGCGAAGGACCACCAGCAGAGGCTTTACCACGCGAATGTTGAAACTGCCCAATTCCTCTATACCACCGGGCTAGTAGTAGTAGTAGACTCAGAAGAACCAAGCCTTTTGAGATAGTGTTACTAACTACATTATATAAGTATAGTGTTACTGTAAACATTTGTGCTAGGTTTAGATGGTAGTTCTTTAAAACACTAATATTTTATCTTAGACTATAAGACTTAGACTAGACTGCAATACAAAAGACTAAACATTGATAAAAATTGTAAATATATAGGTATGTAGTTTGTTTACAACACTACTTTGGAATACATATAATATGTTGATAGTAAATAATTATTATTCTGAAAATTAAAAAAAAATCGATTTTACCAATATTTTGATTCAATACAGACATTAAAAGTTAAAACTCTTGTCATCGTGACGATTATGACGTCATTGGGTCACGGGGCTCAAAAGTGATTTCATTCTCGATGACGTCATATAAGTTTCTTGTGTTGCCATCACAGAACGATAACGTTTTCCTGTTTCAGTACGGTTTGAATTACTGCGCAATATTTTTGATTAAAATAGTAGTATTATTTATGAAGCGATCGTAACTCTTAGAGAAAGTCTTCTAATTATTAAAGATATTATCTGCTGGCTTCAGCGTGCGACTCACTTACCCCGGCTGTGCACTAATGAGCACACACTTTCTGTCTATGTGCGCATTTAGCACTTGCACGTTTAAGGAAAATATCAACGCCAGAGAAGGCTGATCACCAACCTACCTTCAAAACTTATTTTGACTATGCTAACACTGGCAGTTCATAATTATTCGTCTAACAGCCTTTCGACCATAGATGATAAAGTATGTATTCTTTAAAAAAAAATTACTTCACTATCTCGTAGGACAAAGTAATTTTAAATGCCTAAAGACAACGTTAAATTAAACGGCTATATATATGTTCAATGGCGAAAAAAACAAAGATTATTGAAAAACAAGTGACAATCACAAACTGATAAGACACGATAAGGATATTGGTCAACATTACAAGACCCATGGTCTTTCCAAATTAAACGCCGCATTGTTTCTTATGTTTTTTATTGTAGCTTGTCCCTGATACATATCGAACCCCGGTGCCACACCATGAAGGACCTACATGTGGCTAAGGAAACTATCGTGAGGAAATCGGCTTGACTTAGAACCAAAAGGTCGCAGAAGGCTGATTTACTTATCTATTAAGAAAAAAAAATCTAAACGTGTTGTTATTCTGGGTAAATGGGGCCCATGGGCTACATGAGTAAAATGATTGAACAATTGTATTAAAACTGTCAATCGCAAACGAAGTCGCCGACACCAAGTACTTGCTTGTACGTGCGATCTGAACGTAATGTGACTGATAAGATCTTATCAGACAGTTCCTCAGTATGCTTTATCTATCACATACACTTGCCAATTGATATCATGTATATGTGATTTGTTATCGACATAAAACAACATATTCCTTAAGCTTAATATCAAATAGATATTATTAATTTTCATCTAGGTATTAAGCCTCTTGGCAAGGGGATGAAAAGCTTCTGTTAGTTTATATCGATATATAAGATTGTAAGGGTCTATTTCACAATGTATTGATAAAGTACCAAATAGCTATGCAACATTATTGTTATTTCTTTTTTGACGTTCATTGTGTAACTACATAACAACTACTATACTAAATAAAAAAAAATACTATATAACTACTATATGAAAAATGATTTAGACTTTTGACTTGACTTGACAATACATATTATTTATTTAATAATAATAATAATATAATTATAATAGCCTAAAAAGTTTCACTAGAGAAGGAAAAAGAGGACAAAGTAGGTTACCAATGTTAAAACAAATGTTTTATCTGTTTCGCACTCGATGCAATCTCTCCATATGTGGCGTTACATATTGCCTCATAATTTTAGTAGATGTTTTATTGTGGGATCAAGTTAGTATATCTTAGTTATATCTATGTATGTAGTGTTGACTCAGTTTCAGCACTTGATCCGCTGTGCGTAAAGTCCTAAGTAAGCCAGTCTAGCTCCTTCCTGCTGAAGTTTCCTAGGCACTGGTTTGCAGGCTTCACGGATCGACCTTACTGCTCCGAGGATTTTTGCTCGTTGGGAAGCCACAGCCACGCATTCCAGGACTACGTGGGTGACTAATGCGTCAGCGCTGAAACAGCGTAAAGTAACTGCCTGTCGCGCCAAGAACAAAGAGACTTTTAATAACGAGACGTTGGCTTGCAATGTTACTATCATTATTTTGAGATTAATTGTGTTGAGGCTTAGAAGTCGTTTTGTCACTAGCGGGTTTACTGCTGGCTTTGGACTGTCTGAAGTCCACATTTTGCGACCAACGGTGATGTTGGAGTACCTTTGGCGAATCCAGGTTCGCACTTTCGAGATGGGCAAGGGAAGGAGCGCGTACGGGCCAGCCGACATCATTCCGGATCCTCTCTTTACAAGCTCGTCGGCAGCAGATCTACTGTGTTCTTTTATTTACTGTAGGGTAACCATTTTTGTAAGGGTCATTGCCTCCAGTGCATGGTGACACTCCACGATTAGTTTGTTGTTGGTCTTTTGGTTTTCTAACTCCATCAGAAAAACGCACTGTCGGATACGATATGGTTAGTTGTGTTAATCATAGATTCCTTTCTGTATATAATTAATATACGTAGAAACGGCTATCAATACGGTTACATTATAATAATTTTAGTCATTGTATCTGATTATGTCTCCTAACCGAGTGGACCGCTTACGATACGGTTTTATTATTAGACTTAGCCAGAAATTATGAAGATTTGTTCAGATTTTAAGGTCAGCTTTTTAAGCTAAGTCATTCTTACCTGCAGCTGATTGTACAGCCTTTACCAGGCAAACCCATCATACTTTGTACTAATTACTGATTGCTAACAGAATTCTTACAAACTATAAGTTTGTGAAGTAAAAAGCTAGAGACATAAAAATTATAATTGCGAAATTTTTGAGAATATACTTAAACTATGTCAATGAAAAAGTTTAGTAGATTTGGAAGCTGTTCATAGATCAGGAGCACGATTCCACAGATACAATTATAACTATTATCTACCATAAAACTACGGCCAGAGCAACAAAATTTTTTAAAAGTGCGTACCAATTCTTAAAAAGCCGGCAAGTATTTGTTTGAGCCCGTTAGCCCTGTTATTTAAAAAATTCATATCGCGCGTCGAAATAAATTATATTAGTTCGCACGTCGGCTCTCTTTCCGCAGGCTCATTTTTTTTAAATATGGGTCGAACTGGCAGGAGGCTCACCTAAGTATAGCCGCCCATATACACTCAATGCCAGAGGGCTCTCCGGACTTTTAATAGATACGTGACTCTTTTCTTGATACCCTCTAGATAGAGGTGGTGCGCGGTAAAAGCTGCCTTAAAAACCGAGGTGGACAAGAGGTAAATCGGGTGGAATTTCGTGTTCTGCCTCGACGTCTAATGTTGAAACTCAGCAAAAAAAAAAAAAAAAAAAAAAAAAAAAAAAAAAAGAAGGAAAAGAAAGGAGGAAGAGGGGGGGGGGGGGGGGGGGGGGGGGGGGGGGGGGGGGGGGGGGGGGGGGGGGGGGGGGGGGGGGGGGGGGGGGGGGGGGGGGGGGGGGGGGGGGGGGGGGGGAAAGAAAAAAAAAAAAAAAAAAAAAAAAAAAAAAAGGGGGGGGGGGGGGGGGGGGGGGGGGGGGGGGGGGGGGGGGGGGGGGGGGGGGGGGGGGGGGGGGGGGGGGGGGGGGGGGGGGGGGGGGGGGGGGGGGGGGGTTGTTTTTGTGGGGGGGGGGGGGGGGGGGGGGGGGGGGGGGGGGGGGGGGGGGGGGGGGGGGGGGGGGGGGGGGGGGGGGGGGGGGGGGGGGGGGGGGGGGGGGGGGGGGGGGGGGGGGGGGGGGGGGGGGGGGGGGGGGGGGGGGGGGGGGGGGGGGGGGGGGGGGGGGGGGGGGGGGGTTGTGGGGGGTTTTTAATATTTTTTTTTGTGTGGGGGGGGGGGGGGGGGGGGGGGGGGGGGGGGGGGGGGGGGGGGGGGGGGGGGGGGGGGGGGGTGGGGGGGGGGGGGGGGGGGGGGGGGGGGGGGGGGGGGGGGGGGGGGGGGGGGGGGGGGGGGGGGGGGGGGGGGGGGGGCGGCGGCGGGGGGGGGGGGGAGGGGGGGGGGGGGGGGGGGGGGGGGGGGGGGGGGGGGGGGGGGGGGGGGGGGGGGGGGGGGGGGGGGGGGGGGGGGGGGGGGGGGGGGGGGGGGGGGGGGGGGCGCGGCGGGGGGGGGGGGGGGGGGGGGGGGGGGGGGGGGGGGGGGGGGGGGGGGGGGGGGGGGGGGGGGGGGGCCGCCCCCCCCCCCCCCCCCCTGGGGGGGGGGGGGGGGGCCCCCCCCCCCCCCTTTGGGCTTTATTTAAATTTTTGTTTTGGGGGGGGGGGGGGGGGGGGGGGGGGGGGAAAAAAACGGCCCCCCCGGGGGGGGGGGGGGGGCGCCGCGCGCCCCCTGGGGGGGTGTTTGGGGGGGGGGGGGGGGGGGGGGGGGGGGGGCGCCCCCCCCCCCCCCCCCCCGTTTTTTTTTTTTCGCGCGGGGGGGGGGGGGGGGGAAAGAAGGGGGGGGGGGGGGGGGGGGGGGGGGGGGGGGCGGGGGCCCCCCCCCCCCCCCGGGCCCCCCGGGCCCCCCCCCCCCCCCCCCCCCCCCCCCCCCCTTTCTGGGGGGGAGGGGGGGGGAGGGAGGGGGGGGGGTTTTTTGTTTGCGGGGGGGGGGGGGTTTCGGTTAAGGGGGGGGGGGGGGGAAAAAACAAATGGTTGGGGGGGGGGGGGGAAAAACCCACGGGGGGGGGCCTTCCCCCCCCCCCCCCTAAAAATATATTTATATAAACCCACCCCCGCCGGGGGTGGTGGGGGGCCCCTGGGAAAAACACCAGTTTATTTTTTTATAAAATTTTTTTTGTTTTAAAAGACTTACCAGTTGATTTAATATAATTTTTTCAAATATTTTATCTGAACAACTCCTCTGAAGACTATCCATGGTTAATGCGGTAGAAAATGCAGACAGAGAGTAATTGTTCCGAATTGTTGAACAGACTTCAGCACCACAGCAATTATCTTTTTTTTATCAGTTAACTTATAAGTTATTGGTAACACACAAGTTTCAATTAAATTGTTTTGCTGTAATTGCTATTGTCAATTCTACTCACTGAGCGTTGTAGGAATCTCAGGCTTCCAATTAGTCAATCTAGATAAGACGGACCTTGGTCTGTACGTGACTTTCCTCTGCATGCATGGCAGAATATTGAAACGAATCATGGTATGATAAAATGTGTCTCGCAATCTTGATTCCGCTCATACAAAAATCATCTGCGGAATATATATGGTAATTATCCGTATAGTGGTTGTTATTCTGGGGTCGTTTGGTCCAAGCTGTGCACCAATGCTTTTGTTTTAAAACTTGTTTTGCTTTGAAGCAAAAATCACGAGGAAACTGGCACGTCTTAGACACAAAAATAGACGTGCCGTAGGACATTGCCAAAATGAACAAAATATAGAAATTCTGAAGCCGCAAATGAATTTCCGTCTTTGGATTTACAATAGCATTTAATTACTATGAACATAAAAGTTATCATTGCGTTTGTAGTATGAAAGTAGAAAAATTGTAATAGGTTGGGGGAAAAGTTTCTTCGCATTTTTCAAGAAAATTCACAACATTTTTTAATATAGTTTATTTAATTTAACTGTATGTTGGTACCATTTGTTCAATAACTTTTTGACATCTTGTAGGTAGGGATATGATCCCAAATATTATTAATTATATTTAGTTCAAATCGCATTGTTTTTTCGAAAACACTTTTCTGTCAATTATGTTTACGATGTGATAAAGGAGACAGGACTTAGGTTACGAAAACGGGAATAAACGTTTTTTTTAATTCTCCAATTTCTATTTTATTAAATATATTTGTCATATAGTGCATTGACCTACAAAAATTGTCAAGAGTTGGCAATATTGCAATTTTACGAATCGATTCCATAATAGCGTAAACAGTCACGAACATCAGAATTGTATTTGTAAATTCAGCTGTTTTATTCAGAACGAGGTAGTTGACCGACTTATAAGGTTTGATAATGTTATTCAACACACTACGGTACAGTTTTGATGCCATCGCAAACTGGCCAGACTAAAGAGTCGCTTAGCGGAAAATTTAAGCTTAAATTTAGTTTCAATTATAATACAATTTTAGTTTTTGACAGCTCGAACGCATCTCTCTATAATCAGCCTTGCGATTCTGTAACTCAAATCGTTGTAAGCAGCTTTTCGATATGGCAGTCGAGAAGAGGCCCTCTTGTAGTTTATTGTTTATCAGAATGCGAAATCCTAAAATGCTTCACGACTGATTTGAGCACGACCGCCGCTGCGAAAACCGCTGTGAGAGTTCGAAAAGTGAGTTACAGAATCGCAAGGCTGTATGCGAATTCTATTTTATTCAAGTTTCAATACAAGAATACTGTTTCGTTTCACATTAACAATTACTTTTTACATATTATTCAGTTGAGGCTTGGCACAATCTATGCATGTCAAATGTCAAAATGCATTTTCCATGCGCGTGATTCCCGTTTGTCAAGACCGTTTTGAATTTGTCTCCTACCCTATAAGTAATAGTTCACACCTATATTTATGAATTATGAGCAAGTACGAGATTTGTAAGCAAGAGCTTTGCCAACATGTCACCCATTGTAACTTTTTTTTTTTATAGAACGGGGGCAAACGTGCAGGAGGCCCACCTGATGTTAAGTGATACCGCCGCCCATGGACACTCTCAATGCCAGAGGGTTTACTTGGTTTAGACTTAAGTGATAACTTGTTTTTACCTTGTTTAATAAGTTTAAGTAATGTATAAGGTAAGAAGTAGGTGTGTTATACTTGTACTGTATATTTATTTTGATTTAGCCATAACTTAAAAGTAAAACTGAATTGATTTTTGATTTATTAAAGGACAGGAGGCAAACGGGATTACTTAAAGCTAATTAAGATTATCACCGCCCATGGATACCCGCAGCACCAGAAGGTTTGTTGGCGTTACTTTTACGCCCGAACGCAATAACCTATCTCAATCCATTTTTGATCAAAAATGGATTGTCTCCATTGTTGATTAAAAATGGACTGTCTTCGTAGGGTTTAAAAAAAAAAATTCAAAAATATATTTTGTATTATAATGCTTACATAATTTAAAAAAATATAAAAATCCATGTTTAGAACGTTTTGTGGAGTAAATTGAGGTTTCCTTCATAGCCTTCTTCCGTCGTATGAGCCCACTCTTGGCATTCACCGCGTGCCTTATGAACTAGAAAACATAACGGCCAGCAGTGAACGCGAGGATGTGGACTGCTTTCTCTTCTGTTCTTCTTTCTTCTGTAGTGTATAAACAAGTCCTCAAATTTAATAAAAAACATCTCTTAAAAATTACTCTTATCTTGATACGGTGAATACGGTGTATATGTCCAAAAAATACGGTTAGATATTTGAAGTTTGCAGACAATCAAAGTTCAATTGCTTTTGCTTACCAAATGTTTCTGGTGGGTAGCCAAGAACACAGAAACTTTAATTGACTTTGCTATCACATATACAAGTACCTACCACAGATCGACACAAACTGTGACCACGGGAACAATTGCGCTAAAAGTCGGGAGAGTTCTACAATATAAAATATAATACAATATTTGTTTTTATAAATAGTAGCATAAAATTAACTCACATTATATGATATATAAGATTCTTGTCTTAATTCGTGCCCTTGATGACCGAATAATATTAAAAGAACTTTATTTCTCATTACTAACAATTTTTTTTACATATAGGAACTTAACATATATGTACGAACGAGATACACATTACACGTCGCCATCAGCCGTCCTAATTTTACTCTACTCGGCTCATTCTGATATGTATCTTTAATGACCTTTTGAATTGGTTAAACGCGCTAATATTACGAATTTTAGTTGGTAATTGATTAATAGAACTGAATGCCTCATTGTTGCTATGAACTGGTCGGCAGGCGTTATTAAATTAAAATTAATCGCGTATAAGGTTCAAATTGCAGTCAAATACCTAGGCAGAGTGACTGTGCATTGAGATTTTATGCAATACTTTAATCTTTTGCGTTTAATGTGATTTGTTGTTACATTTAAGGTATATTCGAGACATGGGATTTCGTACAAATTAATTTGTGTGAAATTTTTTATGAAATTTTTTTTACAAATAAATACGGAATAATGGTGAGAAAGCGTTTTCGATAATAACCTAGATTTTATGGTATTTTAATAAAATAGGAGTCGTATTATGTCCATCAATGCTTTTACTTAATAATATAACATAGCGGGAATAATATATTTATATCTTTATTATTAACTACATAAAGTATCAACCTGGGCTGTATAACTATTCTGTAACCACTGAGCTACTGGGATTAATAGAATATTTGTTTTAAAAGTTACATGCAACAAAGTATCAGGAAAAGTGGAGTAGGTAAGATTTTCACTGCTTCATGCACTTATGTAGTTTCTTTCATAATCCGTATTCTATACATACTATATAATAGAAGAATAGACAGTCTGCCTCTTAAAATGTTAACAGGATGTGACAGGATATAAGTCATAAAGATCCTTTTAACCTCAAAACACTGTTTAAATTTATTAACATCAAAATATAAACGACAATTAAAAAAGTATACCTTAATAAATAGAAGTTCATTACCATAATTGAAAACGTAATTTTTTACGCCTACTATAAAAGTAGACGCAAATTATGTCGTAAAGGAAAGTAGTGCTAACGAATTTATTTTATTCACCTTATTGATGCTAATGTACCTTCAAAGAGATTTCATGCGTTAATAATTAGTGTGTAATTTTTTATACATTACATTATGTACAGTAATGTCACCTTGAACTGATTACATAAATGATGAGAATGAGAACCAATCACACTTAAATTTATATTATTTATGTATTAAATAATAAGTGGTGGTCGTATGAGCAATGATGTAAACACATTTTAGTAATATTTTTTCGAACAATTATTATTTGCCCGATAATCGACTTTTAGATAACTGCTACTACACCAAGCCAAGGACGTGACCGAGACCTCAAAAACTGTTGTGAAACGAACACAAAGCAACCGAATAATAAGTAGATCTTAACATAAGAACCGCTATCAAATCTCTCACAGCTATTCTAAAACTTGGCCTCTTCTAACGGGCATTGAACCCTATCAAATTTGAAAGTTTTTTCATAGACATGTGCTACACACGGTCCCGTTAGTACAAGGGGTGGTACACAATAGACGCAGCTGTTCTATTGTAAAATGTAGGGAATAAAAATGACTAACTTTTGTTAACATTTTTGGCTACGAGTATTACTTCGTGTTTTGATTAGGTACGAATTATTATTCTTGGCTTGACTTTTTTGTTGTTTGAATGAACTGCAAACTATATATTATATTTTTTTATATTGTGTCTAATAAATGTGAAACTTATTATGTAATACGTTAAATATTACCTTTACTGTAAACTTAACCTGGCACTAATTATCTTAGAAGAGTTTTTACTTTTCCAATATTTTAGTTTAATAGAAGAATTATGTAATACATTTTTTAATAAAATCATAGTACCTTTTTGATTATTGTTATTTTGTGTGTTTTGTTAGTAATAAATGCCATGTCTATGTTATGTCTTATGACTAAATTTAAAAAGATGAAAATATTCATCTATCAGCTATTTTACCTTTATTATATAAAGAAGATCGGAACCTAAGTACTTTCGAAATGTAGCCAGTTATAGTTGGGTAATTATGAATATTGAAATCGTTCTTAATTTAAGTATATCTAAAAGATATATTTATTAATACAATTGTACTAAAAATTGACTTGCCAATTAAAATATCGGATTTTACGTTATTTGTTAACATGCTTGTACGATGAAGTAGAACATAGCATAGCCAATGTCTATCAGGAAAGGTTTCAAAGTCGTAAGCGTATTTGATTTTACCTTTATTGCCTATGAAATAATTCATAATGAAACTCATAAATCTGAAATTTAAAAACAATGAAGCATCAGTGGATTACTATATGAATAATTATTATACACATATATCTAGGTTCGTGTACAGAGGAAACAATATAGTTTCTATTTATAAGAATGGGACTGGTGGAGGTCGGTACGAACGTGATCAGCTGATCGAAGCCCTTGCACGACTTTCGTTTTCGTTTCACTATTTTGAACACGCGATTATTTCGCGACCTCTTCAACATTAACATCGGGCCTAATAGCCTGTTTGCACTTTTCAGGGTTCCCAATATGTGTTTTAAATATTACAAATCGACCAGAAAATGTTCTGAAATTTTTTGTGTGTTTCTGTTTGTGTGTTTTGTTAGTAATAAATGTTATGTCTTCTGTCTAAATTTAAAAAGATGAAAATGTTCACCTATCAGCTACTTTACCTTTATTATATATAGAAGATCAGAGCTTAAGTAATTGAATTGAATTCGAATTGTAGCCAGTTATGGTTGGCTAATAATGAATATTGAAATTGTTCTTAATGAATATTTTTTGTGTGTTGTGGTAAGTGTTGGGTAGGTTTATATGAGAGTTTACGAAAATATTTATTTTTAATTTAAAAAGTCCTTAATAAGTATTGTATAGCAGGGAGGTTTCATTGATAATCTTTCTAAGCAAACCTATTTGACCTTGCGTTTATAATCTTTAGATTTTAAGTATCTATCCGGGGCCGCAAAACGCATTGATAACGCAGCGGGTAACATATCGATAGCAATACAAATATATAAGCTAAAAAAAGGGCGTGCGTACAAAGTACACATGTCAGAAGTGAAACTTCTTTAATAACTAATTTTTTACTCTTGTTCATATTTATACAAATCTAAAACTTTAGATTTCCGACACTTAGAGGGAAAAGGAAGATATTATGTTAGGAATTTAAATAAAAATACATGGCATTTAAATTTACAATTCGTCATTGGAGATTTCAATAAATTATTTTGCATAAGATATAAAATACTAATATTTCATAAATTCTCTTTACGAAATTTTAATTTTAAAAATTCTATAACGTAATTCACCCTTCTCACTCTCTCTCAATCGCTCAGACTCTTTTTTTCGACAAAAACGCAGGTATATAGGTACCATTATATAGTTACATTACGTTTAACGAGTTAAAATAATCATATTAAACGAACTCGTGAATTTGTTTGAAATATTCTTAGAAAGTTTGAAGCCTAGTTCGGAACTGTGTTAATAGGATATATAGGAATGGTTCCTCATTGTTCCCAGTGAAATATTTTACCATTTAATATTGAATCCATTTACAATTTACATTTTTTGTTACTACGTATTTCTATTGTATAAACGTGAACCATTTTACCCCTGGTCATTCGTTGGGCTACCATGGTGAGAACATGTAAACATTGTCTTGTAATTGAGGGGTAATTTGGCTACACTATTTCATATTGGGTTTATCTAGATCTATTTGACTCTCGTCATTTTGTTGATTATTGTCCTAATTATCAGCAACATGGCCAAAGAAGGTTCTAAAAACATTCGTATGAGTTGGGTTTAGACTACAAAATAATTATTTAAAGAGTAATACTGGCACCAAAAATATAAAACAATTCGATTAGCATTCATGCTTTATATATTTAACGTACATATATAAAATGACAGGGCAGTAGACAACGTATACACATAAATTGTATGAGCACAAAGTATAATTCATACCGCAGATAATTAGGCTATCATTTTTCTATTATTAGTTGTATTTAAGACTATAAATCTCTACGCCGTGAAAACGTCGCGTAGTAATACATAGATTAGACAGTAATCTGTACAACAATGTCACAAAATATGCTGGAATGCGAATGGCTCGCAAGAGATTATAAGGGAAATACACCCTTGTTATGTACCTGACTCATTTGTTCTAATTCTAAAGGTATTTTAGAAATGTGTTTTTATAGTGAGGACTAATTTAATAGTTTAGTGTAAACAATTAGCTAATATGGAGATAGTACCTAAATCACTCGAAATATCCAGTTGTGAAAATTACGTAACATTACTTAATACAATTTTTAATTAAAAAAAATCTCGTTAAACACAAATTAAGTTTTTGTAATATATTCACGTTTATATTCGTTATAGATATTTTATTTAAAATTCTGAAGCATTCAACAAATTCACACAATTCAGAATCTTGTTTAAACTATGAAAAGTTCTCTAAATATTGATTTTTAACGATTTATATATGAAGAAATTAATTTTGTTTGAGACCAAAATATTACGATTTAAAACGAAATGGTATTTGTTTGGTTTTCTTTAGTTAATTATAAAATGTTGATACTTAATTGTTTTATGTATTTACTAATTACCTTTAGGGATAAAGTGACAGAAATTGGTGTAGTAGAATTCTTTTGCGATTTCTAAATTCATTTGAGGTGTTTTTATTTTTAATAAGTTTCCGTATCGGTTTTTATAAAAAGAGAAATAATACAAATCTATATAATATTTGTATTAATTTGTAATTAGTACACTCATAGAGAACCGATTTCAAACATTATTTTACTATCAGAAATTTACTTTAATTTAAAAATTTAAAAATCTCTCCCGCCATTCGAAACCGGTATATTTAAAGATAAAAAATACTCTACACACTGACTTAGTGTTTACCTTACAATTACGTGATAAGCAAAGTTACACAATTTCAACCGGACGGTCATTGCTTGGTAAGTTTGTTCAATGAAACCTTCGAAGTGATTTATTAACGGACTATGCATAATTAAATCTAAAATGTGTACACTCATGAATGTCATTTAAAAAATAACAAACAAGAACTGTCTAGAAAGTATTCGTTACGCTTTTTATTCACCACGCTATAGATTCATTACCATCATTGTTAGATTTATTTTATACAACCTGGTCTTGGATTTGATTGCCAAGGAAACAATAGAGAGAGAGAAATGAGTCTGGCCCATGCCCTTTATCGGGATTGCGGGGTTATTGGAACAATATTAGGCCCCAACCCCTTGCAAGTAAATAATTATATTACAAGACACAAATATATAATCTGAGGTTTACATTGACCCATTTTATTTATTTATTTATTTATTTAATTATAAGTAATCTTACAGCTAACATACATAATATTACAAAACAAACACTTATACAGTACAAAAAGCCAAAACAGATTACATAGATAAACAATATTATATAAGAAAAATGAAACAAATAAGCGCATCAATAGAAAAAATATATACAGAAAACTGAAATTTAATATTTAAAACAAAAAACAATACCAAATACATCCTAAACAAAATTCGAGTCTTCCCGCCCCTTCAAATATTTTCTCACATGTTCCTTGGTGAGGTGGAAAATATCAAATTCCTCATAATAAGTGTCATAGTTAGATAAAACCCGAAACATTGGTGAATTATGCAGGTAATTCGAGTTCGTACGAGGCACATGGAACAATTTTGAGTGTCTTGTCGCATATTGAGAAGGAATTTTAAAAGAAATTAACGACAGCAAATAGGGGCTATCGATCCGCCCATTAAGAATACCATGTAAAAAAAGCAGGTCTTGCTGACTTCGCCTACTTTCTAATGATTCTAAATTAAAATAATTGCAAGAATGCGCATAACAATCGAAGCATTGGTATTTTTTAAAACTAAGGAATTTTACAAACTTTTTTTGTATATTTTCTATTGCTTTTTTATGCTTAGTATAATATGGAGACCACATAACACTCGCATACTCCAGCACGCTTCTAACATAAGCAAAATATAAGCTTTTAATGCAATGTATGTTATTAAATGTCTTGCATGACCGCTTGACAAATCCTAGTTGCATATACGCTTTGCCTGTTATGTCATCGATATGTTGTGATAGGCCCATTTTTTCATCTAATAGTATTCCCAGGTCTTTTACTAATTTTACTTGTTTTATTGGGGTGTTATCGATTTTGTAAGTGTATTGAATTTTTTTGTTTTTACGCGAAAAAGTTATCTTATTACATTTGTTTATATTTATTGAAAGTTTATTTTGTTTGTAGTATATTTCTAACCTATTAAGATCTTGTTGAATTTGATTACAGTTATCTATTGATTTTATTCTTAAGAAAATTTTTTGGTCATCCGCGAACATAAGATGTCTAGAAAAGTGAAAACAATATTTTATATCGTACAAATAAGCATTAAATAATAATGGGCCAAGTATTGAACCTTGGGGTACTCCTGATGTAATGTTAGAGAACATGCTTTTGAACCCGCATATTACTGTTGCTTGCCGTCTGTTAGTTATGTATGACTTTATCCATCTGTAAAGGTCACCACGTATTCCAAGGGAGAAAAGCTTATGTAACAGGATAATATGATCAACGCGATCAAAAGCTTTTTCTATATCCGTGTAGATAGCGTCAATTTGGTCACCCTCATCCATACCTCTCAGTATATAGTCAGTAAAAATAGTCAAATTAGAAACTGTTGAGCGATTTTTAGTAAAGCCGTGTTGTTGCTCCGGTAGTTGTTTAGTGATTAATGGACTTATAACATTATGTACTAGTTTTTCGAACAGTTTGCTAAAAGAATTAAGGATTGAGATAGGTCGATAATGGTCAATTCTGTTTTTGGAGCCTTTTTTATGAATAGGAACTACATGTGCTTCTTTCCATTTTAAAGGGAATGCACAGAATGTGTTAAGGGACAGATTATATATATGTGATAGTGGTGCTGCAAGTTCCTTACTACATCTTTGTAGGAAAACTGCTGGTATTCCGTCACTACCTGGACCCTTGTTTATATTTAAATTTTTTATAGCTTTAAAGACGTCGTGTTCCGTTATGTGAATGTTATTGTATATGATATCTGACTCAGGTAGTTCAGGTAGGTCATAAGTATCGTCAGGAGAGTGGAAGACGCTGTTGAAGAATTTATTAAAACCCTCACAAATCTCAGGCTCCGATTTATATGACTCATCTCCAAGAACTAGCTTACTAGGGTAACCAGATTTACATTGCCTCTTGTTTCTTAAGTATGACCACAACGCCTTAGGATTCTTAGCCATGTTATCTTGTACATGCTGTTCATAAGATAGCATGCACTTTTTGGATATACGCTTTTGCCTACTACGTAACAACGAGAACTCGTCATAGTCTCGCGGGTTCTTGTACATTTTCCAACGCCTATGAGCTTTTAGTTTTTCTTTTATGACGTGTATCAGAGACTTAGTGTACCACACGGGGTACTTATTATTGCATTTATTACGGCTTATTGGGACATTGTTTATAATAGTTCTATTCACAATATCATAAAATTTTGTTGTAACTTCATCTATAGTGTCTCCATTAAGATGCTGTGTCCAGTTGACCTCGCTTAGTTCCTGATTAATAGCTTCGTAATTACCGCAATAGAAATTATACTTTTGACCAACTTTTGGAGACATTTTGCGCAGAAGTAAGTCAGTTGCATCAATACTTAAACAGGGGTGATGCATATCGGGCTTAACCAATGCTATGTCAGCTCTTTTATTATCTAGAGAGACATTACTTAATATTAAATCCAACACATTGTTACAAATATTGGGAATAAAATTATGTTGTGTTAGGCCAGAAGAATTTAACTTTTTTATGAAATCTTCGGAGATTTCTTGTAACTGGGTCGTACCCTGCTTTAAAATAATAGGTCCCGTGGGAGACCAGTTAATGATAGGAAGATTAAAGTCACCAACAATTATGAAGTAATCATTTGGGTTTGATTTAATTATATGACTGAATGAGGAAATAAACGTCATAAGTCGTTGCGGCTGCTTAGAATCGGGAGGTATATAGACCAATCCAATATGAAGATTACGCCGACCATTAGCTCCAAGGGAATTTTCTGGTATAGTAAGCCACAAAGTTTCGACGTTAGTGCAGTTCCATTCAGGTCTTTCATAAGCCTGCAATTTAGGAGATATAAAAATTAACAAACCTCCCCCATATTTTTTATGTGATGTTTCTTTAGTTCTATCACGCCGAAACATAGTATGATTACCCCCGCAAAGTTTGCTGTCGTAAAACTTATCGCTTAACCAAGATTCAGTTATTAAAACAATATCAAAAGAAGATAAGAGTAGATTGCGATAAAATTCAGTCGTTTTCGTCCGTAAGCCTCGCACGTTTTGATAGAATATGGTTAGGGTTTTATCCAACATTTAAAGAAAAATCTAAACGTACCAACGTTTATGCAAACATTTTTATTTAGGTAGGAAGATCTGGAATTCTGCGTTACTATTAATGTGAAATTGTAAATCAAGAAACAAAGCGCTGCTAAAACCACTGAAAAATACACGAACGATGCCGTAAAATAATTAGTTAAATAATAAAAATACAAATGCAAAGTTGAATCTAAGAAATTTTTGATAAATCCCGCTCCGAATTTATTGTAATGGCTGGGGACTCTTCGTTTCTGCGTAAAAAAATGCAACAGTTTCTGACCCAAACGAATTTGTAACCTTTGTTCGTAGCCATTGTTTTAACCTCTTTTAGCAGATATTTGTTTTCAGGGGTCAGGTGCTCGTTTACAAAGAATTTCTTAGAATTACCAGCCAAACCAATATCAGACGTTTGAATTCCTCGCCCTTTTTCGTAAACCGGACAAAATTTTATCTTTAATGTCGCGAGATCTGAGACGAACAACAATTGTTTTTGGCTTTCCTGGCGTTGATTGCTTCGGCTGTACGCGATTGGCGACCCATGTTATGTTGTACTAGCTGTGCACCGCAGATTCGTCCGCATTTATTGGATCATAGCCGTATACACCTTAATAAAAAGTTAATCGACCCAAAAACAATTATTCCATTTAAATCCTGACATTAGCTCTTACCACCAAATTCATCAGCTATATAAAATTAAACATTATTTATTTCAGATTTTATTCATATACATTGTTAATTAGTGTTAATCACAAGATCTAACTTGGTAAAAGTTATCTAACAGGTATACATTGAAAAATCAATTTAAAAATCGAACGTTGCATTTTTCAAGTAAACCGAATAAGGTCGAAAGCGGTGACAAGAGGGAAGCCCTTGACAACTTCCTATAGCACCACAAGTTGACCCTTTCGTAGATCATTGAACTTTTGACAGTGTTTATAAACACGTGCTCTTTACTTGTTAGCGCAAAACTATGCTGATTATTTAAACATTTCGAACAAGTGTATGCGTAGGGCTTTTTTATCTTAGTTACTTACTTACTTACTTACTTGCACATATAAAGCAAGGAATTTATAAACAAACATTTAAGCTGAGTGTAGCAGGCTATGTTACTGATTATAAGCGATACAGACCGAGTTTAAATATACATAGAGACATAAAACAGAACTATATCTCGAAATTAAATATATATAATACGGAGTTATATAGATTCGTGAGAAAATAAGAGGGTTATTGTTAGGAGGATATGGTCATTTGTTAAGACATATTAAAATATTAAGTTTACATTAATGTTTAAAAAAATACAAAATAAATCAGTGGCGTCCTCTTTAGGTCTTGGCCTCAGATTTCTGAATTTGTTTCATGTGATCATTTTTCAATCGAATAGGCAAGTAGGTGATCAGCCTCCAGTCGCCGTCAACTTTTTGGGTCTAAGACATGTCGGTTTCCTCACGATGTTTTCCTTCACCGTTTGAGCAAATGTTAATGTAAATATGTGCGCACACATAGAAAGAAAATCCATTGGTGCACAGCCGCGGATCGAACCTACGACCTCATTAAATAGCCACTAGGCCAACACTGTTCATCAAGGTTTGCTTTATCAAATTTTATAGTATTTGTCCATAATATGCTACATTTAACTAATAATTAACTGTCATTATTAGTGTCTATGAGCGCTACTGTCAACCCTGAGTTTGTACGTTTGAAATCCGTCTTTACGCTACGAAAAGCGAGGAAACCGGGACGTTCAAGACACGAAATCTTCAAGCACAGAAGGCTGATCACCGGTTAATAAAAAATAAATATACATAATACAAGCTTTGCCATCTTGCTTGTACAGAGAGCAATTAATAATTAATTAATACAGAATTTACACGTACGTACCGCTGGATTCATAGACTCTCCAGTCTATCAATCCAGCCCTCCTCCGAGGGCCTGCTGAATGCTCTAGGAGCGGTCAAAGATTTTTTAGGTTTTCGAGGCTTAGACACATTTTGGGTCGCAGATCAAGAGTGAATACAAAATCTGCATCTTTACAAAACTATATGCATTGAGAATATTTGTTCATTTGTTTCAATAAAGTGTCATTGAGTCTCAGGCATTGTAACAAATACGACAGAATCAATTATTTTAGACGATTTTAATAATATTGAATAATGGATATAAAGCGAGGGGTGTTTTAGACGCGTGGCGGATACGATTAAGCGTTGAAATTATATATTTATAATTGATTTTACGTTGTATGGTTTACGCATAAGTAAATTTGTTGTTTTTAATGATATGAGAAACAATAAAATACTGTTGTCTCTTTCTGATAAATTATGTTAACGCTGTGATGAAAAGGGACAATTTCAGCATTAATCGCCCAGTGTTAACACTGGGGTACGGGATTTATATGAACAAATTTTAAGCATGCCTATAAATTTAACTTTCGGTTTTAGCCCCAATTTCTAATCTGGAAATACAAGTACAGTGTAGACCTAACCGACATACTTTATATTTAAGAAACAACAAATAACACTGTAATCTGTAAACATTTGTTATTTTTATATCAAGTGGTTTAGTGTTGTAGTGATATAAGTAAAAAGTTATTGTTATTATAACAAGTAGGATATCAGCCTACTGTAGCTGCCATCCACCGTCGACTTTCGAGTTGAGGACGTGCTCGTTTTCTCACAAAGATTTCTTTCGTATGGGCATTCAAGTAAAAGCCCTATAGTACTCTATAAATTAAACAAAGATAGTCGAAATCCGTGAAAATGTCACCCCGCATTTCACCACGGCCCCACCCCGCAGCTGTCGCTATAAAAATCGATGGATCGATTGTTTAATTCAACTATTGTTCCTAAGAGTCGATTCACAATATGGGGTCAATAATAATTAAATGGGTCACATTGATGTGTGAATTGAGTTGGGTCACACGTTATATAGTGGGAATCGTTAATTGTCTCTTTTAATAAATGTATTTTCTTAAAGAATTTAAGAGAGCTGGGAGCAGTGTTGGCCTAGTGATTTCAGCGTGCGACTCTCATGCGAGAGTCCCCGGCTGTGCACCAATGGACTTGCTTTCTATGTGCGCATTTAACATTTGCTCGAACGGTGAAGGAAAACATCGTGAGGAAACCGACTTGTCTTAGACCCAAAAAGTCAGGCACTGGAGGCTGAGCACCTAGTTGCTTATTAGATTTAAAAATTATCATGAAACAGGTTCAGAAAAAAAAAATTTAAGTTGTTGTAGCGCCTCTAATTCTTTAAAATAATTTAAAGAAAGATTTCGTTATTAAATTATGTCTTATTACCTGTGCTACCTAGGATTAATATACTTGTGACAATGTGAAAAGTCTTAGTTTATTGTAGTTTTATTATTCACCCTCTTAACTTCAAACGAGTTCTGCCAATAAGCCAGTAAAAAGCTAATACAGTAATAAAATTATAAGTATAAAATTAACATACATTTTGTCGAGAATTTAATCTTCATTGAAAACGAGTTTAGATTAAATAGTGCACATTAAATGCATTAAATATTAATAAATGCAATAGTGGCGCGTGCGCAGGACGCTAGACAATGCGGGTTGGATTAATCACCAAAATACAGGGTGTTATTGTCCTAGTATTGTCTAGCCGGGGTGAACGTACGCAGCTGCTCGCTTATTGACAGTCGCCTGCGCACATGTCGTATGCGTCACGCGTCACGCAATATGGCAGGGAAGCCGGCTTATTAATTTTGTAGTTCGCATTACAATATAATGATCAATATTTTTTGATTATCCTCGGGGATTTAACCTATTTTAAATATGAATCACCCCTACAACTAAAGTCTTTTTATACTGAATTAAGCAACCACAGTGCCTATACTGTGTAAGTTCTAATACCAAAACTGACGACCATTTTGTCACGCAACTTTAATAGGACTATTCGAATACGGGAATAATGAATTTTAATTTAAATCATTTGAACACAAAAACTTAACATTGACGTCGCAAGCTTCAAGTCAAATTATGAGAGTACGAGTGCCGTATAAAAAAAGATATAATATTATACCAAACGAGATGTATTACTATTACGGTGAGAGTGTTTCACATAATATGTTGAAGTTTAATTTATAAAGCGCGAGTACCATCAGACAATATTTTATACTAAATATTTTTGAAGTAGCAACGGGCTAAATATAAATAAAAAGGAAATCCCTTTTTTGGTCTGGGCCTTAGATATCTGTTTCATGATCATTTGTTCATCTAATAGGCAAGTACGTGATCAGCCTGTGCCTGACACACGTCGACTTTTTAGGTCTAAGACATGTCGGTTTCCTCACGATGTTTTCCTTCACCGTTAGAGCGAATGTTAAATGCCCACATAGAACGAAAGTAAATTGGTGCACAGTCGGGGATCGAACCTACGAACTCAGATATGACAGACACGCTAAGCCACTAGGCCAACGGGTGAAAATTAATTATGAAAAATCAATTGAAAATAAATACTACTCATGGCTGGTACTGGAAAAATTATCAATTGTTTTGCTTTTAAATTATTAAAAAATAATTTTAAGAATATTATATTTGTAACATAGCATTAAGTTCAATTTTTATTTAAATTGAAAGTACATGCACGGAATCCGATAAGCCACAGTTTATTCGCCCCTTTGATCTATATGCCCTAACCCCGACTGCCTTTATCGCTACAATCTCTATTAACATACGACTACTTATTATACACTCATACGATACAAAGAAAGGGTCGCATTGTAATTAGACTTAGTTATTTTAGCTGTAACTGGAATTATTTTAAAGTGTTATAGAATCAAAAGGCCGTGCAAAGACTGGTTATTTGACCATGTATATGTTTACTTTTGCGCAAATAGATTGAGGGTACGTCACAAACTTTGGTTGTCGACCCTGAATACTACCGTCTCAAGCAGACTTGGATTACGCGTGACTAAGTTCCTTTTTTTAGAAAGTGTTACATAAAGCTTTTATAATTTAGTATTATACAATGATGCCTTCATTACGTGAGGTTAAAGTTATATTGATTAAAAATTATTTTATTATTAAACTTTAGCTGGCAACAAATAATTTTTTTAGCTTCACTGATACAAGATATAACGGAATAAACCGAAAATTTACATGGTTTAAAATATTAAAGCGCTGACTATATTAATTGAAAAACGAAAATATGTCCCTAGTTTGGTGCAATTAAAATAATTCTTATCACTACTATCAATGGACAGGCGTTGAAGCACTTGCACTGATAGTATGGTTATCGAACTCTGATAATCAATAAAATCGTAAAACATGCAGGTTACAAATATTGTGTGATTGTAAAAACTTTTGTAGAATACTCTAATTATTATAATATCAAACTCTTTGTTATTTAATTAAATTTTTGCGGCTACCGGGTCAGAAGAATTCCTATTCTAAAGGAATTCTATTCTCTGCGTAATATTTTCATGTTTGTAAATACTTATTAAAGTTCTGGCAACCGGGTTTATCTCACGGGTAGTAATTTCATACTTGGACAGTTACGGTATTTAATTAATAAAGTTTTGTTAAATCTTAAATAATAACGGCTCGGAGCTTTCTTAACGCTTTTAATTTAATGTAACTGATTATAAAATTTAACTTACCACAAAATTATGTTTAGTGCAATCAAAACCTATTTAGACTTGAATTAATTCATAATTTTTAACAAAGATCTCATTGTATTTTTAGACTTAAAGAAATACAAAATTTAAATCAATTGTAGCAAATATCTTACTACAACAAGCTGTACTTACATTCTTAATTATGAGACACTATGTTATTGTCAAATAATATATTCAAATATACAATTATTTTTCACAGCCCACTATTAAGTTAAATATAATTGCAACGAGAAAAGCGTAAATGCGAAACGAAAGTTTGGAGCGCGCTATCGTAGCGAGTGCTACGGAGCGTAGCACGTCGCGTACTCAATCAATTTTCCCCTAAATACACCCTCGCGTGTAAAAATACTCACGCGTAATACATAAATATAAAACATGAATATAGGCCGTGACTAAAATTAGATTTTTTAATTGATAACTTCCATAAAATACCTATAATCATTCGAATCGGTGCGAAGATTTTATGAATATTATAGTTTTACAATACATATATAAGTGCAATACGCAAACTTGCAGACAACATTGACACGACACATAAAGCAACTATATATAAATGTACTCTTGCCTTAACTTTTATAAAATCATATCTCTCCGATAGTTGGAAAATACTTGATGTTAATAATTTTTCATCCCATTTTGCCGAATTTTGAGTATAAGTCTACTATACTGATTTTTTAAGAATTGTCTTAATTGGTATCAAAATTATGTGCCTATCTACTTAGCGGTAGAGCCTGGCACCACGCCAGGCGACAAGGTGAAGTGTGGCGCCAGTGAAAGTCGTCTAGTCCCCAGCCTCCGAGTCTCGACCCCTCCCACCCCGATTATCGACATCTCTAGAAATTTTCTCTCAACTCGCTACCGGATGAACCGCATTGATTTTATTCTCAACCTCTTTTAATCTTAACGCGACTACATTTAGTTTGCACAATTTGAAATATTTAACACGTATTGATTTAAAAAATCTATTAAATTAAAAAAACTTGTGAGTTTAAAAAGTAATTCGTTATATAAAAAACATGGAATTATCAAATTGTAAACGGACTTACCTGATGTCACATCGAAACAAAAAAAGCTCAGGACATGCAGACATTAAGCACGAGGTGCAATAATAAATTATTGTGTTAAATAAAAACGACACAAATCTATACTAGCCTAAACTGTCACAGCGCGTCACTAGACACACGTACCTGCCGGCACGGTACACGTACACTCGGTACACTCGCGGAGCGCGGAACGGTACACGTCGGAGCAAACACCAAAAGCAAAATGGACATACCTGAGGGTTGCGGCTGGCTAGGGGCGCGCTCGCTACTTGAATGAGCTGCCCGGGACGAGCGGCGCGCGCAGGGGGCGCGGCCAGCCCGCGTGGCTCCATCCCCTGCCGTCCCGCGCGCCCCGCAAACACCCCACGCTCTCAGCTGAGCTTAGGGGTGCTGTGTGCCTGGGAAATCCGGGAAACTAGGAGCACTCAACCTTTGTTCTATCTTTGAACCACAGCCCGATAAACGATTTTTTACGATACAATTATATTTTAATTTGAAAAATTAAGATCTAAAAACTGCACTTAGTCGATCCATATTACAAATTTATGTGATCGTTTTAGTTCAGAATTGTTTCTTAACAAAGCTGTAATGAATGTAAATTAAATTACTTTTATTTATCTTAGTATGTTAATAAAGTTGACTGACATAAACTGAAATAAAACACGAATAATATTAAATAATAAAAGTTTGATGGATGTGATACGTACTCTACGTATCATCCATCTACTTCATGTACTTTAATATCTGGCCACCCTAGGGGTGCGATTAGCCCCGGGGTATTCAATTAAGGGTTGGTGCATCGCGAGGTCCAGGGAAGCCCGGCTAAGCCCTCGAGTACTCTTCATTACCAACTCTCCAATAACGATCCCTTTATTTATCTTCCGAACACCGGTTTAAAAACAGAAAATTTGCGACCCGCCCGGCCTTTAACTTCGAGGAGTTGTATCAATATAATATTATGCCTGTGTTCAGTTTGCTTAGAAATTTATCTCTGTATAGTGTTAGTATAGGGGTTAGTGAATTCCACGTAAACTTTATATGGTTTGATGTCTGGCTAAACATTAATTGGGGATGGTAAACAAAGAAATATGTATGTGTCTAAAAAAATGTATTTTTATAATAGTATTATTATTATTTGAATATATTTATATCATAATAATAATGTATTAATGATTTTATGTAATTTTTCTAGATATTATATCGGAAAATAAACATGAATGTTGTTTTACATCGCATTAATTACTAATTTTGATGAAAAGTGTAAAATATATCTACTCTAAACTAACATAAAAACAATTTCTTAGTAGTATTATTTTATTGTGTGAAATTTGTTTGGAACAAAGGATTGCATACGAGGGGTGTTTGATTAATAGTGATAATGCGGAATATTCTGCAAAAAATACGGACAGGCATAACACAGGCATTGCACTATATAATATTCAAAAATCAATCAAAATGTTTTGTTTTTAAAAATAGAAGTCGAATATGCGTCGTATCGGAACGTGTTCTTAAAAATTTATAAATTTAAAGTTCGATAATAATATGTATCTCTGCTTTAAAAATTGTACTACAAAGCAACATTAGCATAACCCCATGCTCCTTTATATTATTAATAATTAATTTGTTACTAAATAGTACTAAATATCAAGACTTAAGAGCTCTACGGTTGCGCGGTGGTGGCGTTGATGTGCCGAGTTCAAGCGAGGAAGAACTATCATTAATGAAGACCTCCTCACGGGATGCACTGGTCGTCTCTGCTGTACACGAGAAGAAGAAAGATTTTTCTTAAAAAGGAATCTTTGCATTAGCAAGATGAAAGGTCTACGTCAAAAAATTAAATGAAATAATTGCGCCATACTGATTATAATATTTTATTAAACACCCCTAGTATATATGTATATATTCATATTTATTATTATAATCTAGACCTATTGTGTGGATATTAATTGATTAAGTCCAAACGCTTAGTTCTGCGTCACAAACTTATGAATAAACTTTCGCTGAATCATGCAAATAAAACATTAATCTTCGAGGAACTTGAGCGTAACATGTTAATCAACAAGTGGACTATTAGTTTTACTTGTTACTTCTCAATTTTGTGTAATTTATTATAAGTATTAATCTTGTGGTTTAGGTGTTTTTGAGGAAACCGGCATGTACCATAAATAGTTGACAAGTGTCAGAAGCAGAAGAAGGCTAATTACCTACTCGTCAAGAAGTAGATGTAACCAAGACCTACATCAGGGTTGATCTGGATTTAATGATATTTTATGAGAGAATGTATGTACTATTTAAATTTTTACCTTGACGCTATTGAACAACACAGCCTATTTGTGTGTATATTTCATAAAATATAAAAGATTGTATAACTAATACCGCAGCCTGCAGCTAACGCAGACATGGTTTGCGATGGATCCGATTCCACAATAGCCTTCAATTCTTCGTTATCAACTTTGGTCTCCGGCGGTCTACGGGGCTTGTTCTGCAGGTCAAAATTTACAGAACCACAACGTTCGAAACAAAAACGCACTGTTTTTTCTTTTGCGACACCGCCGCCATACACTTAATTAATCCTTCGAGCCATTTCTGCAGCACTGGTGCCACGGTGAAACTCATACTCGTACATAACGCGATATTTCATATTTTCTATTCTTTTTTATAAATAGAGTGAGGCAACTAATCATGGTTTTCGAACAACAAATGCACGAGTAAATAGCTGAACTTGGAATTCCTAACCATAGAGGAGATAGTTGATGTCAAATTGGCCAGTTCGACAAAACGCCAATTTTATATATAAGGACCTAATATTATCCAACTTAAAGTGCTATGGCGGCTTTGAAGACACATAACAGTTCAACGAATATCAGTATATATCAAACTAATATAATTTTAATGCAAATTTAATATCCGTTCATATCCACAAAATCAATGTTCGCAGCTACGAAAACAGAGCCTTATTAGAACTGAAAATAGCCTAAGACGTTAGCTCGTAGGTCCCTCAGGGAAAGCTCGTTACGAGCTTTGCCAACAATCATATTACAAAGCCACTTAATTCTATCTCAGGATATTCATCTTAGAACCTATTTGCTTTAGTACCATGTAAAAGTTGGCTTTACTTTTTTAAAGGGCTTGTATTGGATTTGTAAAACTGCCCTCAGACCTTAAACGCTGGCGTATCTGTGTTTGGAAGTGGTCTTTACTGACCAGAACTCGATAGCCATCGAATTGTTATCGTACATCGGGTTTCGAATAACCTTAATTTTAATCAGTTAAAACTTCTTGTACTTTTCTAGGTATATCGCATTGTTGCTCCAAAAACTATATGAAAATCCTAACATCTAATGTCCTTTGCTAGTTTAGATTTCTATTGTACTTGAGTAAATATAGTAACTTCATAATAAATAAATAAATAAATGGCGCTACAACCTTTTTAAGTCTTGACCTCAGATTTCTGAATCTGTTTCATGATCATTTTTAAATCTAATAGGCAAGTAGGTGAACAGCCTCCCGTGCCTGACACACGCCGTCGACTTTTTGGGTCTAACACATGTCAGTTTCCTCACGATGTTTTCCTTCACCGTTCGAGCGTATGTTAAATGCGCACATAGAAAGAAAGTTCATTGGTGCATAGCCACTAGGCCAACACTGCTCGTGGTAAATTCATAGCGGACATAAATATTCTTCAAAAAGTACTTTGTCCTTTTTCTCGGAATGTGCTTAATAGGATATGTTATAAAATCTAAAATGTATAACTTAACTAATACTTGATTAAAGCATTCTTTCTATATTATACTTACGTTCTTGCGTTACATTTAAATTTAGTTACAAAACAATTACCAGGTGCCATAAAACCTCCGTAAGCGCTCGTAAATGAGGTCGTTAATGGGAGTTGCTTAAAACTACTGCTAATTATTTTCTTTTGTATCCCTTTCAGCTCCTTATTTCTACTAAAAATGTACTTTAACAACGCTATATCTGCTTTTATAAAGTTTTTCGCCTCCTGAGAAGTTGTGTTTTTGTTGAACCCTCAACTTCTGTTAAGAATTAGCATAAAAGTAGCGTTCGAAGTTATCGTCATTAATTTATTTTATCAATAATGCTTTGAACGTTAATCTGAAGATTTGATTAGAATTTGAGGATACATTTCTAATAGATGTTAGGAAAGTCGATCTGACTAATCTAAATGACGGTTCCCAACTTCTTGCATGGGCGTCACGGGGTCAGAATGGTGTGGGCGAGCGTTATGGTCCATAAATATGAATATGAAATCTATCTTACAACGTAAATTTTCTTAGGTTCCCTTTTTTTTGCATAAGAATTTGTCTGCGTAAATAATAATAACTAGTACGCCTAAGAACCAAATCCACTGTGTTTAACGTACTGACGGCTGGTCTTGCCTATAAAGAAAAACCATCAAACATATATATCTATATATATAACCATGAGGCTAAACCTATAGTTGTAGCGCCTGTTTTTCTAAAATTCTGTCCGATTCATACTTAATTTAAAACTAAAGATTTAAAATAAGTTATTTTTAACATAGACATAACATTTATTACTATAGAGGAGATTTAATGAGGAGCTGAAAGGGAAATAAAAAACTCACATAAACACACAAACTAACAATAATCAAAAAAATATAAAAAATAATGAAAGATAACAATTTATGAAGTTATACTTCTTTTGGCGCGTTAGGGAAAAATGATTAGATTAAATTTTTACGATGCGCGCGCACAGCGTCACAAAAAACCAACACCCTGAAGTTAGCTGTAGTTCAACGTTTTATTTTTTTCTATTGTTAGTATCGTTTTTCTACAAACGTAGAATAAATTTTTTGAAAAGATTTTTATCTTGTTACGCCAAAGAAGTATAACTTCTAACGCGTGTATATAAGTAGACACACGTTTTTTTCTTTCAAAGAACACGGTACGATTTAATTGTGTATGTGTGTGTGCTGCTTTTAAGTTTTTTTGCGTTGTTTTTAAGTTTAAAAAAATCACAAGTCCCTCCCTCGTGACAAAGTTGAATAACACGTCAACTAAGTACCAGTGAAATCGTTAGTATGATAATAAAAGTTTAGTTCGAATTCCACAATAATCGGTATACTCTAAGTAAAGATAGCATTTTGGGGTTTTGGAATGGTGCCAGGCGCCTAGCTAAGTAGTGCTCGAAATGCAATATTCCGAAGCCTGCGACAGTTTTAATAAAACACCGACTCAAAGCCTACTTTAATGAATGCCTGCTTGGAGAGTGGTAATGAATGTTTTTAGCACTCCACTCTGCTTGTATGAGCGCGCGAGTGTATATTGGTTTTGACTTGGATAAAAAGTTTCTTGGGCGGCTCAGACGCTGAGCGTTTCTCGGGTTTCAACGCATACGAGTAAGATTTAGGGAGAGAGTTAGGGTCTTGATAGGCTGTGCCAAAAATCAATCTGGAACTGTTTAGGAAAAACACCTTTTGTATGGCAATTAAGGTACTAATTTACCAAAAGAATTATGAGATCTACCGACTTGAGTCTTTAAAAAGCGACTTGGTGTATTACTTTTGGAAAAAATGTACTATTCAATAAATTATTATTTGCGTGAGACACCGTAGTTGATAATATAAATTAAATAAAGTATGATATGTTATGTACGATACAAATAATATAAGAATTGACCAATTCATATGACTAATAATGTAAAATTCCTTTAAAGACAAATTTGCGCGCCATTGTGTGTGGCAGAATATGCGAACTTACTATTGTACCACCTTATTGTACATTTGTACCATATTCTTGCAATAAATAAATAATTATTATTATTTTTATAATCTACACTACTTTTTGAGTTGAAGATTTTTGTAACCCACTTAAACGTTATTACAGTGTGTGTCTACAATATTTGGTTGTGCTGGTGTGGATTATTTTTACGCCACGATTCGCAAGCGAGCTGTATATCTTTGGTAAGGTGCGTGCAGGGGACCTCTTACAGCATGCTGGCGGTAATAGCGGGAAGGCTGGGTCATTGTAATGGACTGCATATGCGTACACGGTAAATACTATGTCTGTGGTTTTAATGTGGAATATTTGAATGTGGAATATAAATATAACCTATTATAATATTAAGGATAATACGTGCGTAACACTAAAAATGTTTAGAATTGGCCAGTTAGAAATATTGCTAATGAAAACTTTTTATGAATTTCAATTTTGGAACTCTTTGGTAACCTAATTCAATATATAGAATTTCATTTGTTTTTGTGAATTGGCGGCAAATCTAAAACTCTTGTTACACGTGCAAATTAACCTAACGCGAGAAAATTTTCGGTCAATGATTTATTATGACTCGTTGTGGGCCAACTCAACATCAAAGCTATGATAGGCAGTGATTAGCATTCCTTAATAAAGCCCCGTCTCGTGCCACTAATTACAATTGGTTTAACGAGTTTAAGCGTGAACGAAGCAATCTCAATGATGATCCGCGATGACGGACGTCCTTTAACGACTACTGAAGATAACATCAGTGCTGTGCGACGCATGATAGAAGAAGATAAGAGAATGACCTATCAGCAGATACGGGAAAGCCTAGGCATTGGTATGAGTCAAGTTCAAAAAATATTACATGATGGATTCCCCATACACATAGCCGCCCGGAAGTTTTGTACCAGATGGATTCCCCATACACATAGAAACACCTTCGCATGGACTGGTGTCGCCAAATGTTAGATAAGTTCAACGGCGGTGACTCAAATGCTGTATTTGAAATCGTCACAGGTGATGAAAGCTGGATATAATGCTACGAACCCAAAACTAAAGTTAAAATTCGAGGTATTCCCTTTATGAGCCCTAAAGCGTACGAAAATGCCATAGAAGAGACCCCTAAGGAAGAATGGGCCCACTGCTTTTCTCAGTGGTTCCATCGAATGCGACGATGTGTAGAGAGGAACGGAGATAACTTCGAAAAACAATAAAAGCATTGGCAACTTTCTACATTAAGCCGTTTTTCATTATCTAAACATTTTCAGTGTTACCTAGGTATTGTAACTAACACAATCATAACCATATGGACTCGGACTAACAGGCGAGTAAGATTTGTTGGCATATGATACATATTTGTATTCTTCTACATACCTTTAATAAAACACTATTTTGACCGGATTGAAGTTATGTATTATTATAAATTTACAACTATTTAACATAATTTTAAATTTATCCGACGTTTCGCGTGCTTTACAGCGTGCGTGGTCACGGTGACTGAAGACAAAAGATGTTGAATGTCAAAAAGTATCACAGCTGCAGAGAAAGTTGCATTATCTGTATTTATTTCCCCGGAGTTGAGTGATGCGGGACTAAAAGATGGAGGGTTTTGGCAAAAATGGCTTTCGGTGTCCTCTATTTTCGCGGATTGTTCTTTTTGAGATTTTAATTTGGATATTTTGGATCCCAGGTGTTTAACAATTTTAGGCCGTCTTCTCTATTGAAAAGGGGGGGGGGGGGTTTTTTGAGGGGGGGGTTTTTTGTTTTCAATGGCTTCGCGTACCAATCTTGGGAAGAATCTTTTCTCTTTGCGCAAGTACTTTCGGTTGGTCAAAGCGTATGTAGTGATTAGGCCTATCTAGTATGTGTTCACAGGGACTGCTGATTTTGTGTGTCGTCTATGTCTTATGTCTGCAATGTGTTGCTTTGAGTCTGCTGGACATATTGCGTTTAGTTTGCCCTATGTAAGACAGGGCCACAGTCGCAATCCAGTTTATATATACCTGCATCTTGCAATGGGGTGTTACTTTTGATTGGTCTTAGGAATTGCTGAATCTTCTTGTGCGGCTTGAAAATTGTATGAATAGGGAAGCTCGTTTTAGGACTCCGGCTAATTCTATCTGTAGGACGTTGGGCTCTCTGGAAACAAACATTTACCGACAGAAAGCAGTTGTGAAGGGTTGTGGTGGGATTCACGTCTTTGTGATGATGCCACCTCGAGAGGGGGGAAGAAAAAACAGAATGTAAAACAGGTGCTACAGCGAAACAAGCTGCGCATCCCCGGCTGCATCACAAAAACAAAAACAAGACACAAACAGGAAGGGGTTGCCCCGATTCCCCGCCGCCAGCCTACTACTGCCATATGTAAGGGGGGGGGGGGTAGGGAAAAATTTGGCGGATCCTAAAACGAGCTTCTATTCATACAATTTTGCCAAGCCCGCACACCAGAAGATTCAGCAATTCCTAAGACCAATCAAAAGTAACACCCCATTGCAAGATGGCGGGGTAAATACAAACTGGATTGCGACTGTGGGCCTGTCTCTCATAGAGGAAAACTAAACGCAATATGTCCAGCAGACTCAAAGAACACATTGTCAGACATAAGACATAGACGACACACAAAATCAGCAGTCTGTGAACACATACTAGATAGGCCTAATCACTACATACGCTTTGACCAACCGAAAGTACTTTCGAAAGAGAAAAGATTCTTCCCAAGATTGGTACGCGAAGCCATTTAAATCAAAAAACACCCCAATTTCAATAGAGAAGACGGCCTAAAATTGTCAAACACCTGGGATGGTCAATAATATAAAAATTAAAATCTCAAAAAGAACAATCCCGAGAAAATAGAGGACACCGTAAGCCATTTTTGCCAAACCCCCATCTTCGGGGAATATTTTAGCGATAATGCAACTTTCTCTGCAGCTGTGATCTTTTTGACATTCAACATCTTTTGTCTTCAGTCACCGTGACCACGCACGCTGTAAAGCACCCGAAACGTCGGATAAATTTAAAATTATGTTAAATGGAAATTATAATAATACATAACTTCAATCCGGTCAAAATAGTTTTTATTAAATGAATAAAAGTTATGTTAATCAAAGACAATTCTACATACCTTCTGATCTGTTACGCTCGGAACAAGATTTTTACTCGAGGCCTTTATTTAATCTTCTTCAACGTTATATTTCTGTATCGACTGTAAAACAATGATTGTAACATTTTTTAAACTGAGGTCAACTTGAAATACTGATATGGTAATTGGCAATGTAATTTATACTTTATGGCTTTCGTGTTACGATTCATATTGAATTGTAAAGCCAAGAGCTTAACCAAGAGTGAGTTGGAGCATTGCCAATGTTTGGAAACGATCATCTTAATATTTTACGATATCATCCCACGTTCATAAAGTTACGTCGACCCAAAAGAACCTTAAGCCTACATAAATAATATGCAATGGAAAAAACTAAATTCTTTATAAGATAATCCTTAAACAAACAAATAATATTAATTTCGTTGAATACGTATACAATGATGGTTATTTATTTATAATAAAAATATTAGAAATAATCGAGAAGTTTTGTGTAAAAAAAAAAATAAAAAAAAAAAAAAAATTTTTGGGAAAAAATTGGGGGGGTGTGAGCGAGCATTATAGCCCGCCAAGTTGCTTAGGTGGTCTGAGCGTGATTTTGGCCTTAAAACATTAATCTTGTTGAAGATTTTATTAATTTGACAGATGTTTTGCCAGCAAACCTACCACGTAACTTAATAGCGTTGACTCAATTAGAAAAATCTTAACTATGCTGTTACTAATTGTGAATTACGCAATATGAAAATTCAACATTGAAATTAGATGAAAAAAATACTCGTACATTTGTCATTATGTTTCGAATAAAATGTTATTTAAAAATCAATACCTAAATTGTTCAGCCTCTAAAATATTACGTTTTATAAGGAAAAAATATTTAAAATAGCTTACAGCTATCTATAGTATTCTGCATGCTTCAAAAGTATATTCTAAATTCATATAACAAAAATAGATGTCGTACATTAATGCTGAGCTTCTAGATTGCAACTGTATATTTCAACCGTCTTTACATTAGATTTGAAATATGTATAAAAATAATTAAGACATGACACGGAAATGAACGGCTTTTGTAGGTACTGATCAAACGACTTAACTAAGTTGGATTTTATAATAACACTAATGAATTCTTTATAATAATAAAAAGAATACTTTTCCTTAGTAAAAATATAAAAAATGGAGAGACCGCTTTTTGTAGCATAATACACTACCTTAGACATTTACGGATCGATCTACAAAGGGCAGCGTAGAACCCGGAAGTCTTGAATTTCATGAAACAACAATAACTGTATCGGTTTGGTAGTACAGACTATACCATATGTACAAAGAACTCATAACACGATTTACAGTAAACAGTACAATACTAAAAAGTTCTGACAATCTAATATAAATAATACAGTATAGTGCTAGTCACAGAGTTATAATAGACAGAAAGCCCTGTTGAACTTACACACACATAGAATGTTGGTTGTGTGCGTGGCAGACAGGTGAATTAGCGAGGCACGGTGCGCGAGCCCGGGCATACCTCATCTCCATGCCTACCAGTCTCGATATTAAACTAATAACGAAGAGGATGTCTATATCAAAGATATTAAATTAGTCGCTTTATTACCTTTTAATATACTTCCATTTAGTGACTCGTTTGAAGTTGTTTGATATTAAAGCTGTATTGAATTTGTTCGCTCAATTATGACTAAAAAGTATTAATCACGAATATTTGGATTTATTAGCGTTACGTGTAGTTTGATGAAAAGATATTTCATGTTTTTGTTTAATATTTTGCCAATAATTCATTATAATTTCTATTAAAACTTATGAGGAGTACATTATGTTTATGTTTTGTATTTAATATTAGTACACGACCTCCGACGGATTGAAGGGCTCCTCCAAATTCTTGCATTTGTCTCTCATCTTTGCTATCCAATCCAATTCAATCTTTTCCCGCTATCAATTTTTTTTCATCTGCCCAGGTTTCTGGTGGATTGTACAATCAATCATCACGAGCGCGGGTAACAGTCACATTGCCAATTTCCATTTTAACTTTAATAGTTATTGTTTTATTAAGTTATAATAATCTTCATATTGGTTAATGTTGAAATCATGAGAATGTGGAACTTTCGCGATAAAGATTTTAATTTATATACTCCAGAATAATGCAGAAACAATTACCCAAACTCTTCTACAAATTAATGAATCCTAATTCGGGTCTATTGTCTGTTAAATCTCATCTTCATGCGTTCATCTTTTTGCTTTCCATTTTCAATTTTAAAATTCATGAAACTCATACAAACAAAACAGTATCAACTTACAGATCCTGAAAAAACATTTCAAGAGAAGTTTAATAGAGCGGCAAGCAAATAAAATAAGTCGTGTTACGAATTCGAAAGCGATGTATGTTAGGAAAAAGTTTTAAATACGAGTTTTCAGGTTTTTCAAGCAACCGAGCAGTGTGCACGGGAGTGGAAAAAATGAGTGCTCGCTTTAACCCCCTCTTCGCATAAAATCTACGACGCAATAAGATTCTTTCTAAAGTAAAATTAAATGGACGTACGCCCGACTGCTATTTGGTGTGAATTGAATGATATAAGCCGATTATGGACTACGGTTTTGAATTATAATTCGAAACGTATATCCATAGTGTTAACTAACTAGCCTGGCTAGCAAGCTGGCTTACAAGATAGTAGTTTTAATATAACGATTTCTTTATAGAACAGGGGGCAAGCTGATTTTAAGTGATACCGCCGCTGGACACTCAATTCCAGAGGGCTCGAGAGTGCGTTGCTGGTCTTTTAAGAATTGGTATGCTCTTTTCTTGAAGGACTAAGTCAAATTGGTTCGAAAATACTTTAGTGGGCAGCTGGTTCCACATAGTGGTGGTGCGTGGCAAAAACTGCCTTAAAAAACGCTCAGTTGTGGAACGACGGACATCGAGGTGATACGGGTGGAATTTCGTATTCTGCCTCGACGACCGATGATGAAACTCAGCTGCAATCCGAACAACAAATACAATAAAGACTTCTTTATTAGCAGAATAACGAAGTATTTAAGAATTGTTAGCGAGTACCTCGGTGTGCTAGGATTAGGTTTGGACCTCCAGTTTCCTTGAGCTTTTACCTCTAAGTCACAGCGGCACACATGAAATAGACCAAAAATCGTGAGCTTATCCAGTTTACAAGAATCGAATAATGCTGAATTTCGTTGACGTTGTTAGAGAAATATACTTGTGAGAGGAAAGTTATTTGCGACAGGACCAGCTTCACTTTACAAAATTGGTCGCAGCAGCTGGGATCACATATTGTAAGTGTTAACATCAAACAAATTGAATACGACGTACCTAACTACAAAATCAATTCCATTGGGTTTTCAAGAAACTTAATAATGTTGGACCATGTTTGCTTGGATGATTTTTAAGTTATACTTCTTAAGGCGAAAGATAAAATGTTTGAAAAGATTTTTATCTTGTTACGCCAACAAAGTATAACTTGTAACGCGTGTACAAAAGTACGCATACGATTTTTTTAAATGTTTAGTATTTATAAATACCGCAGGCCTATTCACATACATAATTTCAAAATCCGTCTTATTTAACAAGACGTTTGGTTTTATATTTCTTCTATTTCTTCTTCTAGAAGAAACTAGTAGCAGGAAACGAATGGAGAAAGAGAGCCATAGACAGAGTCAGTTGGAAAAAGCTGGAGGAGGCCTTTACCCGTGAAGGGGTTCCGATCGATGGTACTGAACGAATCTAGAATATAGAATAACAAGCAAAAGAAAATAAAATGTATAAAAATGTAAAATAATCTAAGCTGTTAGTCTAATCGACAAGTTGAAAATTGGAACAAAAAAGAGATTTACTGCTCTTAAAATTATTGGTTCGATAAAGTGCTCATTCGAACACGTTTAATGACGCTAGAAAAATGTTCTAAAAGCGTGTATTAGCACATAAAAAAACCCATTTAAAACTACTAAACATGATTAAAAAAATGGAACTTTATTTATTGCCAATATTATAATAAACGTATTAATATTCCTAAGAAATTTCAACACTAAACCTGATTCTGAAAAAGTAGTTTTGAACTGTATTTCTCAGTAAACACCTCTCCTGCTCCGTACTCTATATCCATCTACTATAATAAAATTAAGGGTTTAACGCTGAAAATAGGTCTGTGCGTGACATTTTAGGATGGGTGTCATCAAAAAATACACATTAATTTATTTATTTAAAGGTATGACATATTTTTTTTAAATTTAGGAAAAAAAATAGATGTCGATTCTGAACACTATAATTAATTTGATTCCCGATTTCACGAAAATTGTAGAGCCATTTCGAGTTAATTTAATTACAAACAAGTTACACAATAATTGTTATACTTAGAAAACTTTTCGTTTTCGAACGACCGTATGTCCTGAATTGTAGAGAAAACACAATGTTTTAGACTAATGGTCGTAAAAATAATTCCAACGACAACCGGTTTTCTTACATACATTACTTAGTTTTGACAAGATCGTTCCTTAAAAGTTAAAGAATATTTATACTTTGTTTATAACAATTTTTTTACTTGCGAAAACTTAAAAATCCAAGAAATTTATTTAAAAATTTTTTTTTTTTTTCAAATCATCATATTTCGTTTTTTATTAATACAAGATATTTATTGATTTCCGCAAAGAAAAATTTCCCTCATTGTGTTGATAATTTTTTTTTTAAACAAATTGATTAAATCAGTTGTTTTAAAAAACCAATGTTTCGGTGAAGTCCGTATTATTACATTACAAAATTATAATTGTTTAAAAAAAATTATTTATTTAATTTTTATTAATCGTTTTTTATATTTCTATCATGGTTTAAATAATTAGCTCTAAAACAAGTTTTTTTTTCTAAAAATCATAATTGACAGTCCTCTATAAAGTAACAAAAAAATTTTTTTGTTAATCAACACATTTTTCTATTACGGCCATGTTGCTATTTGAACTCACAATTTGTTATAAACGTTAATGTTCAACTTTTTATACTTTTTTCTAAAAATTCTGAAATTAGCAAAACGAACATATTTAACGAAGTCTATAAAAAAAAAAAATTTTTTAATTAATAAAAGTCTATTCTTCGATAATCAAAAAATTTAAAAAAATGTTTTTCTATATTTTGTTATATATGAGTTGTTTTTGTTAATTTTATTAAGTTTAACAAAAAATATAAAAAGTTGAACATTTGTTTATAACAAATTGGTAAGATTAATAAACAATAGAATTGTTGATTAAAAAAATTTTTTTCTGTTACTTTATACAGGATTGTGAATTATGATTTTTAGAAAAAGAATTTCTTAACTAATTATTTAAACAATAGAAATATAAAAAAACGATTATAAAGCAATTTAAAATATGCCTTATTAGGGAATTTATTTTTAAACTATCATAATACTTGTAAACTGTAATAAAGCTTGTGAAACTCCTTTTAGAATTAGTTTAATCAATTTGTTTAAAAAAATTTTCAAAAACTAATCGGATTTATTTTGTTGCAATCAATAAATATCTTGCTAAATTTTTTTAAAAACGATAATATGATGATGTAGAAAAAAAAAATTTTTTAACCTTGTTCCTTGTTGCTGGTTAAGTTTTTGTTTAAGTAAAAAATGTATAAACAAAGTATAAATATTTATATTAACCTTGATGGATAGATCTTGTTAAGTATATATTTAAAAAGGGCTCTAAGGCGAAATATTTTAGCCCATCATCAAAAGATTTTCTTCATCAATGTTCGTCTCAGACGGGCGATCGAACCCGTTAGCTAACATGGTTATTTAACTGTCAGAGAAGTAACCACTAGACCAATGTCACAATAAATGTAATGTTAGTGTTCAGCTACATACAAAATTTCCCAAAAAAAAAATATCTCAATACCTTAAATAAACTGATCTAGTTTTCCGTAATAGAAACTGGTTTAAGTCTTTTCATGCAAAATTTCACTGCACAAAACTCTTTTCAGAGTTCAAAGAATAAATTAAAAAAAAATTATCGAATCGTTCCAGCAGTTAAGAGATTTGCGCTTGGCAATTTTTTCCGATTCAATCTTTATTTGATATATCTATTTGAAAATATTACATGGTTCTATAAAATATTGGCGAAAAAGTATTTTAATTTTTTTATCCTTTATGGTCTATAATTGCAATGAATGAATAGTGGTATGGAACACTGAATCAGGTTTTTACACATTTTTATAGGCTGTCCAATGAAAATGCAACAATTCGGCACAATTTCTTCTATTTTGATAACCAGTTTTCAAGTTTTCGACTAGTTAGTGAACTCCTGTGTATAATTTGTATTTTTTGTCATGATTGGAAATAAAACGGGCTTTATTATTATTATTGGTTTTATAAAGTGTTTGACATATTTAACACAAGGGACCTGTTTTCTACGAATATAAGGTAACCCATTTCTAAAACTACTGAACAGATTTAGATGAATCTGGAACTTTATAAATTGGAATACTATAAATATACGAATATATACCTACTAAATATCTGACCCGGCAAACGTTGTTTTGCACTGTATTTCTAATAAAATTAAGGGGTTTATGTATTAAGGGTTGTATGTATTTTAGAATGTATCATAAAAAAATTAAAACAATTTTTTTTGTCTAAAAGAGATTTAAAAAAATGTTTAGGGGTGGATACTTAACATTTAGGGGGATGAAAAATAGATGTTGTCCGATTCGCAGACCTAACTGATATGCACACACAATTTCACGAAAATCGGTAGAGCCATTTCGAATGAATTTAATTACAAACACCGTAACACAAGAATTTTATACATTAGATATAACTTTTAGTTTTCGAAGAAAGTATGTCCTGAAGTTATGGTAGGGGAGCCCAAGAGGGGATTTAGGGTTTACTAAAGCGCAACAAAATTACATTTCCTGTGAATTTGAACCGATTCGGACCGATAGATTTTGAGAAATTTTGAAAAATCTTAAAAAAATAAGAAATATTTTTTTTTAAAGTGGTTTCTTTATCGATCAACTTCAAAAACTAATCCACCTTTGAGCTTGAAAAACCACGTTGATCGCCACTAAGCTGGTCAAAAGCGGTTGATTCGTTCGAGAGATATCGTGAACGAAAGAAACCCGAAAAAGTGTTTATTCGGGATTACTCCGAAATTTGTGGTTCGATCAATTAAAATTGCAAAATTACTTATGAGGATGATAAAACTGCGTCGAATGCCGCCAACCGCGTGAAAATTGCTTGATCCATTCAAAAGTTATTGCGGTTTGAAAATTCCAAAAATAGTGTTCTATGAAACTTCTATCAGACTTTCGACCTGGGAGAGCTCAAATGCATAGAAATGTTATTTCTTTGAACTCAGCGAGCTTAAAATATCAATTTTAAGCGCCCAGGAATGGAATTAGCGGGAAGTTGCAGGGATGGCCCTTTAGGTGAACCGTTTTTCTAAAAAATTTTTTGTCAGATCAGGCGAATCCCTCTAGATAATCGTAAGATTATGAGACAGTACGTTTAGAACATAAAGATGAACCACATATATTTTAATCTGACGCGCTTGAGTATTTCAAAATTGCGATTTTTTTTGCAAATTACGAAAATGGCTGTGGGTTTGCGTCCCATCGAAATCGTCAGATTAGTGAATGAGAGCTTTTTTTTGGTGCACTTAACACTCCCTTAGAAAATCTGACGCGCTCGATAATTTTTTTTTTTTTCATTTTCAACCCTTAAATACAACCACCCGCATCATGCAAACGATCAGATTAACATACGTACATTATTAAAAATACGTAGGGCATAGATGCTATCAATATCTGACGCGCTCGAGGATGTCCATGCAACAGTTTTTTTTTACATATTTAACTATCTATAGCCGCTTCCCCCACCGATGAAAAGGAATTTATCATATAACATTTTTTTCTTCTTATTATCTAAGCTTTGCATCCCAATAGGTCTCTACGACGCTCGCGTAAATCCCCATTTAGCATCGTGGGCTCCCCTACCATTAGTAGACAAACACTAACAATTTAGCACTCGTGGTTGGAAGCATAATTCCAACCATACCAACTGGTTGTGTGACATCATGTATTAGTTTTGACAACCGCCTTGAAGTTGCTTTATAATAGACTAGCCGTTTCCCGCCCGCTTCGCTGGGCGAATTAAAATAGGAAATAAATAAAATTTTATGTTTCATTATTGTAATTTTTTCATATTTTTATTATTCTTCTTTTTAATTTTCCGCTAAGAAAATTGAAAATTTTCGAAAATCTAGTTTTTAACAGATATTGACGTTTTGAGGTTCTAGGAAGCCTCCCCGAATGTTTCCGCGGTGAAGTCCGTATGTATAAATTTTCATAAAAGTAAAACAGCAATAAAAATGAAGGAACGTTGGAATTTAATAAAAATTTAGCATTGAATGGCAGTAGTTTCATGTCGATACGATCAGTGGTTTAGGCGTGAAGGAGCCTCAAACGAAGACCATTTGAAACTTCTTTATCGAGGTTGGAAAAAAATTTAGTGTAACATTTGTTCGTTACGCGTCACATTTTTCGGTTACGCGCCATGTTGCTATTTGAAGTCAAACTTCTTTATCGGCGTTGGAATGAAACTTCTTTATCGACGTATGGGAGAAATTTTGTAGCAAATCGTCACGTTTTTCAATGATAGTAATAATTCTATTACAATTAATGAAATTCTATAATAATCTTCGTAGTAATAAGGTAAAATGAAATATTTGTATTCATGTCTATGATAATAAAAGCCTTTTGTTAAACTTTATCTAATTTAACGAATTTCTGTAAAGTTGCATATAGTAGATCATTTTTCGAAAAATAAGATCATAAAGAAGTTACACTTCTTACGTGTGTACACCTAGTACACGCACAATTTATTCTTATATACATATAGATAGATAACAACAACGTATGCTAAAAGTGCTACAAATTTTAACTTTTCTTTAGACTCAGGCCTGTCAGGTGGCACGTAGTAAAACTAGTATAAAACGTGCTCAAACTTAGATAGTAACTCTTGCGAAACCTCCGAACTGATATTAAGTTTCTTGCACTTAGGTAACAGTAATCTTTAAAAACCTTAATCTGATTTAATTTTGTTGTAATCTGTTCTCACTAAATTTTTTTTAAAGACAATTCACACCAATTGACCTAGTCCCATGATAAGCTGGTGAAGCTTGTGTTATAGGTACTAGGCAACGGATATACATACATATTATAGATAGATAGACATATAAATACATATTTAAACACCCAAGGCCTAAGCACAACACCAAATGCTCATCACATCGATGTTCGTCTCAGCCGGGGATCGAACCCGAGAGCCATGGTTTCGCAGTCAGGGGTAGTAACCACTAGACCAATGTCATCAAAAATGTAATGTTAGTAGCTACATACAAAATTACACAGAGAAAATTTTGTTATACCCCATAGAGACTGTTCGCTTTTCCGGAATAAAAACTGGTTTAAGTCTTTTCATGCAATTTTTCTCTGCACAAAATCTTCCTCGGAGTTCAAAGAATAAATAAAAACAAAAATTACTCGAATCGTTCCAGCCGTTAACGAGATTTGCGCTTGGCAATATTTTGCGATTCAATTTTATTTATATATCTATTTGAAAAGATTACATGCTTCTATAAAAATTAAATAAAGTATTTAAAATATTCTTAGCCTATATAGTAATAATAATAATAATAGTTATAACACTGAATCATTAAATAACTATAAGTTGTCCAAAGAAAATGCAACAAAACAATATTGACCAAAAATTATATTAAAGAATAACGCAGCTATTAAGTTTTACTCTTACGTTAATGAACTCCTTTGTTATCTGTGAAGCAATCTAGAGATCAAATAATTATAACTTATATTTATTTAAACCTATGTTTAATTCTTTGTTCCTTATTAGATAAATATAGTGTGAATTCACGAGTGCCTTTTGACAAAACATTCATTGATATAGTTATTTACATTAACAGCACAATGCCAAAAACCTAATTGATCGTTCTTTATGATTAAGTTTTATAAGAAATACTCAAATACTGAAAAAATTAAAGAAAACGTAAACAAATATATGTGTACATTCATAAGCATATAATTAATATAAGAGAAGCCATGTGCACATATGCATCGCTAGTTTTCTATAGAGACTCAATTTGTGAGGAACAAAGGTAAAGTCAAACTAAGGTGACCAGTGACGGACATTATTGAGTCCCCTCCGATACTCTAATGGCCCTCTTGATGACAAGGGGAAGGGAACTGTGTGATTTTACGGATGTCTACCTACGAATAAATAGTATCTTGGGACCGTTTGCTGATGGCTGGAACCTTTATGGCGTTCGGGTAAACATTCCATATGTAATTAGTGAGGTTCATGAAAAACTAATTTAACGGAAACTTATTATGTTTTTTTTTATTTATTTATTATATACATGATCTTAAATAGAAAATAGATTATATACTAAGGCCAGTGACATATACACTATACTACATATTATAACCAATAAAATTGTGCGTAAAACGTCACAAACCGATTGAAACATTGACGCTTCACAGTTAGCCGACGCAAGAAACCTGTTCTTGACGAGAATTCTCATTCGAATACAGGATGTATTCCTAGATTCTGATTAGCATAATGTTTGTTATGCATAATTTATAATTGTTTGATTTATGTAATAATTTTTAATTTAAATTTAATATTGTTTCTTGTAATATTAGTAAAAAGTTTTAAAAAAATACAGCTGTCATAGGGAGAGAGGCACGAAACTTTAAGACGTTACAACGAGGATACGAAGACTGAAATGGAAATGGGCTGACTATATAATAAAGGGTATAGAAAAGTGGAACAAAAGGATCAAATATTGGTACACAAGAAATAAGAAAAGAAAACAAGGTAGACAGTTTCGAACGTGGGACGAAATGAAAACTGTAACTGGGAAAATATGGACAAGGAAAGCTCAGAACAGAGCAGACTGAAAAGAAATGGAGGAAGCCTTTGCCAAAGTTAATCTAAGAGATGGGTTGTCGGTGTCACCGACTAGTTTAAGATTAAACTTATGTAAAAATTTGTCTGAATAAAGGATTATATTATTATTACCGAGAGAGGTTCTTTCATTAATATCATTTATTATATATCATAAATTATAAATGTGTTTATCTTCTTGCGTAAACCACAGATAAAAAGTCACAATAGGGACGCATTCAGGTATAGAGTATAAACTGAAGTTTGAAAGCTTCTCGTACTTGAGTTTTATAAATCAAAGATCAATTGGTTATATTTAAAGTTCATATGTGTTGTCAATGTAAACCCAAAAATTGTTCTACTATATCTTAATTCGATTTACTTGCTTTCCTAAATAGAAAATTGAATATCTAACTAAATATTGCTATCAGTAATCCGGCTCTAAACTCATCCAATCCATCATTCATTATTGATTTTTCATATAAATGTATCTAAACCAAGCGTCCCCATTCAGTAAGAGCACATACGCAACCCTAAAAGCTTGGGCAGTCCAATTAATAATGGAAGCAAAAGTGTGCGAATGTTACACAAGGCAGGCGGGCGTATTATGAAATGTTCATGAGTGCGTCGCATGATATATGAGGGACCGGGACTCGAAGCTGGTCGCGGTCACAACTCGCCGAGTACTGGCTCAAAGGAAATCTCATTTTGCAACTCCCTACACCCACACAGGGGTGGCAAAACTCTCACATAATATGCATTTCATAATACTAAAAAGTGTATCAAAATTTAGATTACTTAAATACAAGTTTTGATCACACTTTGGACACTGATCGAGGTATAATGTATATATATACAATGTACCTAATAAACAAACAATTAAATTTTGTATTTACTATATTTTATTTGATGACAAGTAAAGTAAAGAAGCCAACCAAACAATACGAATTTAACAATGTTTTGATGATTTGGAACTTTGTGTAGTGACAAAGAAATATCAAGTAAGCAAATTTTTAAATATTAACCTGACAGCCCTAGCCACCCCTCGCTCATTCCCTGGACCAACCCACGCAGAACTTCTATTAAAATTATTCGAGAAAACCCAACACTTTGCGTTCGCCCACTGCCCGTCACCCCAACCCGGGACACGGCTACTCTTTTTACCTTTTGTTGTCTGATCGAGAGATAATTAATAAAAACCTTTGAGATGTAATCTCCTTATCGGCTCTAAGTTATTAAAAAGTACATGTACGGGTGCTGTATAATGAATTGGACCTGCTATGCGTAATGTCGACGACTTTTTTAATCAAATACTCAAACAAATTGTAACAAAACTGAAAATATAATGTACGACGTAATTCCACTATACAGATAAATTATGTTTTAAGTCTGAGCAATTATTGATTCAATTCGTTTAATTAGTTGTAGATAAAGCTTTTAATTAATTCACATTAAGATAATTTTTCACTGTTTACCGATGCTTCAAATGTTTCTTAATAGAAAATTTAATTTAGGTCGTTTTGTTTTCAATTAAAATGCAGTAGTGATAACGATGCTAGATGGTATCAGTGTTGAAAAGTGCGATTCACATCAACTACTATTTGATAAACATATATTTTTTCTTTGTGCAAAATAAATCTTGCTATTACGATAGAAAAATAAAGTGAAAATTCGACACGTCTTAGACCTCAAAAAGCGACTATGTGTGTCAGGTACAAGCAACCGTCTATCAACAACGAAACAAACAAAGAAATGTGTCTGCCTTATATACTATTAACGCCTTACCAGAATTAATTGAAGCTATCACAAAGAATGCAATTGTGAATATAAAAATATTAAATTATATCATTTGCATTTTCGTGTGTAGACAGTAAATACTCGCTTAAATTCTCGTTTGTATGTACAAACAATAAAGATAATAAGATCAAGTAACGCAGAATAGAATAAGAATGGAATAAAATTCCATTATGTTCACGACGGTTGAAGTTGCTCTGAAGCGAATAATTTCTGCAAAACAGAAATATCCGGAATCGCGTAGCTACATGATGTTAACATTGTTCTACACAGATAAAGATTTATATCTTGTAGCTTTGATATACTGTTTTTATCGCATAATTATTAATAATTGTACAATTAATATTATAAGTACAGGACAATATTTGTAAATATTAAGATTGCATCAAATAGATTTAATGCTCAACGAAATATATAACATATAACTCATCTGTGGTTAATATGTACTAACTCGAAAAAAAACAATAAATGTTTTGAATTTGTTCGACACAGAAGGCCAATTTATCTTACGTTTAAATGGTAAACTGATGGCTTGTGGTTTTGGGTAAATTATTAATGAAAACAAACAAACAATGAAAAACAAAAGAATGACGATGATTTCTGAAATTTTTTGACACTTAACAAAATAAAAAACCTACTCTTTTTAGTAAGTATGTACATATGTCTTTAAGTGTGATAAAGTTGAAAAGAGCTATTGTATCTACGGCGTAGCATCGTCTAAGTAAATAACGGTGCAAGAATGATAAGAACTTGGCTTCTATTTGGAATCGCAGACTGTTTGCACACCTGCTGGCAAAGTTATATAAGTATTAAACCTAATAGTATAAAAATTTGTTTTATGATTAAGAGAATTGTTTTATTCTAAAAGAGATAGTATTGAAATTTATGCGCTGTGAAAACACTTGTTAATTTGAATTTAGTATATTTTTCTTCGAAATATTTTTTAGATCTTTGAATTGTGTAAAAGTTACTTAAAATATCATATTTAATAATCTCTTAAAATCTTGCAGAACCTTTATTCATATTAAAATCTCTCAGTAACTCATGTCTGAATGTCTCAGTCAGCAAGGTAATATATTTGCATAAAAATAATCTAAAATTACGCATTCGGGTTATCGTGTAAGTCGTTACCATAAGCAAAAGTTAAAAGTTAAAATGCTGAAATTTTCACATCATCGGCTTCAATTGGGGGAAAAAAAATAAGGCCCAAAAAATGGGGGGGGGGGGGGGGGGGGCGTATTACATCTTACGCCTCAAAAATTTCCGATAAAAGCATCTCTTGTGATGTGGAAAGTGCGCACATTGTCGCATTTTATTATGTAACGTTGTATCTCATAGTAATTCATCAAATTCTCGCTGTTTGACGAGTACCATTATTCGATGGTCGCGAAACAAATGATTACAAATGAATCGGGCGGCGAGCGCGGGGAGCGTTGTCATGGCAACGGGAGACGATCGATTCGTTCCCGCCCGCCCCCGTTCCCTGCGCAGCTTCAATTAAACAATGATTCACACGTTAGCGGTGATGAACAAGCACAATGCGAGTACAGAACTGTGTCGGGTTCATAAGCATAATGGTTACCTCAGCTGGGTTTGGCACGTCAAATACATGAAACAGAGTTGTAATTATGCCCAAATGATAATATTAATAACATAGATTAATGACTTCTTAATGCAATTAAAACTTTACACGGTGATAGCTTATGATGGATTAGGTAAAATCAAATTAAATTTATTTATTTTCAGTTTTGAAGTTCACTTTGAAATCATTAATACATTCACAAATACAAATGTAATCATTTCCAGATAAAACATTAATAGCATCTGTTTCGAATGTAATTATATTACAGACGAATGGAACCGCATTTTAAAACGGATTTTCGGGATGAACGAATTTGTAATTACGACAGCCTAACCACGAAACTTACATAATAAAATTCATACAGTATTTAATATAGGAATAAAATAACTGTTTGTACAAGCCACAACTCAAATTAAAATTTGCTACGCGATATTAAAATTGGATAGCCGGCGGTCAGAGCCCAAAAAGGTTACCCTCTAAAACCCAATCAGCGATTGGGCCAGCCTATTTAAATAGAGCTTATATAATATTGCTTGATGTGAGCTTTTATCGGATCAGACAGTCTAAACTTACCTACGCGAATGCTAAATGAAGTTTGGTACTGGCTGATTGTTGAGATTCTAATGAGCAGGTTTTGTCTAACGCCTTAATTGACAAACAGTACATAGTACAACCAAGTACTAGAAAAATGGCAGTAACAAGCTCTGGCTAATCATTTTTTTTTTATATTGGACAATTCACACCAATTGACTTAGTCCCATGCTAAGCTGGTGAAGCTTGTGTTATGGGTACTAGGCAACGGATATACATACATATTATAGATAGATAGGCATATAAATACATATTTAAACACCCAAGACCTAAGCACAACACCAAATGCTCATCACATCGATGTTTGTCTCAGCCGGGGATCGAACCCGGGACCCATGGATTCGCAGTCAGGGGTACTAACCACTAGACCAATGAGCCGTTAAATTCTATGCCAAGAAAGTATTTCGGGACTCATATACATATAAGTATGCTTAAAGCGTATCAATTCTTAAGAGATCGGCAACCAGTTCCGTGTTGAGAGTGTTCATGGACGACGGTTTCATTTAGCATCAGATTTACCCTCTGTTTATCATATACGACAACTCATACGGTACAATTTTCATCAAAGAAATTTTTCATGAAAACGATTATAGCATTAGAAGGGTTCCAAGCGAGTGTATTTAATAAATCGTGTCCATATAAAGTTTCCGTTTCATCAAATATACTTTAAAGTTGAGGTTTTATATTAAAATAAATTCATTGAAACGTAAATTATTCAATTATAAGGGTCGGCAGAAGTCTTCATAGCGGAAGGAACGGTACTTTTGAAGTGTGGATACAATTATACAAATTGGACAATAATTTATAAGCGGCAAAGATTGCTATGAGATTTATAGTAAAGTTTTTCTCCTAACTACGATTTTGTTCCAATTGATTTAAGCACACTTGGTCGATAGTACAGGGATACCAGCAGGTCTCTTTGTTATGTATCTTGTTGTCAATTAGGCCGTTATAAATCACTGTTTCTATTGTTAAGTGCTTCATGTGAGTTTAAATTACTTAAGTTACTTCCTCCAACCTCTTTATTTTTTGATAAGCATATCAATTCCTTTAATTCTATGCGTACACTTACTATACAATCAATAAAAACATCTTCATATAGAACTACGCAATGTCGTATGTATTTTATTATAATACTGAGAAACTTAAATCTGCATTTATTCATATCAAACAAAGAACGTAATACCATTTTTTAAGCTTCTATCAATTCTCGACGATGCATGCACGTGTATATAACAAAAACAACGCAAAGTAAGTTGCCATTTACAATTTTCAATTAAAATCGAAAAACAATTAAATTTTCCGGTAGCCTCGTTTGAATCACAGGTTGAGTTGGCAAGCTAATTAATTCCTCTCGTAAATGCAATACAACACCGAGCCGAGATAAAAGCATGTCTCTCGTCATAGCAACGGCCAAATTGGACACAGGTAATGGGAGGGACCCGGGGAAAACAAAGCGCCTCCTGTTGCGAGGAGTTGAGTGATTATAGACATTTTATTGATATACATTTATAGGTTGTTAACAATGTTTTTACATAGCTTCACGTGCATTCTATTTGCAGAATAACTATGTTTAGATTAAAGATTACGAATCTTTGGATCTGTTTATTAATATATCAATCTATAGACGTCAAGTTATTGTATATGTTATTCCGAACCTCGATTATACAATTACCTAATAGACAATGAAATTTAACTTTAGTTAATTATAATAGTTAACAATTTGATAGTGTGTACTGTTGTGTATATATATGAAATATGATTTAACGAAGATGCCAACTAAAACTGAGTGATAGTATTGAGTTCATAATTGCTTTATTATGTATACAAGGTGTATATATATTACAGCTTTCATACAAATTACAACATAAACTGTACAAAAAGCAGTACCGTCTATAAGTCTCTATCAGAGCCTTGCTAAAGTAGGGCGCCCTTTGTACGCACATAGTATCTTAAAATGGCGAATTCATAAAACCTACCGTACTTTAATTAGGCACAAAGCACGAGGTGGGTTTCATGTAATTTTAATGGCACGAGTAAAATTTCTTCATTGGATTACGAGAGTACGTAGTGTGAAGTGTAATAAGTACATATTTGTATGGGGTGAGAGGGCGGTCGCAGAATCAAGGGCGCGGGCAAGGGGGATGCTGCGCGGGGCGCGCGCAGATCAATATCTCACGTTGCCGGGGCGACCGAGCTAGACCGAGTGCCTCCCTCCCAGGGCTACTATGACGAAAATTAAATGTCCGAACAAAGCCGTAGTGTTACGGACGCGTCAAACTCACTTAATATACTTTCTACATTGTTTTCACGTGTTTTACTTTATTATGATAGCATAGATTGAAGCTTGAACTCGATATTAAACTTATTTGAAATATTATTAAATTTTTCAAAATCTATGAAATGAATACAAAGAACTATATGAGAGGAAAATATCGCAACCCTATAAAAAATACACTAAACCTAATTTAAATTTAGAATACCATGAAAACACTATACAACAAAACTCAAGTACGAAAAATTCGTCAACCCTAGTAGCGTACCACCCCGCCCTTATTTAACACACGTTGGGAAGAGTTTTTCATGCTAAATGACAGCGCAGCGTAACACGCTTAAACTCCGAGTCATCGCGCACGTAATGGCCAGACTTCATTCGAATATAAAACGCTATGACATTGACCCCAAACGTACTTCCAGATCATTAATTTTTTATTGGCACCTAGTGAGCTAAGTTAAAAAGATGCGAACACAAGACCAGAAAACTTACTACTGACATTTATCACGGCTAGATTAATACTTAGATGATATTTCTTTAAAGTGTTAGTTATTATCTTATTATTCTGTAATCGTTTATTGGTGATTAATAATGTATATACTGTGTATTTAAATACGCCCACAAACAACACATTATCATTTAAACAGTAAGACTTATATGCTACATTATTTGGATTTACATTCTTACGATAGTTTATATATGCAAATGTATATATATAGGCGTTAATCATCCTACTAGCGAATGTGCTGTTTTAATTAGATGACGAAAATTAACACGTCCATAGCACACATCAAACAATATGCGTGATATTCTTAGACTAATGTGTATGTGACAGCCGGAAATTGTTCGCCATGTCATAGAGCTTAACAATTCAATAGTAATGAATTCAGCTAAGCATAAAAGTGTCTGAAAAATAATTAGGAAGAGGTGTGGTTGATACATTCGCTTTTTTTTGAAGAGGCCTATTAAATATGAATGTGTTTTTATTTAATAAATATTTACCTATAATTCGACATATTAGCGTGTTTAATTAATTTAAAAAGAAATTAAAGATACACATCAGATAAGCCTAGAAGATTTAAATTAGGACGACTGTCGGATGGCGACGTGCATCTCATTGGTATTAAGATCATCTCAACATCCTAGTTTCTCAGATGACAAAAATATTTCATCCTTTGAGACATAGTTTCTAATATGGTTACTTTTCCTAAATACGCCAACTAAGAAATTACGCTTTCTTTAACAATTCAAATAAACGACGTACGAATTGTAGATATTTAAAAGCGTTAGATATTTTTGTTCCTTAATGAGGAATAATAGAATGTAATTAGATTTCTTGAAAACGTAACTCAGTACCCAATTAGTTATTTAAGGAAACATTGGATAGGGAAAGATAAAGCTTATACTGGATAAATTTTTATCTAAATGGCTGAGTAGAGATATAAACTCAAATATATTGTATATATTATGTAGACGTTTAAATAATACTGATAGGGAATAATAAAACAATAATGAAGATAAATTATTTATTACTCATTAAAACTAAGAAATTAAATCATATTCTAATAAAAGTTACAATAATTATAACACGATAATGTTAAGCATAACAAAAAGCTCTCAAAAATTTTTTAAGTGCAGCTCAGAACTTCGGCAGTTTTGTGCTATTTTTAAACATTTAATAACTGCCTAAATATTAAAGTTTTCCATGCTTGTGTATGAATAAACCGTATTAAATTTGTATATAATTCAATAAGGCCAAATATAGTTTGTTAAAACAGTATATGAATTTTTTTTAAAAAAATCTCTTTTTCATGCTCAATATAGTCCTGGTAAATAAATCATGTTTAATTCAGTAAAGTTAATTTGTCAGAATATCAGGTTAATTATTATATCTATTTAACTGAGCAAATACTACAACTTTTTTAGAAATTAAAAATTGTTCAAGTATGTAAACGCGCCAAACTTCATCAAATTAATCTAGAGAAAATGTCGGTCAAGTTGTTTACCCAAGAATAACAAAGGCAATACATAATTTTATTTATTAAATATATTTATCTATTCTAAGTTAAATATACTAAAATTCAAAGACTAGTAATCATAAAACGAATAAAACTAATGTTTAAAAAGGTAATTGTGTAAGTAGAGCAACGCCTCGCATAATCCAATGATCAGGCGGTTTAGATGTGGGTAGTCGCATAAAAAGAATATAGTTAGTAGAATGGCCAGTCGTTGAGAGAACGCCGCGACGATCACCCGTCTTGTAGAGCGGGCAGTTGTAAAATACGTCTTGAGGTATATCTTCACGCTTTAGCGGGATAAGCCATACCTGCGTGGAATGAAAATGGTAAAAAAAAAGTCAAAAATCATTTAATCATATAGGTAACACAATATACACTTATGAACGTCAAAAAAGAAATGTATATGAAATGCTTCTAACTTTACATTTAATGCCAGTTCTTCTCTTCCGTTCTACGCCCTTGATTTGAGAACTGTAAAATAAACTCTCCGCCAATGTTTTTAATCGCCATGTAATTAACATGGTATAACATTTAATCAGAAATTTTACACATGTAGGCAACTAGTTTAATGTTAGTTAATTATTTATTTAAGTTTCACTTGTAAATAACAAATTTACGAGAAACTTATTAAACTACAAAATACATATTATTAATCAGTATCATATACATAACTCATATATTTCGTTTAATTAATGTTTACGAATATCTGCTTGTTAACAGATATTTATTTTAAATAGTTCTTTTTTTTATTTTTATAAAACGTACATACCAACTATATATTGAAGATATAAACTATAGGTTTCCGTCTACCCACAAAATAAAAAATCCGTGTACGATAAAACATGTGAAAATTTACCGGCGGAAAATCATCGTAAAGTATCTTAGGATGTGATTCGTCTATGTAGTAGTCTTCATTATTCCATCGAGCTCCTTCCATGAAAAGTCCGCGAATATAAACACCTTCATCTGGTGGTTCTTCTAGCGTAAAAGTGCGCTGCACCTAATGGATGAAATATTAATTAAAATGCTTCTTGCTAAATGGGGCCGGCATATGGCAGAACCACTTCTTCTCTTCCTAAGTTGGTTTGATTTTTTTAGAGATCCTGGGACAGATGTGTAATATCTCCTCCACGAAAATGGATCTAAAAATCTTGATTTTTATACCTTCATAATCCAGGAAAAACTAATTCTGAAAAGGGGATAAAAAATATATCTTTTGCCAGGCTTGACATACCCCGCCTACGTCTTCGCCCACCATTAATTGGGATCCAGATAATTACTTAGGCAGTAGTAATTAAATGATTAGAAACCAACTTTACGTGTACCTTAATGTATATAACAAACCTCGTAGTGGAATGCGAGCTGATCAATAGGAATTTTGTACTTTCTTGCGTAACTCTGCTGTGCGGCAGTCAGGAAGGCTTGCGGAAAATAGAAGCCCGACAACCAGAACACAACCGGCGGACCATATTGATGCCAATGCTAAATAAGAGACATAATTGAAAAGTGTAACCTAGTGTGTTTGAAAAGACTTAAGTCATTTAATTTTTCTTCATACTCTGAAACTATAATAATTTTTTAATTGTTTAACAGAGATGCTGAGTCGAAAGAAGGGATGCTGACGCATCCCTGCAAGCATTGTACCCGGCCTCCCCCAGCTCTATAAAACAGGATGAATTGGCCGATGTGAAAGGCCCTTGTTGTGCCAAGGTCCATTCCACATTATTCGTGGCCTCAGAGGACCGTAATATTAACGGCTGATCGCGTGGCTGGATGCGGACAAGGCTACGCTGTTACCGTGTCCTGCCCCGGGCGATTGCTGGTGGCGCCGTGGGGTCTTTGTGGGTATGCACAACAGCGATTCCCACATAACCCTTCCCCACCAGGTCAACCATGCCGCGGGAGGGTATGCGTAACGCATTTCCCCACGAAAAAAAAAGAGAAAAAATATGCTGAGTCGAGGTCTAAAAAGAACACTTGCAATGATGCGTCATTCAATTTGGCCAATCGCAATCAAACGATAGGTCCTATCTTTCCATCGTTTACACACTCAGCCAAATTACTTACATTACTTACAGTTAGTCAAAATAATTATATTGATTCCATAAAATATTTCGATCGTTAATGGCTTTTATTGTATGTTTATTTACCCAATCAGTTTTAGGTGGATTTATAATTTAGATTTTTTCGAATTTCGCTAAGAAATAAAGACAATATTGGCCCTATATTGTCTTTATTTCAATAAAGCCAATAAAAATCATAGATTACACTGTTGCCACTCAATCATCTATAATAATAATAATCTTAAATAATATCACCAAATATTACTAATGCGATTGAGAAATATAAATAAATTTTGATTTAAATGCGTAGATATATAGAAATATCAAAAACACAGTGATAGCTTAATGGTCAAGCAACACGAGTAGCTTGATATTATGTGTAGCTGACTCTGACCTGTGGAATTCTATAAACAACTATACATATGAGAAAAACAATATAAAACGTAATAGAAACCTGCAAAAATGCTAATCTTGCAAGCAAATCATCAAAATATGCTGATAGCGGCTTCAATGATGGGTAGCTTTTGCCAGCCCATAGATTAGGAATGCGTCCACGCACCATACTGGTCAGTACCTCTTCTGTTATGTCCGTTAGTACACTTACGCCTTAAAATAAGATAAGATTAACTTAACTAGATTGTGTTAGTTATGTAGCAAAGGACTATTGTACCTAAAGAGGTCTTAGTACGTTCATAAATATTTAAAGCTTCTTGCGAAGTATGCAAACAGAAAAACGTATTATATGCAAAGATATGTCTGTACCCGAAAGGGGGCACGAGACTTGAGCTAAATGTGGGACACATGTTTTATATGTTACATATAATATACATATATATAACTCTTATATGGGTTTGATCACCATATATTTATCAGGTAACTTGCATGATAATTTGAATATAAGGGTAAAATGTATATTATTTTAACATTATTTTATCACTAATGGCAGGCCAAAGAAAATACCTCAATAGTTTTTGAACGTGTATGTCGCCAAAGTGTGTAAATCATCAATTAAAACTGTACCTTGAACCGCCCCGATAACAGCTCTCGAGCTACTTCGGACAACGTTAACAAGTCTATCATATCTGGCAGCCTCTTGAATGACCACGATTGACATTGGGGTCATATCAGCAGGCTTTATATCTCCTTCATGGGACGGTCCCGTTAATATCTGTTTCGGTAGTCGAGCGAGGATATCCTCCGCTATGGCCATGGCTTGCTGTTCTGGTGTTACACCTGCTCCACCAGCCGACATCGTGTCCTAATCATTGAATATATGAAAATGTGTTTAATTAGCAACTAAGCCTCATTTTGATGTAATATAAGTGAGAAGACTGAAAAGCACAAAACTTTGACTTAGTGAATTAGTGTTAGTGCGCGTTAGTATTAAGTGCTAAACAGTGAGCGATAAAAAAGAACACAAGAATCTAGGGTCTTCCCTTTAATAGAGACTGTATACGTAAGTAGTGTTATTGGACATTTCCTTATGATAGAAACGCTTTTTAGTAAATTAGGTTAGACTTAAATTACTTATTAGTCTTAAGTTAGGCTAGATCGTAATGTTCCATGATGTCTTTGTGAAGACACATGTATAAAAAAATATGCGACGTGTATAGCGCTGAATAAGTGCTTTGAAAATTAAAGCATTCTACTGAGGTTTGTGTTTAATGTTCGTAAAAAGCTTATAATACCAAAATTAACATACCTAAAAATTTCAAATTAGCAATCTTTTTTTTATTCTTATGATTGGACAATTCACACCAATTGACCTAGTCCCATGCTAAGCTGGTGAAGCTTGTGTTATGGGCACTAGGCAACGGATATACAAACATGTTATAGAAAGATAGACATATAAATACATATTTAAACACCCAAGACCTAAGCACAACACCAAGTGCTCATCACATCGATGTTGAGCCGGGGATCGAACCCGGGACCCATGGATTCGCAGTCAGGGGTACTAACCACTAGACCAATGAGCCGTCTCTGTGAAAACACTATGCAGAAAACAAAGGAACAAAAAACAAAACACTTTCAGAGAACTATGGAAACCACTACTGTTTATCCTGGACCATATAACTACGTGAAATTTTTCTGATATAATAATGACAAGGCAATTTCGTCAGCGATGCAAGCACATATTTTCTCACCCGACACTGAATGAAGTACAGTCATCAGTTAAAGCAATTTAAAAGCTGTCAGATGGAAACCATTACCGCTTATTGAACACATCAAACGCACATCTATAAAATAAACTCACCAAATATTCTTTGAGGAGGTCCTTTAAGCAAAATAAATATGTTATTAAAGGAAAAACGAAATGGAATTAAAGTAAACTCGAGTGGACTCACCGTACGATCCTTGTCGGCCGACGGCGATGGTTAATGAAACAGAATATAATTTCTATTAAAATACATGTTTAGACTACATTAATAATTAATAATATGTACTGTTTTTTTTAAATCCTCGCTCTGATAAAAAGAAGTAACTTGGAGACGAAATAACTATTATTTCTTTACATACCTGAATTCACTTGGCTATATGATATCTACGCTAACCAATAAACTAAAGAAACTAAATCCGCTAAACTACAGATTTTGTTAGATTGAATATTTTTACACATTGTTTTTTCAGCATATAATTAGTTCAACCGAACTACGGAACGGTACGGACGGGCGCTATGGAAATAACTATTAAAGAAAATTAAACAATATAATTCCACGGGGTTGAAGCAGTCAGGCTAAGATGCCATTACATAGGTTATACATATACGTCGTTATTCATAGAAGTGCGATCAGATTTATTCAGTACAGTTTGTTAAAGTACTCTTCAAGTTTCTTAGTATTTATTTTAATTTACAACGTATTTTTGTGAATAAAATAAATAAATTTAAAAATCCAACCCATTCACATACGCGAGTGTTCATTAGCGCTCTCTAAATCTTATGCTTACTACTAATATCCATACATTTAACAAATTGAACACAGCTTATCCGGAGCTGAATATATTCGGTAGTGGGCTGATCGGTTTTAGAGAAAGCATTGTGGGGTGCTTTTCTCGAACCTAATTTCGCTGTTTTTCTGATGATTTTTCTTTTTTTTCTGCTTAGTGCCAACTTTTTTTAGAAAATTTTATTTTATGTTTATGTAAAAAAAATATTTTATTTTAATGTGTGCTTGTATTGTCGTGTGTGTTTCAGTTGTATTTTTTTTTTTAATTTCTATTTGATTTTTTTTGAGAAACTTATGTTTGCATTAATTGCAATTTTGTAAAATAATTAGTAAATTTAGGACTGTGTGTGATGTCGTAAGCTTGATAACTAAAATAAAAAATACATCGAGAAAAGGTAGAAATGCCACTGATTGAGTATCGGGAGTTTTATAAAATCGATACAGTGCAGTGGACTGGGGCCATTGCAGCTTTGCTTCTTTTGTATTGGAACGACAGGTGTGAAATTACCTACACGTCTAGGTAACTTAATATTTATGTTACACATTTAAAACATTTGTTATCTCTAACTCACTGGAGTAATAGCGGCAAAGGCTAGGATAAAATAATTGAACAATTGTTATCAGGAACCAGCTAAGAGAAATCATTTGTACTAACATTCTATATAGACGGCAAGTAAGTAATATGCCTTTATAAGACTCAAACTAATTAGTAATCTCTTAACACTAAAGATATTTTACTAATAGTCCGGTCAATATAGACATTTGAAATAACAAAAATTCAAAATTTTGACCTTTGACCTCGAATAATTTTTGTAGCACACATTTGTGGCTCTCCGGGAATTTTTGTTATTTGACCACAAATTGTATGTCTAATTTGACCGGACTATAAGGTAAAACTACTTTAAAGTTGAATACCAGACGCACTAAGAAAAATAACCGTAAAAGGTGATATGATTTTTTAACTTTAAATTGAAGTTTTCAAATATAACCTGTAATTGGCCAAAGTATGCATTACTTACTCTTAGATTCCGTCTCTGTGTTAACGATTGTAAGATTTAAAAGCTTCAGTTTTATATAAGCTACAATAAAACTAAACTTCCCTCACATTATGTGCATCTTGATATGTTAATGCTTTCACGATATTATTAGAATAACCAAGAGCCTACCTGAGTCAATATAGCCGTACTCAATAGCTCCTCAGCCTCACGGAAGTGCTTGGTGATGTCAGCGTTTGAGTGGAAACCGAATACTGAAGGAGGTGTGGCAACGGGCAATGAGCGAGCAAATGAAATGAAATCTGAATGCTCTCGTAGTGTTGGTATGTGGTATACACCTGTTGGTTTATTATCACCATCACATATCCACAGCGCTAAATATCTTGCATCATGAGCACACAAAAAAAAAAAAAAAAAAACCTTCCTTCACGTTAATTCTTATATATAAAATCTAGTGTCCTCACTTTCACACCATCAATTTAAAACCTTTTTCTAAAAAAAAAAATTGTCCCACCCGCTCTACTATAAACCCCTATTTTTATTATTGTAGATAGTTCTTTTTATTGAACTAAAAAAATGTTTCCTAGAAATCATATACACGGCAAAACAAACGTTAGCCGGGTCAGCTAGTGTATTTGTACATAATATTTATTCCATCTTTAACTATAACTAATATATAAATTAAGTAGCTAACTTAATTTGTATAAAAGAAAAACAATTATATGTACGAGATACATATCAATTAATTGACACTCAGTTGATGGACAATCCTCAATCATTATCAGAATTGAAGACTTCGCTATATTGTAAACTGAATCTCATAACGCCAAGTATACACTTCAGTCTGGCAAAATATTATGTATATGAAAACCAGATCGAAATTGGATTGAGAACGAACTGTAAACGGCATTATTGTGTGACCTTAGACCCGTACATCTAATAAATTACTTTCATCTGTATGCACTTCGCAATAGAAACTAATCCAATCAGGAATTCAAAATAATTTTGCATGAAAATATTTTATGCCAGCGAAATACTTCTTCAGACCGAGTGAAAGGTTAGTCTCATCAAATACAATTATTGTAAATCTACGTTACTTACCAGTGGGATCCAGAGGATATTTCTCCTCGTCAACAGTCCTGGGGTTGTAGAACTTGTATAGTATCGTGTTAAGACACCGTCGGTCCCAATCATCAGTAACTCGACCTCCATAGTTACACTCACCAGTTAAGTACCGCAAAGCAACAAATTGCACATCCTAAAAAGCTTTTGATTTGAGTATATTTTATTATTGTTCTGTGTCCTATGGAAATTCCAGTTAAATTGTTTGTTAAAAGGAAACTACTACCCAATATTTTTTTATAAGGAATAAATAATAAATCGCGGTCCCAAGTCCCAATTTTGGGAAATGTAACAGCAAATGAGTTTCAAAATAATCCTTTTCGTATACGTATCTGTTTCGTTATATTTATATTTCTTTATAGGAAAATAGGTGGACAGCTCTTTTGTAGCTGACACACGCCGTCGGCTTTTTAATTCTAAGCAATACCGGTTTCCTCACGATGTTCTCATTCACCAGACGAGTCAACACAACACATTTTACGTAACACCAAATAATACGAGCTCCTTCAACTAATCACACAAGGCAAAGTGGCAGGTAGGAGGAGACCTGGCCGCAGACACACGTCTTGGTTGAAAAACCTAAGACAATGGTTTGGCCAAAGCACCAAGTCATTGTTTAAAAGCGCGGCGTCCAAAATTAAACTAGCCATGATGATTGCCAACCTTCGCAAGGAGATGCCACTACAAGGATGTGTTAAAGTTCAATGGGCAAATACACAGAAAACCATTGATGAACAGCCGGGATTCGAACCTACGATCGTACTCGTGAACGGGTGCTACTTGTGGTGACTGGTCGTACTTGAATTCGTGTATGCGGTGATGTTGGTTATTTCGACTTTGTGTATGCGTGTAGTTCCTACGAGAATATAAGTGCGTGCTCCTATTTCACCATGACTCCTGCTGATAGAAAACAAGTCTTTGTTTTTAATTTATGTTATTAATATTAATTACTTAAGATGTCATGTGGAACATGGTGTAATGGTTGCAGCTCCTTACAAACGTTGTGTAAAAAAATGGCGATTAAAAAGAGTGGCGGAGGCCGGAGAGTTTATTTCCAGTTCTTCTCTTCCGTTCTACGCCTTTGATTTGAGAACTGGCACTAAATGTAAAATTAGAAGCATTTCATATAAATTTATTTTTTTGCCGTTCATAAGTTTACATTGTGTTACCTATATATTAAAGGATTTTTGACTTTTGATCTCACGGAAAAGAGTCGCAAGTTGCAGCCTAAAGGGCAACATTGCTCTTTGATTCATACACAATTTTAAATCTATTAAAATTGGTCTACCAAAGGGCCACCATAAGATCTAGAATTTTTTTAATGAGATGAATATACTCACATCATATTCATTAAGAAACATATAAAGTTGGGTAACACTGATCCTCAAATCAGTTTCATTAAACTCATATCGGATATTCCAGCCCAACGGCCCAAACTGCCTTCTCTCTTGAATCACAGCGTGGAAGAAACACAGAGCAAACAACATCTTTTTGAATATATCAGGTTGTTTGTTCCCTTCGAACCATTCTGGATCGTTAATCGGATCGCTTTGGTATGAACGAGCTATATTCGCTCGGAGACCTATAATTTTTTAATCTATTACAAGAGGCTTCAAAATTTAAGTCCCGTTATATATTATTCCTGCATTTACATATAAATATTTATATTTTATTATCATTTGAAATGCGAACCACTAGTTTTTATCGTAATAGTATAAAACAATATATGAGAAAATTATGTTTTTCATATAACAATGAACTTTAAGCAACTCATTAAAATAATTATTTGAACACAATCAATGTCAAAAAACGGTTCTTAATTTTTATAACTTAAATAAAAAAATAAGAGAGCGTTCAAGTATTACGTCACGTAATTTTCGGAGATTATTGACCCCCCCCATGTAACGCGCCGTAACGTTTTTCTGTATCCAATAGTAAAATGTTTCGTGACCACCCAGTGACTCTTTATACCTAAAAGTTACCATAATGTGGTGTAAAGTACTTTAAAGTCGAAAATAATATTAACAATAACGCGTAATTTAATTTCCGTCCAGCATCGTAACGTTTTATAAGAGGATCTCCCCCCTCCCAAAATTCGTTACGTAATACTTGAACGCTCTCTTGATTAATAATATGTATTTTTATTTAAAGTCAATAAAAATTACTTTGTAAATTGTCTGTGGTAAATGGTAAAGTACTTGTGGTAAAAAATTCCTACCTTGAGGTGGTTCGTTAGTCATTTTAACACCATTTTGTAGCACGTAAACGGGGAAATGATCCGCCGGATATGACGTTAGCCAAAGTCTGAAGTCTGGATGGGTGGAATCCGGCGTGAGGCCTTCGCAAATCTAAGTGAATTGTGGAGGTGTTAAAATATACAGAATGAAATAAAAAAATGTCGTATAAAATTTATTAATTTAATAAAGTCGCTTTTAGAAACGTGGGAGGCTTTTGCAAACCTGAATAAGACAAGCTTTATTAGCTAAAATTAGATTTCAGTTATAGAATTATCGCCCACATTCTCTACTGATATAAAATTACTTGATATGCAAAACACTTTCCTTTGAAAACTCCATACATTGTGTATTGAAATACTTTTAGCATCAAAAAAAGTTTGGTTTAGTACAAAAAGTCTAAAGGTACCTTTTCAAGCATTGGCATCCAGCTCTTTGCCAAATGGCAGTTTTGTAAAACAACCCACGTGCCGCTGCGTACACCTTCGTCAATCAACTTTACGGCTATTGGCCCTTGGCCCTGTCCCAACGATAACGAAAACAGCCGGGATGCCCCAAAACCCTAATAATCATGTGGAATTAGGCAACTCTCTGGATAAGCTTTTTATAAATACAATTTGAGAACATGTAAATAATCTGTAAGTAATTTGATGTATGTACAGGTTACGTATTAATAAATTATTATTATGAATTTAAACTTAGATGAAAAACTACTTTACTACCGCATAATGTCTGCGTTAATACTGTCTATTAAACACATTTATTTTTAAATTTGAAACAGTACTTCTTGAGATAAGAGGTTTCAACTAAACGAACTCTTCAGTTTTATAATTTTTATTATAAACATTTTTGTTAGCCATTTAAGTCAAACTTCATTATGGTTGGAATTTTTTACTATGGAGAAATTTGAACTGAATGTTTTCTATTACAATATGTTCTATATTTATATTTTTTGTATTCATGTCTATGATAATAAAAGCCTTTTGTTAAACTTTATCTAATTTAACGAATTTCTGTAAAGTTGCATATAGTAGATAATTTTGAAGATAAAATAATGATTGATATTTTATTATAAATAGATTTCAAGATTAAATACGCGTTTTTTTAAATTTGAACTGATGTTTTATATGTATATTTTATATTTGTCATTGTTCTATATTGGAATGTAGTAAGAGAGATGTAAAATAATGATTGAATATATGAAATAGATTTGTCTATTAAAATAGTTAATTTTTTTTTTACATTTATAATTAACGACAAACAATATAAATTTGTTCACATTAAACATTTAAAGGTGCGCTTACAAGGGCAACTAAAATTGCTCAATTCTAGTCAATACTTGTCAACTATGACGTCACGACTACATCAAGCAATTTACGGCAACGGCAACAAGCATCAATACTGCGCAATACAATATTGAGCGATATGGCGCAACTTCATCAACTAGGCAATACTGTCCTACACGAGCAATTCAGTATTCGCTCGCTATGGACGACATTGTTGTTGCTGCGGCGGCTTGTAGCGCTTTTTTTATTATTAATCAAAAACAAAAAAGAAAGAAAAGGAATAGACGTCTTTTGCGTCAAATCTGGGTGCGATCGTTTTTGGCCGCAATTTTCATTGTGTAAAGAATTAGATGATATATTATTCAAAAACTTTACTAGAATGTCACGAACAGACTTTGAATTACTTTTGAATAAAGTAATTAGAAATTATTATTATTTAGACCTCTCGCTCTCCCCGCTGAAGCAAGACGGCAAGCCGCAAAACAAACAAGTGCGAATGAGATATATACAAAAATTGCAGGAATTCCAAGTCCATTGGAATTCGTCAATCTATCTGTGACATTGAGCGATATGAAATATCTGGAGCAATTAGAAGCAATATCGCCGAAATAATTTATTGAAATTTATTGAATTTATTATATTGCTCCAAATTGCTCCAGATTGGTCCATTCGTGTCGCCGAGCAATTATTGCCCTCGTGTAAGCGCACCTTTAGTCATTGAAATGTATAAAAACAATTATAAAACTTGTTTTCCTTACCTGATCATCAGCAAATTTAAGTAGTGTACCCATAGGATCCGAGCCAGGGGTCAAAACAAATAATAATGGTATACAACAGTGGGAGTCCGAGTAAGACGATCCCAAATCAAATAATGGTGGTTCAACAAACTGTCGACCCATTTTTGCTACAAAAATATGAATCCGTTAATTACCGATATGTGTACATCAGCGCTACGGGTATGAAGCGAACTAGTTTTTTTACGTAGGCCCCTTAATAGCCTATCAGGCACGCGATTAGGTTGAGAAGCTAGCATCAGGAGAGTATCAAATCTCCCCTTCCCTAAAAAGGGACTTGCTTTAATAGGTCTGGTGGGCTTGGCGTCACCCACCGGGCCCGGGCGTCAACTAATCGAAATATCCATATGATATTTATAGGCAAGTTGGAACTGTCCAGCGTGACCCGCTTCACCTCTTGTGCTATTTATCTTATTGACATATTTGAACATTATATTGGTTCATTATAAACTTTCACATTTAATATAATTGAAACATCCGTGTCGCAACACGTTCTGACGTGGCGCCGACTGCTTTGTGGGGTTATGACGCACACGACAGAATGGCAAATGTGTTTCTATACGGCGGTGGTCTGGCGCGAACATCTAGCGGGCATTTTTTAATTTATTATATTTGCAGCAAAATGACTGACGATCTTATAGGCCTTGTACGTCAACGAAAAGTTATATATGACAGAAATGCTGCTTGGGAAGAAATTGCTGAAATTTTGAAAGAACCCGGTAAGTCAATAAAATAGTATTTAGAAAAAAAAAAAAAAACGCTTTTACCGGATTAAAGTTATGTTTTAAAAATTTACAACTATTTGACAAAAAAGGCGTTTTTCGGGGGGGTTTTTAATATGTAAAGGCTATGTTAATCAAAGACAATACTAGTATTTAGAAGTTTAATTGCTAAGAGAAATTGAAGGTCATCAAAATCAGTATCCGAATCAGAAGAAAACATTATATATGTTTGAAGCTGTCCATGGCGTACTTTTTGGGAAAAAACGCCAGAGTCGCCATGCACGTCAACATCAGTACACCCACGTCACGACAGTAAGCCTCCGATGCCACGACACGTAAGTATGCTTCCGCCTTTATTGACATATTTGATAATTATGTATATGGAAGAATTTTTCCAGCTGCAATCCGTGATTAAGCAACATCTCGGATAGCCCATTCCGGGTTACCCCTTCATGCTAGTCTCAAGCTCCGGATCACATCTGGCTCTTTCAAAAGACGGATACTTATGGTTTGGTCGGTTCTTTCACAGTCGCACGTGGGGCTTGTCTTCAGTTTGGGCATGTGTTAATAGTTAGCCAAAAGCCCCGTGGCCAGTCAAGATCTGGCCATGTGAGGTGCGAAGTGACTTGTCTTGACGTTTGTAAGCGTTTGTATCTTTGAAAAATATTTTTGTGACTGAGGCTGTCTCTGGCGACTTCCAGTTTCATCTTTCTGAGTGCTAAGACTAGTACATATACCTATCGTAATATATTTGTATTATGACCTCAAATTTCATTAAAACGTATAAACATAAATATATATAATATAATGTTAATGTATTAAAAATTAAATAACACAAAGATTAGTATACCTTCGCAGAAGTTTTGCACAGCTGGTACCATCATATCAAACCTCATACAACGGAGAACCATCATTTTCTGTAAGTTTATATAGATTATAAAATTATACTTGTAAATTGATTAGAACTTGCTTATTCATAATCAGGCATCTATCTTGTTTAACTAAAACCAAAAAAAATCGGGACGACAATGGCTAATTTGTATCACATTTCGTTTGATGTACCTATGATTAGAAACATAACAGATAATTAGAAACATCCAACCAGTGATTTTTTTAATATGTACATCAAAACATTAAAAATATTAAAGGAACTTTTTAATTTTTTTAACATTTATGTTCACCATAATTGTCATGTATTTTAGAAAAGACAGCTTGTTACATATACTATAGATAAAGAGATCTATTAGGTATGAGGGTGTGCAATTGTTTAATCAGTTGCCGTCTAAGGTTCGTAACATTAGCGTGATAAATCAGTTCAAATTAGGGCATTAAAGATACACATCACAATGAGCCCATTAGACTAAAATTGGGCTAGCTGAAGGCGACGTGTATCTCGTTCGTATATAATATTAAATTTCTCATGTAAATAAAAAATATATTTTTTTGTAATGAGAAATAAAGTTCTTTAAACATTAAACATTATATACGATGTGGTGAACTTTGTTAAATAATAAGTAAAAAATAGCCAACTAACTAACCAATAATAAAAAAAACTACGGAATATTAAACTATTATTACGAATGTGTAAGCATCCAAATTAAAATGGTTATTTGGAAAGTGTTATTTACATTAGCAATTTGGTAAAAAATAATTTATAAAATTGAGTTTTAAAGAGTACCTCAAACATATCCAATTTGGTATTCCAAGGTTCAGGCAGAGGCTGGTTTTGAGGGTCGGGCGCATCGCAGTAAACCTCCCACTCCGGAAGGTTTGTAATAAAATGGTTTAGAATACCACTAAATCTCTCCATTTCGTTTAGTCTGCGATATATTTTCAAATATATAAAATTATAAGCTCTAAGTACAAGTACTGTACAAGTACTGAACAAATAAATGTTTTGACTTCGATACCGGGCTTCGAACAATAAACTTTCTATGTTTGTAGCTATTATTTTTTTCAAACTAGTAGCTCTAGAACATTTTACTACCCCGGGTTTGATATTTCCATCTGTTTTGAGATTATTTATTATTCTTAAGTGAGTGTTAAATGCACGTATAGAAAATCCATTGAAGCACAGCAAAGGAACCTACGACCTCAGGGATGAGAGTCGATGTCGAAGCCATTAGGCTACTTCTGTATTTATCTACATATTCCTTTAAACTAAAATTCGCAGTCGTCATTTTATAAACTAAATATTAATGATCAAAATGAATTATAAACTTCACTTAAGGGATAAGAGAGCACGCTCAATACTCGAATAAGGAATCTCTGTAGTTCAAATACATATAACATAAGCAACATATAATAAAAACCATTTTAACTAGTATTAAAACTCTATATTGAAGTTTTGAACCGAGTTAGATTATTAATCTACTATTAGGGCTATCGCGCACGGGTTACTTTTGTCACCGTGACTGTTTCCTCAATCATTAAAAGTTTGTGGATATGTATATAGATGCGTGCATATTAAGACGTGACAACTGGGTGACATTTATGTACGCCGACCGGCGAACACGCCCATGAAGAAACTGTCAACGTGCTGTTCGGGTTTCATAGCAGAACGCGCACTCAGCGTTCGTTCCTATTTCCCTTCTGATTCTCGACTTTGGTCACCCCAAAATGGCATCATAATATAGAATATCCGAGACCTAACCTGTGCTTGCTTAGCCTAAAGGTGCGCTTACACGGGCAACTAAAATGGCTCAACTCCAGTCAATACTCGTCAACTATGACGTCACGACTACATCAAGCAATTTACGGCAACGGCAATAAGCATCAATACTGCGCAATACAATATTGAGCGATATGGCGCAACTTCATCAACTAGGCAATACTGTCCTACACGAGCAATTCAGTATTCGCTCGCTATAGACGACATTGTTCTTGCTGCGGCGGCTTGTAGCGCTTTTTTTATTATTAATCAAAAACAAAAAAGAAAGAAAAGGAATAGGCGTATCTGGGTGCGATAGATTTTGGCCGCAATTTTCATTGTGTAAAGAATTAGATGATCTATTATTCAAAAACTTTACTAGAATGTCACGAACAGACTTTGAATTACTTTTGAATAAAGTAATTAGAAATTATTATTATTTAGACCTCTCACTCTCCCCGCGGAAGCAAAACGGCAAGCCGCAAAACAAACAAGTGCGAATGAGATATATACAAAAATTGCTAGGAATTTCCAAGTGGATATTCGTCAATTCGTATCTGCGACATTGAGCGATATGAAATATCTGGAGCAATAAGAAGCAATATCGCCGAAATAATTTATTGAAATTTATTCAATTTATTGAAATTGCTCTATTAATTGCTCCAGATCGGTCCATTCGTGTCGCCGAGCAATTATTGCCCTCGTGTAAGCGCACCTTTAGAGTTAATGAAATAGATGATGAGTCAGCCTGTAAAAAGTATTTGAAACAATACCTTTTATATTCCAATGGTAGTTAGTTGACATATATTTTTTTATACCATAAATAGTTAAAAGGTAAACACAGCATTCTACATTACGTAAATGAGAATGTTTTCAGATTCATATAAAAGAGTCGTTTATAACTTGAATAAAATAAAGAAAAGTTGTCCGATAACATAGCTTTTTGTTAAAGAAAAATTTCTATTTAATGAAACATTTGTATCATTTTTACGTTATGGCTCGTGTATAGTGCTATATTTTTGCTTAATACTACAAAACTCAGTCATAGAAATGAGAAATGTTTTAAAGTTCAATTTCTTTTAATGATATTTGACTATTTTCTGAAGATAAATTTGTGTTAGCAATTTAAAATGTATCTAAAATTAAGTAAACCACAATATAATATTTTAATTATATTTCGATTTAAACATTTTTAAACAATAATTTGTTTTTTTTTTGCTACTGCACAATATGTAATATAAGTAATATGTATGTACTTAACCAGTCCTCAATACGGAGAAACAGTTTGCATTAGCTCATTTAAATAGGCTACATAGCCATTTGAATGCTAAGGCAATCCATTATAGAACACAAGACTGTTAATAGACATTACCTTATATAGTATTGTAGAAAATTAAATCAAAGAAATATTACTTATTAGCCATAATTATTGTATAGTCTAGATTGTAATTCGTGTAAAGTCGCACTCTCTTTTGTGAACTTTATAGTACGAAAAAACAAAAAAAAAGTATGTATACCATAAAAAAAGTATGTGGACCATAAAGGCAATAGTCGCGTTTTATTAAAAATAGTTTTTTTCAAATAATAACAAATTATTTGTTTAATAATACTTACGAATTAAACTCCCCCCAAGCCTGCGGGCTAAGAAAAGCAACAGGGTTTGGTTGTACGTGCCTCGGCTGGGCGCCGCCCAACAAGAACATTACGTGTCCGCGATCCAATCTGCCCTCCGCCACCATTATCGTGATCGTCAAGAGTAAGGAAAACACAATTTTATCCTGTGTAACAATTTAATACTTAGTGTCTGACAGCTGGCTTTTTAATAATTGGGTAAAGAAATATTTAAGTCACATTATAGGTGATATTTATTTATTATGATATTACGCCTATTTCCTAAGGATCTACACTTGTTACGATCCTACATATCTCATAGAAAATTATCAATTCTTAAAAGGCCAGCAACGCACTCGCGAGCCATCTGGCATTGAGAGTGTCCATGGGCGGCGGTATCACTTAACATCAGGTGAGCCTGCTGCGCGTTTGCCCTGTTCTATAAAAAAATCTCTCTCGCTTCATCCACTTTCATGTAATTCAACATGCATGCTTGTTGGTTATGGGTACTTTTAACTTTTCCCTTCTCAAGCACCGCCTGGATTTGGTCCAGGTATGTACAAGGTCTACCGAACCTTATCTCACCATCCAAGGCAAAGTTGCCGAATATCCATAATCATCATCATCCGGTCTACATGGCCAAACCACCTAAGCATTCCCTATATATCCTTGTTACGACGTTCTCTTTTAACCCACACACATATAGGAGACATACCTAAATGTATGTGGGTTTAACCCCCCCAAGAAGACCCCAAATTAAATAAATAAAGGATATGAAGACGACGTCATTTGTGGACACGGATAGGATAGTTCTAGAAGAATCTGTTTTAGAAATAAGACAAACTAAAACCACTAATCAAAATGAAGTCGACGTCATTTATGGACACGGATGGGATACTTCTAGAAGAATCTGTTTTAGAAATAAGACAAACTAAAACCACTAATTAAAATGAAGTCGACGTCATTTATGGACACGGATGGGATACTTCTAGAAGAATCTGTTTTAGAAATAAGACAAACTAAAACCACTAACTAAAATTAAGTCGACGTCATTTATGGACACGGATGGGATACTTCTAGAAGAATCTGTTTTAGAAATAAGACAAACTAAAACCACTAATCAAAATGAAGTCAACGTCATTTATGGACACGGATGGGATACTTCTAGAAGAATCTGTTTTAGAAATAAGACAAACTAAAACCACTAATCAAAATGAAGTCGACGTCATTTATGGACACGGATGGGATACTTCTAGAAGAATCTGTTTTAGAAATAAGACAAACCTTCTCAAACAAACTCCTGCATATATTAGCGTAGAGCGAATATGTAAAGTGGGCTCGTAGTATGTCCAGCCGTTCTGGTATTTCTTCAACTTTTTCCGTATTATCAATTGAGCTTGTAAATAAACCCTCGAACCAGCCCAATGAGTACTGATACATCGGGTCTATGTTCGCTAGAGATGCTGTAAAGGGTTTAACAATGTATTATATATATAATTCTACTGTACGTGTGTATGTCACTGAACTCCACTTAAACGGCTGGACCGATTTGAATAAATTTTTATATGCGTTTGGGTAGCGCCCTAGTTGGTTATTTATCTATACAGTAAATAAACAGGTATATAAATCTTCTGTGCATGTGTTCGTAATTAAACTCCTAAACGGCTGGACAGATTTTAAAGAAATTTTTTGTGTGTTCAGGTTCAAGATTTATTTACATTACTAGATTTTGTTGTTTATATGTGTGTACAGGACGTCTGTCAGATCCGCTAGTATTTTTGTAGAATTAAATTAATTTTCTTAATCGTATAGCAACACGATTTTATTTAATTACTAGCTGACTTCCGGTGTTCCGGTGAACTTCGTAATAGGATATAACTATCCTATTTTTTTTATATATGTTCATATGTTTTGTAACCAAAACCTATGAACTTTATGTATTGGATTTGTTTCATAAATCTTCCAATATTTTAATAGTTATTCAGGACGGAGACAAATACAAAAAATCCGAAACTATGAAAACCGGTCCAGCTGTTGTCGAGTTATAAGTGTTCGAACAAATCCAACTTTGTTTTATATAGTACTGTACTTTGTAGCCCCCAATTTTAAGGTTTTAATTGTTTTGTTAAAAAATAATTTTAAATTTAATATACACACTTAAAGACTGAATTATAAAAGTTCAGTGCAGTCACATTTGTGACGAAATTATATACATATATAACTAGCTGACCGGGCAAACGTCGTTTTGCCATATATATCATTTATAATAAAAAATAGGGGTTGATCGTAGAGGGGTAAAAGTTAGGGGTTTGTATGTATTTTTTAATGCTGTATCATATCATATCAAAAAATAAAAACAGAAAAAAATATCTAAAAATAAAAAATATTTATCTTTAAAACATTTTTATATAATGTTAGAAAAAAATATTATTGGGTGATAGGCCCAAAACTACTTGCCTCAAATTAACATTTAGGCCCTGGATTAATAATTAAAAATAGATGTTGTCCGATTCTCAGACTTTGATACCCACTAATATGGCCCACTGTCACACCAAATTATAAGTGGGAATGGGCTCACTTCTGGCGGGAGGGGGGAGAGAGAGGAAAAAAAAGAGGAAAAGGGGGGTTTTGGGGTTTTTCAATATCTCTAACTACTCTGTAGGAATAAAGTAATGTTGTAAATATGCAGAAAAAAAACATCACAACAATTCATTGAGAATCTACTCCAAACCATTGTGTCTCGAGAAGGTGATGGTGGCTTTGTTCACCGTTGGTTCACGGGAGCTGACAACTCTTTTTTTGGAGCAGTTCCATGGTTCATCAATTGTTTTCAGGGGGGGGGGGGGGGGGGGGGGGGGGGGGGGGGGGGGGGGGGGGGGGGAAAAAAGAAAAAAAAAAAAAAAAAAAAAGGGAAGGGGGGGGGGGGGGGGGTTTTTGTAAAAAAAAAAAAAAAAAAAAAAAAAGGGGGGGGGGGGGGGGGTATTAATTGGGGGGGGGGGGGGGGGGGGGGGGGGGGTTTTTTTTAAAAAAAATTTTTTTTTTTTTTAAAATTTTTTTTTTTTTTTTTTAAAATTTTTTTTTAAAAAAAGAAAAAAGGGTATATTTTTTAAAAAAAAAAAAAAAAAAAAAAACTTTTTTTTTTTTTTTTTTGGGGGGGGGGTTTGGGTGGGGGGTGTGTGGGGTTTTTTTTTTATTTTTTTTTTTTGGGGGGGGGGGGGGGGGGGGGGGGGGGGGTTTTTTTTTTTTTTTTTTTTTTTTTGTGGTTTTTTTTTTTTTTTTTCCCGCGGGGGGGGGGGGCCCTTCCTTTTTTTTTTTTGGGGGGGGGGGGGGGGGGGGGTTTGAAAATTTTCTTTTTTTTTTTTTCCCCCCCCCCCCAAAAGAAAAAAAAAAAAAAATTTTTTTGGGGGGGGCCCTTTATTTTTTTGGGGGGGGGGGTGGGGGTTTTTGGTTTTTTCCCCCCCCCCCCCCCCCCCCCCCCAAATTTTTTTGGGGGGGGGGGGGGGGTTTTTGGAGGAGTATGGCAACGAAAACTGTGACACGAGAATTTTATATATTAGATTAAATTTATATAAGGATATTTGAAACGCACCTATAAGGAAAAATAAGTTAGTAGAATGAACCGCTATAGGTACATAGTCATCTCTCGCTGTGTCTATCGCTTTTTCAGTAATCATTGCAACTTCTTGTTTCTCTTTAATCTCATTTGAGGTATCCTTTGCCGAATTTAAAATCTACGGAAAAGAATTTATTACATTTTCCTTTGGGGTGAAGTCTTGAAAAATTCTTTGGAGGGCTTAAATTTTGAAGTCATTTTTTTAGGATTTTTAAGTGACTTGAAGCATCCTCGCCTAGATAATAGGCTACAATAATCTTCCTCTTTGTTTTAAACAAACAAACGTTATATTTTTTATTAATAAAAGGTCGGCAACGCAGTTGCAAGCCTTCTAGCAACGTGAGTGTCCATGGGTGGGCGGTATCACTTAAAATCACGCCCAATTTAATTTACAGTGCTATTTTAGTATTTCTTCTATTTCATTTAGTTCTGCGTGGTCGTGAAAAGTACTGATGCGAAATCTTAAACACAGATATTGTTATGTAACTTTTTTTGTCATCGTCTCTTACCTGTACAGCCTCTTCATCTTCTAGCAAGTGTTCAGATGTAGATAGAACATTTAAGATCTTCTTCTCAATTTCCTGCAATAATCTTCTATGTTCTGCGCCTTGTGTTGTTAGATCTGCTTTTGCCTGTTGCAAATCCGGTCTCTCTCTTGCTACTACCCTCGCCAAAAGTTGCGCTTGAAGACCATCTTTGGCCAGCATGAAGTTTACAAGAGTGACTCTTACACCAACTTCAGGTAGATAATGGGGGTTCGCCAGTTTCGTGCTTATATATAACCTAGAAGTCATAACCTTGTCTGAAATATCGTGCGTTAAAAAATATCGTGGTTCAATAACTTTTTCTTCTTTATAAATTAAAAGTGCTTTGCTATTTGATTTTGATAAGGCTTTCAACAATGTATCCCGATTCAAATTTAACCGAACGATTTTGTTTAACCGGTACACATTGATAATTTTAAAATAATTTTACCGAGTTAAAAACTCAGCTGTACCTTTTTGGTAGAAAAAAAAAAATAGCATACAATTTGCTAAAACATTAACACTGAATGAAGAATACAATTTTAACAAGATCAAAACGTACTTGAAATCTTTGCTATATTCAACAATCGTGTCTCCAATTTTGATGCAAAGCGCACCACCTTGACGGAAAGTCTGTTGCTGTAGCAATGGCTCCAACATTGGATCTAATTCCTCAAGAACATTTTCTAATAATACCTAAAAATATAAAGGAATTTGAAAGAGATTATTCCAACTGATCTATAGCGGTCACAATCTACAATATGGGTCTGTACACAAAATATCGTTAAATCTCTCTCCACTCTCTAGTACTATCTAACGAACCTATTGTCATGACTTCATTGGAATCGTCTAGAGTTTCATATGCAACATTGTTATAGAAAATAATATTATTCTGTTTAATCGTCGATATTTTTTTTTATCAATATTAATGGTCCGCATAAGAAACTGCATTTAAATAGTAAATTCGCTTCAGTAACTTTCGTCAAAAATATCTAGACAAATATACTGCTCAAAACAATTAGCGGAACAAGATTTTTCTCCTTCCTATTGCTTAAACTAAAATTAGATTTAAATTAACCTGTACGCTATTTTTTACCTTGTTAATTTGTTAATTACTACAATTAATAAAAAAAAATCAATTTGTATTTTTTTTATTAAAAAAAAAATTAAAATGTGCATTGTAGACGAAAAACTAATTGGTGATAAAAAGGTCCATCAAAGAAATATTCTTATATCGTTTGAATATTCGTCTTTAGTGACTTTCAGTAACGTGTGTGGCCTCCATGAGCCCTAATCACGGCTTGACAACGACGCGGCAGGCTTCGTATGATCCTCCGAATATCTTCTTGTGAAATTCGCTCCCATTCTTCAATCAACGCTTCAGTGAGCTGCTGCAGTGTTTGAGGTGCAATCGGACGCTTCCGGATGCGCCTGTCAAGCAAGTCCCAAATGTGTTCAATTGGATTTAGGTCAGGGCTCATGGAAGGCCACTCCATTACACGGATTTCCTGCTGTCGTAAGTAATCTGACGTGATGGCTGCAGTATGCGGCCTGGCATTATCTTGCATTAAAAGAAAATCTGGGCCCATACCATATGCTGCGGGCCAAACATGATCTTCGAGCACATTTTCAATGTAAGTTTGAGCACACAAGCGCCCGGGAACAACGACGAGATCTGTGCGCTCGTCCAAACTAACTCCGCCCCAAACCATCACAGAGCCACATCCAAATTTGTCATATTCCTGGACTGCTGCTGCACTGTATCGCTCGCCTGGGCGTCTGTAAACACGGAGACGACCATCGCAACGTGTTAGACGGAATCGTGATTCGTCAGTAAAAAGCACTGGCCTCCAATGTCGAAGTTGCCAATTAGCGTGATTTTGCGCGAACTATCGGCGAGCTTGTCTATGTTGAATTGTTAGACGCACAGCCCGAACTGGTCGGCGTGATCTCAAATTGGCTTCCAACAACCTATTTCTTACCGTCTGGTCGGAAATTTCTACTCCAGCAGCCGTCCTTAGTGTATTTTGTAGATCTCTTGCAGTTGTGGTGCGGTTACGTAAAGCACAGTTGACGATGTAGCGATCTTGCAAACGTGTAGTTTTTCTCTTTCGACTTTGACCACGCCTTCGTGAGTATTCTCCCGTCTCACGGTATCGCTTCCAAAGTCTGTAGATAACAGCAGGGGCTACTCCTAGATCATTTCCTACATAACGCATAGTTCGACCCTCTTCAAGCAAAGCGATAGCTCGGGAGACATGCAATTCAGTCAAATCTGGCATTATGACCTAAACTCACTCGCTTCAATGAATAACAATACTCAAAAGGCTCACTTCAATTTCTATTAATACTCAAAAGATTGAAAAAAACTACTTAAAATGTGTTTTCTGTGATTAGAAAGTAATGAAAATTCAAAGACGTCACTTTGTTTTTCGGTGTTTCTAGACACACTGCCACTTTATTATAGGACTACTAACCAAAACGCCGATGCTCTTTTGTTTTTTATTTTCTTCGACAATGCCTTAACATTATCTAGTGGCCAGTAATAATTAAAACCTTAAGTAAAAAGTTTAGTTCTACTTTAAAGTTTTGTTCCCGTAATTGTTTTGAGCAGTATATATTGAAAAAACTCTTTTGCAAATAAACGAAAAATCCGTTAATTAAAAGAAATTGAATTGTCTGACATAGGCTGTATACTTATAAACGTGTTTATTAATTCGCGTGAAATGAATTCTGTACATTTTTGAAGTGAAAACTTCTTTAGCGGCGTTGTACACTTTTTTGGAATGGGTAAAAAAGTTAAACTCGCGTCAGTACACGTGACCTGATCGAAAATTCGTAAGATGGATGGAGAATAGACAGCTGGCGCGGCGTATTTAATGTAATATAAATTGTCATGTTTGTGTACGATAGCGCAATAAATAAATATTGTATTCTACTACATAAATTATAGTACTTTTATACTGATAATTAAAGCAATTCGTGCAAAATTATTCCCTAACCATTCCAAAATATCAAAAATGCACAACGTTAATATTCAAGTTTTCACTTCTGCCGGCACTCCTGGAGTGCAACCCGTCGTTTTTCTTTAATTCTTTAATATTTCCTTTAAAGGAGCTGTGATTTAGACAAGAGAAAGTCACACTCGTTTAAGATTTTTACATTTGTAACTTTATTTTGTTAAATAGAATTAAAAAATCTTTCTGTCTTTATTGCCGACCACTTCTTATTATTTGCCAGTGTACAACGATTTTAAAGAATCCATAAAAAAATTGCCAGAATTCACTTCACACTTAATAATTTTTGCAATATTATAAGCATACAGACTACAATTAATTACGAATCATCTTGCTGCATAATAATATTCCCGCTAAACACGGGAATAGAACTTACCGGCTGCCCAAACTGAACAGCATTTTCCAAAACCCTTCCGAGATCAGCCTGAGTCATTCTGACAACGCACAAATTATTCGGTTTCTCCATATTTTTAATCCAGCGATTCGCTTGTCCCTGGGGATCAATCATTAGTGGCCAGCGACGGGCGTTCCTACAAAAAACTCCAGTATTGTAGTATCGAGGTACTCAATTTTTTTTAAGTTAATTAATAATCTTTTTGAACATCATATTTATACATATATATATTATTATCTCTATATATATAAAATTCTTGTGTCACAATGTTCGTTCCCAGACTCCTCCGAAACGGCTCGACCGTTTCTTATGAATTTTTTTATGCATATTAGTAAGTCTGAGAATCAGCTACTATCTATTTTTATTTTTTTATAAAATAGCATAAAAAAATCAAAAATACGTACAACTTTTCATTTTTTTGTTTTATTTTCACCCCTCTATGATCAACCCCTTTTTTTATTATAGAAACACAGTTAATTTTATTGCACTTAAAAATGTTTCTTAGAAATAATATACATCGCAAAACAACGTTTGCCGGGTCAGCTAGTATTATATATATTTTACGTTTGAAGTATTAAAATATAAAATACTTTAATTTTTTTATGTTTATCTCAATCTTACTCCTATTTAAAAGTAATATCTCGTAAAATTAATACGAAACAACATAACAATTAAATGAGCCTTCCTTACATAATAATAATAGCACTTTCAACACTGAAATCGTCGGAGGGCAGTCCATCAATATTCCACTGCTGTATAGTTACGGGTTCACCCAAAACTTTGATCAAACTAAAGTTCAATGTACACACAATACCACAATCGTGACAGGCGCGGGCCCATTTTCTTATCTGTAATAAGTATGATTATATTCAAGATACATATTTTTATAGTACGAGATAACGAGGCGATTGATATAACCGCCCATGAACACTCTTAATGCCAAACGCTTGAGTGCGTTTCCGGCCTATTAAGAATCGGTACGCTCTTTTCTTTACCCTAATTCATATTGGGAAATACCTCAATAAAAAATATGAACGAAATTAAAATCACTGATTAAACCGACCAACGCCATGCCTTTGAATCCCAAGGCCCAAATAATATTTTATATTGATGGTTTCTCATTTAGTGGACCGTAGCAATGTATGCTATAGGTGTGGTAAAGCGGGACACAAATCTGCCAGATGTGACGAAGCCCCACATTGCGTTGTATGTGCGAGCGAAAACATGTCGGCGAATAACCAGCTAGTCACGGGTCACGGGGTCTCTTGGTGAAATGCTTATGCAACCCCAAGTTACCCCAACAGTGACGTGACTGGTGGGAGGGGTTTCGTGGGTAGGGCTTTTAGAACGAGTCCCACACTCTAAGGGGAAAATTCCCCTTAATAAAAAAAAGGGTCCGTGTACCTATGTACGCGCGTAAGAAGTTATACTTCTTTGGCAATATTAAAAATAGTTTGGCTTTGTTCCACCTCCAGTTTTTGATGTTTCACAGCGATAAGATGAAAACTCTTTTTTTGTATTCAATTTAGTGCAGTTACACCGATTCATCAATTGTTTTTTGTCTCTTTTCCTTATATTTGCTAGATAAAATCAGAAAAATTACATGTTTTGATTAAACAATGTGGTTAATTTTTTAATCAAAACATTACTCGATAATAATAATAATACATACGGATAGTTAACCTCAATTGTATTGAAGCACTTAGGAAGGTTGATGAGCACAGTTTTTTTCACAAATATTAATTAGTATTGGTTTAAATATTCAATTTAAATCACTTCTGATTATAATTCAAAAAGCATCGCTAAATTTCTTTGAAAAAATTATTAAAACTCCTTTATTTGTTTAAAAGGTAAATGACAAATGTCATTATGGTCATTCAAAATTGTTGGCATACGAACTTCACGCATATTCTATTTCTTTTTACTTGTAGATTGTCTTATTCCTATCTCGCTCGCGCACGCTATAATCACACTCCTAATTTTGTGTCACGGGTGCGCACGCATTGTAAAATTTCACTCTCATAAATTTTTCATAACGCGCCTAAAGAAGTATAACTTCAAAAATCCATCATTTCCTTATTTATCAGTGAAAGTTAAATTACAATCATAATAATTGTTTTCTCGTTACCCACAACACAGGGCCTCCCCAGTTTGGTGACTAGCGTTATATGAATTCTGTCACAACCCTTTTGACATAAATAAAGTTTTTATTACATATTATTATTTATAAATTGTTAAAACATTTACATACTTGTTCAAATCTGAATGCCGCAGTGAAAGGACCCAAATATGCGATCACTCCCGCAGCAATTAAAATATCGCCTAAAATAATCATTATATTACTAAAAAATACAAACATTAAAATAACTTTTACAACTCTGTATGTGCACGGGAGTACTTATTAGATTATTAATTACATTTCAATAACATCTTTGCTAATAAGTCAGAAATTGTGAAAGAAATTAATCTAAATTTATTTCTTATATTAAGAGATTTGTGATCCAAATTTTTTTACTACAACTGCGGAAATGTACCAAATGCAATAAAATCATTGCGATAATTTCTTTTTTAATTTATTTACATTCGATGTTTCATATAAATTCCAATACTAGTTCATAATATAGCATTTATTGCATCAACAGATAATTAAAACTTATATTTAAACGTGTAGTACCCGCGTAAACAAAGACAATATTACGGTAGAACATACCCGTCAGTGAATTGTAGGTATCTCTCAACGTTTTAGCAATTTGTGTCCACCGAGTCTTTTCACCCCCTAAACCCGATATAAGCATTTCGGCTCGCTTTAATTTATTACTGCAATCCATCACTTCATCGTCCAACATCTTTTGTTGGCGGTTCTGTTCTGATAATGCGTCTTCTAATTTTCCTAATTTCAATTGTACCTAAATATAAGACTTCCATTTAAACATATGAAAAAACGTCAAACGCCTTAGTATAAGTAGAATTTTAATACATATTTAAATTATATTAATATTACTATACTATTATAAATAAATACAAACAAGTATTAAACTTGACTAAACTACGTAAATAAAAACACGAAAAACTAAAATTTGCAATCTGCCTTGCGATTCTGTAACTCACTTTTCGAACTCTCACAGCGGTTTTCGCAGCGGCGGTCGCGCTCAAATCAGTCGTAAAGCAGTCATTTTACGATTTAGCATCTGGTAAGGGTGATTTGAGCGCGACCGCCGCTGCGAAAACCGCTGTGAGAGTTCGAAAAGTGAGTTACAGAATCGCAAGGCTGCTCTCAAGTCCGTAAGAATTAGAAAGTTGTTTAGAACAATAACCGAAATCTATGAAAATATTATACCGCTACAATATTTTTATTATAACTTAATATAGGATTCAATTTTTTTAATATATTAGTTTTCCCACCTCTCGGAGTTGAGCTTGCTTGACAGCTAAAGCAGCCATGGCCTTATCGTAAACAGCCTGCGCCGCTGCCAAACGTTGCTTCTTCGGGGCCACTACTTTGGCCACCTTGTCATACTTTGTCATTGCAATGACCCATTTGCACATGCCTAACAAACATTTAACCTTCATAAAATCCTAGATACAATGTTTAAAAAAAAACAATGGCGCTATAACCTTTTTAGGTCTGGGCCTCAGATTTCTGTATCTGTTTCATGATCATTTGTTAATCTGCCTGACGCACGCCGTCGACTTTTTGGGTTTAAGGCAGGCCAGTTTCCTCACGATGTTTTCCTTCACCGTTCAAGCGAATGTTAAATGCGCACATATAAAGAAAATCCATTGGTGCACAGCTGGGGATCGAACCTACGACCTCAGAGATGAGGGTCGCACGCTGAAGCCACTTGGCCAACACTGCTCTTGTTAAAACTTTTAATTATTTTGTGCTATATTCTGTTTCTGTTGTTAGACTCTAGTTCATGCTATGAATACTGACTATTAAAAAGTGTTGATGAAAATTATCTTAAACAAAAGATTAAATTGATAATTGGATTTTGGTTAAATGTATAGAACAAGAAATATACAATTATTTTCTTTGATAAATGTTTCTGTGGAAGAAATAGTAACGCAATAACACATAAATGAAAGTTGTGATCAAGAATTGACAAACTGAAGTTCAAAATTTCCAAAATAAAATCATGATGGTACTGAATTACCTTCAGCGGCAACAGAGACAGCTCGTATCTTTTCTGGCACAAATCCATCATCTTGCATCACAGTGGTCATCAATTTCTTCATCACCGGTGGAGGTATGTTATCTTTATCGTAATTTTGTAGGGATTCAAGAAACTTTATATCGTTAAGGACTTTCTTAGATGGCCCCCAGAAATCTTCTATCGTACCTACTCCAGATGGATTCGGTATCTTGTCGGGTTTAATTTCCTAAGAATTATGTTAGGCATGTTATCAATGGTAATTTCAACATTTCTTTATGCCCTTACTAAGTGTATGTGGGGAAATATAAAATAAGTTCTCAATTTGGCCGCTTTCTATACTCAATCCCAATCCAATAGTTACTACTAGAGATTCATATTTCAATCCATTTCTCTTAAAATACTTTTCATTAACCGATCGATGGATCGTTTTTGTAAAATATCTTTGAATTCGACCGATCGAATTTTGAAATTTATCAATCTAAATTTGCGAAATTTTTTTGGAATTGGAAATAAATTTTAGATTATAGATCGGGTATAGAGAGCGGTCGTAAAAAACACAATTTTAGAACGAACGCAAAACATAAAGTACATTAAAATTAAAGCAACTTTGAAACTGGTTCACTGTCACAAATCATACACGGCGCGGATACTTCACGTGGAAGAAGATAGCTGCTGAACTTCTAGTGACTGAAAGGGTGGACCAGTCCACTGAAAAGCAGGCCCGAAGATAGCAATGGTTCTAAGGTCAAGAAGTTGTATATATCCTTGATGGTCAGAATATCTTCGTTAGCGCCTTTTAGGGGATGATGGCATCGCCGTGAGTCTTCGCAGTTTTTAATAGTTTTGTCGTAACTGTTTGTGATTCAGTAACAAAGATTGCTTTAACTTTCATGGTTTAATGCAGTTTAATGCAAACAATATGTGATACTATGTATTTCATTAACTTACCGGGTCATCGTGCTATGTGTGAGCAAGAAGGAAGAAAAGTCACTTTATTATCTATGAGTTATATATAGCAATCCAAAAATTTTATAGTTTTTTGTTTAGTTTTAGTAGGACCGCAGAAAAGAAAAAGAAAATAGTCTGGATGTTCAGTCGTCTTTAAATGAGAATGATAAGAAATTTGTATTACTAAAATTTTCATCAAATCTGCACTTACCTAATTTTAATGAGACCGACAGAGAAATTAATCATACCTTCAATATACAAATAGCTTCCATCACAAGTTTGATGCCTCTAGGAGGACTCTTCATGGTTTTAATAAAAGTGATATCTTGCGGGGTCAAAGTATCCAGAGCCGCTAGGGCAGAGTTGAGGATAGGCATGGCTTCTGCCAGATCTGCGTCACACTCATCTTTGATACCTTGGGCTTCTTTTGCCTGAAAATTTTTAACCGTTAAAGACTCGGCTCTGCTGTGTTAATATTAATTGTTTGCTAGTTTTTTAATATTAATTTAAAGTTATTGAGTTACTTGTTGCCTTGGAGGTTAAGTAATGTAAGCTATTAACAAAAAAATAATTTAAATAAATTAACTGAAAATATTATACTACTCGTATTATTTACTTTCAAGTAAACGTTTATATAAATTGTATTAATGTGAATTTCCAAACCTGTTCTTCAGCAGCGGCTTGATCGACAAGAACTTCAGCTTCTACCAACGCCACTCCCTCTTTTTCTTTCTCTACTTTAGCAGTAGTTTCTGCTACAGCCGCTGCACCAGCCGCTAGTTTCGGCTGCAGCACTTCCAGCGCTTGCTGTAGCGCTGCTACTGATTTTGCCGCTATTGCTAATTGATCTAAGCCCGTAATGTAGCGCTTTTCGCTTGTTAATAGCTCTCTGAAAGTGTATTATTTTTTGCTTATTACTGAAATACTAATGACATAAAATGCTTAATGATATTAAGCGTGTCACAGAAATTTTCTGTCAGATGACGGAACCTCACTTCTAAAGAGAGATAATAAATAATCTTGAAAAATGTGTTTTTAGATAAAACCAATGATGATTTTTCATTCGTATGCGTGAAAGCTTCTTATTATTAAAGACTACAAAACTACTACGGAAACAAAATTGCATTATGAACTACTTAAAAGTATTATTTATGCAGAAAAAGATAAGATTCAAGTCTTACCACTCCGCAACCATAAAGTAAATAATGTAAGAACTTAATTTTAAATAAACACCTTTGCTGCAATTCGCTCTAGATTTACCTACAAATGTACTTACGTTCGTTTTTTACCTAACAAAGACTTGAACATATTAATAAGTTCCAAGTATGCGGTGGGCGTCACGTAGTTGTATCTTTTCAATCTTAAAAGGAACTCTCGCGTAAGCTGCTGTGTGTCCGTGTGGAATATTTGGCACAGTTTTATGGCTGTTTCACGTTCGAGATCAGTCAGTTCAACTTCTTTTAAAAATCGTGTCGCTACAGCTAGCAAGGCATCAGGTGGCCATTCCTACAAGAGTTATTGAATTGCATTTACTTTTGAAAAGAAACTGTTCATACATTTCTCGGGCAAGTTTTTGTTATTAATGGCAACGCAACGCAAAAAGAACATTTTTAAACATTCAAAAGTGTCACCAAATAAAAAAAAATATTAGAGATAGAGGACACCGTGAGCCATTTCTGCCAAAACCCTACATCTTTTAGTCGATACCAACTCCGGGGAAACAAATACAGATAATACAACTTTTTCTACAGCTGTGATACTTTTTGACATTCAACACCTTTTGTGTTCAGTCACCGTGACCACGCACGCTGTAAAGCACGCGAAACGTCGGTTAAATTTAAAATTATGTAAAATAATTGCAAATTAATAGTAAAACATAACTTCAAATCCTTTAAAAAAGTGTTTTTCTATGTCTAAAAGACACTAATAAATTTATTTCCAATAATTTTACAATTACATAACTTAAGCATAAGAACTCTATACGACTATCACCATACCCATATGAATAAACTATATCATTATTATATTTAATTTAATATAGTATAAATTACCTGGAACCAATCTATAGTACAACAATTGACAAGCGAGGGGAATTTTCTTATTCTTGTCCTAAGTGATGTTCCAGCGGGAGACATTGCTAGTACTATATGTAATTGATCTCGAACTATGGATACGAAATACGCATACAACGCTGTCGGCGTGCCATCCGTTTGTAGGGATTTGTCCCGTTGTCGATCGATCTACGGCAAGCAATCATGTTTAGAAGTGGGCGGAGCGTTTTGTGCATTTTATAACCATGTATCACCTTTACATATTTAATACAATTTTGTAAATCAGACCAAAGAGATCGGACCTCATAATACAACTATGAAACACCAAATGAAATTTTTCTTATTTCTAAAAAAGATTCAGATCAAATATTCAAGTACAATAAAAACATATCAGTTTAGTATGTTTTTGTTGGAAATTTCAATTGTAGTATTTTTCTTTACTTATTATTCATGTTTTACAGATAATACCTTCTCTGAACTTGAAAAATATTTCAAGAAAATTAGCCAAATCAGTCCAGCTCGAGTTTTAGCGAGACGACCGAATAGCATATTTATATATAAGAAATGTAACTAGTAGTTATGTATTTCACCAATAAAATATTAATTTATATATACTGCTCAAAACAATTAGCGGAACAAGATTTTTCTCCTTTCTATTGCTTAAACTAAAATTAGATTTAAATTAACTTGTACGCTATTTTTTACCTTGTTAATTTGTTAATTACTACTATTAATAAAAAAATCAATTTGTATTTTTTTTACTAAAAAAAAATTAAAATGTGCATTGTAGACGAAAAACAAAGTGACGTCTTTGAATTTTCATTACTTTCTAATCACAGAAAACACATTTTAAGTAGTTTTTTTCAATCTTTTGAGTATTAATAGAAATTGAAGTGAGCCTTTTGAGTATTGTTATTCATTGAAGCGAGTGAGTTTAGGTCATAATGCCAGATCTGACTGAATTGCATGTCTCCCGAGCTATCGCTTTGCTTGAAGAGGGTCGAACTATGCGTTATGTAGGAAATGATCTAGGAGTAGCCCCTTCTGTTATCTACAGACTTTGGAAGCGATACCGTGAGACGGGAGAATACTCACGAAGGCGTGGTCAAGGTCGAAAGAGAAAAACTACACGTTTGCAAGATCGCTACATCGTCAACTGTGCTTTACGTAACCGCACCACAACTGCAAGAGATCTACAAAATACACTAAGGACGGCTACTGGTGTAGAAATTTCCGACCAGACGGTAAGAAATAGGTTGTTGGAAGCCAATTTGAGATCACGCCGACCAGTTCGGGCTGTGCGTCTAACAATTCAACGCGCTAACAATCACGCTAATTGGCAACTTTGACATTGGAGGCCAGTGCTTTTTACTGACGAATCACGATTCCGTCTAACACGATGCGATGGTCGTCTCCGTGTTTACAGACGCCCAGGCGAGCGATACAGTGCAGCAGCAGTCCAGGAATATGACAAATTTGGATGTGGCTGTGATGGTTTGGGGCGGAGTTAGTTTGGACGAGCGCACAGATCTCGTCGTTGTTCCCGGGCGCTTGTTTGCTCAAACTTACATTGAAAATGTGCTCGAAGATCATGTTTGGCCCGCAGCATATGGTATGGGCCCAGATTTTCTTTTAATGCAAGATAATGCCAGGCCGCATACTGCAGCCATCACGTCAGATTACTTACGACAGCAGGAAATCCGTGTAATGGAGTGGCCTTCCATGAGCCCTGACCTAAATCCAATTGAACACATTTGGGACTTGCTTGACAGGCGCATCCGCAAGCGTCCGATTGCACCTCAAACACTGCAGCAGCTCACTGAAGCGTTGATTGAAGAATGGGAGCGAATTCCACAAGAAGATATTCGGAGGATCATACGAAGCATGCCGCGTCGTTGTCAAGCCGTGATTAGGGCTCATGGAGGCCACACACGTTACTGAAAGTCACTAAAGACGAATATTCAAACGATATAAGAATATTTCTTTGATGGACCTTTTTATATTAGTTTTGTTACAATGCACATTTTAATTTTTGTTTTAATAAAAAAAATACTTATTGAATTTTTTTATTAATTGTAGTAATTAACAAATTAACAAGGTAAAAAATAGCGTACAAGTTAATTTAAATCTAATTTTAGTTTAAGCAATAGAAAGGAGAAAAATCTTGTTCCGCTAATTGTTTTGAGCAGTATATATTATTAAGAGTATATTTTCTACTTTAGTTATCCCCAAATGTAGGTAAACATAGGATATATTTAAAACTATACCAACTTTGCCATCCATTTGACGAAATATTTAACACTATAAAAACATTTTACATTACACATTTAAGGGAAAATGTTGAAATATGTAAAAACCTATGTAAAATTGAATAAAGGAAATTCGTTATAAGTGTAATATATCTTTTGAAGCGCACACTTTACGTGCCAAATGAACCGTACTATCAATGCTCCATATTTCCAGTCGGCTGCTACTTTGAAGATATTTTTCATGTCATTTTATTTCAACAGCAATTGGTTTCTATTTCCTTGTGAAATATTATATTTCAATAGTTCAAAAAAAATTAATGTCTGAAATGTTCTACTGTAACGACCGAAGACTGAATTAGATATTTGAAATGATTTTAAAAAACATTTAAGATTTTCCATATCACGAACGCATTCTTACCTATTTCAAAGGTTAATGGACCCAAAGTGCTCTCTTTTTTAATACATATTATTTCTGTACTTTACTTAGATATTAACCCCTTGGATTTATATCCTCCCTTCTTAATATAATAGGGCAAACGAGCCTACGCCGAAAAAGAGCAGTCATCGCTGCCCATTGACACCCATTTTTAGTGGGTGCGTTGCCGGCCTTTGAGGGAGGACACAAACTTTGAATAGTTGGAGGTCGTATCTCTCAGGTAAGACCCCCATCGGGAGTCGATTCCACAATTTCGCAAAAGAAAGTGCTTTGTAAAACGGACTGTGGAAGACTTCCAGCCATCAAGGTGAAATAGAACTAGAAATGTCAAAACATGTAGATCATATACGAATTAAGCTTTGAACATAACGTATGTTCTGATAAGTGATACATAAATAAAACGAAATCCGATAGATAAAGAACAAGACAGCAAAAGGTTTATACGGCAAATAAAAACGTACCACTCGCATTTTCTCACACAACTCCGCTTTCTCATCGGCACCAAATATGTTCGGCACTTCTCCCGAATTCAACATGTTATTGACGTCTTCTAGGAATCCTTCCTCTTTTATCTATATTAATAATAATAATCATTTTCAACTGTTTTTAAAAGCTTTATTACTTAATGATTTTGAGACAATTATGAAGTATGGAAAGCCACAGTTGTCCATAATTTACATTGTATTGATAATGTATTCGCTTCTATTAAACCTAATTTTTCTATTTTATGGACGGCTCATTGGTCAGGTGGTTAGTACCCCTGACAGCGAATCCATGGGTCTCGGGTTCGATCCCCGGCTGAGACAAACATCGATGTTATGAGCATTTGGTGTTGTGCTTAGGTCTTGGGTGTGTAAATATGTATTTATATGTCTATCTATCTATAATATGTATATGTATATCCGATGCTTAGTACCCATAACACAAGCTTCACCAGCTTTGCATGGGAATATCTAGTCAATTGGTGTGAATTGTCCAATCATAAAAAAATCGAGTTAAAAATCGCACGTAAAACAAGATTTAGGCATCTTAATACAAATTTAAACAAAATAATTGTTTCATGACTTGCACCAATTTTTACTATTTTACGAAAATGAAATAGACTAAATCTTTTAAAAATCAAGTAACGCCTTTTCTTAGTCTGGGCCTTAGATTTCTGTATCTGATTCGTGATCATTTGGTTTTCTAATAGGCAAGTAGGTGTACAGCCTTCCGTACCTGACACACGCCGTCGATATCGGGTCTTAGGCAAACCACACGATGTTTTCCTTCACAACGAGTGAGTGTTAAATGCGCATAGACAAAGTCCATAGGTGCCGGGGTTCGAACCTACGACCTCAGAGAGTCGCACGCTGAAACCAACACAATTGAAGGCTAGCTCAAAATATAAATACCTGTGATTCAATAAACAGAAACACCATGTGTAAGTCTGGCGTACTGGACTTTCGTAGCAACGTCTTTAAATCTTCCCTCCACTCTGTCTTACCGTATGTTCTACTCATTTCTACCTATATTGAAATTTCAGAGAATTTTAAAATACGCTTCTGGTAACAAGTGGCAATTTTGTGTCATACTTCAGAGGTCCTAGCACAAATTTAATAATTCCATGAATATGAACGTTTTAAACCGCTCAAACGCTTCGTAATTCGTAATTTTGTTAGAACGCTTAAAGCCAGAACCATATAAATATAATAAATGAATGGATTTGTTCTGAACTTTTGGCTTAATCATAACTATTAATGAGCGAAAATCATCTATGTATATAAATTCACAGACAACCTTCGATTACCGGCAACCTTTTCTATAGTTAACGGTACTTTTTTAAAAAGATGTTTGCAGAAATTATTTTCGCTAAGGATGTAAAACTAAAGTCTAAACTACAATTCAAAAATACCTTACTGTTCGACTAATCACAATAAACAATTGTCTCTCTTTTCAAGCCATAGAATAAAAATAAATGGAAATTAACCTGAAATAGATCGTATTCGTTGATGTGAGCAGCCAGTCTTGTCAAGGACTGTCGTCCGGAACCACCAAGTCCTACTAAGAGTGCGTGAGACCGCGGCTGAGTTAGCACTCGACAAATACGTGATACGTGTTCTATCGCAAACCTAGAGGTAAATATATATATAAAGAAAGATATATTAATGAATGAGGATTCATATAGTACAATGTGTGTAGAATTCGTATTAATTATTAGAATTCGTTCTAATTACTTCTTAAAAATAAATTAATTTGTTAAATATTTTTAAAATTTCTAAATTACTATTATTACTAAACTAAAATTAAATTTTCCAATACACACATTTGGTCCGATAGCTTCACTATATACACATTGTTATTTCAAGGAATATATAAAGATATTTTATTGTATTTCATAGTATAATATAATCATTAATAGAAGTAATTTGGAAGTACTGAATGATGATATTTTTGTTTTGTCATCTATTATATTCATTTAAGGCACTATTTTTTGTGACAGGAGGCGGACGAGCAGGTGGGTCACTTAATGTTGAGTGATTACTGCCACCCACGGGCACCACCTGGAGGTTTGCATTGCGTTACCGGCCTTTAAGGTAGCGGTACTAATAGCCCCTGTACCCTCTTAGTGCCTAATTATTAAAATATGTCATCAACATGGTTAATTTTTATTACATTAAACATACAAAAAAACACATATTTATGATTATAAATACGCACCTAAACAGTACGAGATTCATCGGCTTCTTAGACATATTATTGAACTCGACGAGGAAGGCGTCAACAGTTGAGTTCAAATGGTCCATATTAGTCGTCTCCATATAGAAACGAGTGTCGACTTTGGGATTCGCAAAATCACAGTAAATCAAATTACGAAGATGTAGATCTGTTATCTAAGAAAACCATTAAATTATTCAAATAGTATATTCCAGACGTATGAGGGTTAAAGGAAATGTATTTTAAGTTTAAGTTAAATATTTAAAAAAAGCAAAACTCCTTTAAATAAATAAATCCTTTATTTGCCTTGAAAGTTTTACATATAGAATTATTTCGCCTTAATTTAAATTAGTAGTTCGCCTTAAATTATAGAAGCTCCGTGGCTTTAAAAATCTAATCGCCATCCCCATATCTATCTATCCTATCTTAACCATTTACTTTTGTTATATATTTTAAAAACAACATAGCATCCTTATGCATGACATGACTAGTGATAGTGTTTCGATATTGTAAGAAAGGCATTAAAAATACTAAAAACAATGTTGGCTTTTTATAGGCAAACGAACAGGTATGCGTGTGTGTTGCCGACCTTTGAAGGAATGGTGCGCTCTTGTCTTAAAGACTCCTAAGTCATATCGGTTTCCAAACACCTCTACGGGTATCTGGATCTACAAATAGGTGGTGGTGGCACAGTAAGTGCCTTTCGCAGAGTTGCGGAAAACCAGGCGTCGTGGTGGAAAGGATTATAACACAGAAAATAATATGCAAACGTGGTTTCATGCATTCCCCCATTCGCCAGATACCTTACCTAAAGATACCACTAAAAATATAATTAATCTACCATACCTTATCTTTGGGATTATCAAGAAGTCTTCCAAGCATCTTATCAAAGTCATCATTAAGATATTTAGCCGTAGCTTCTCTCAAACAAGTGACAAGCCACTGTCGGTCCTTTTCCTCAACCAAACGGTCAGAAAAGACTCTCAAACATTCGTGTACCCAGAGACGTTTGATGGATTGGAGGCCTGGTGTCACTTCCGGTACTGATAGAAGGACACCCTAAAAGTAGGTTTCATTTAAGAACTATTTCAGGAGGTTTTTAGAACTACTTCAGGTTTGTAGAATTACTTCGTGAGCTTTGCAGAACTATGTCAGGAGGTTTTTAGAACTACTTCAGGAGGTTTATAGAACCACTTCAGGAGGTTTGTAGAACTACTTCAGGAGGTTTGTAGAACTACTTCAGGAGGTTTATAGAACTACGTCAGGAGGTTTTTAGAACTACTTTAGGAGGTTTGTGGAACTACTTCGCGGCGTTTGTAGAACTACTTCAGAAAATTCAAAATTAAAAAATCATTTAATCATATAGGTAACACATTGTACACTTATGACTTTTTGGTAAAGGAATACATATTAATGCTTCTAATTTTACATTGTGCCAGGAGGTTTGAATTTAGTTACTTATTTCAAATATTTTATATAACCCATAAAGCCAGTTTGAAACATGATTGTAGCGATACCTTTAATCTGCGCTTACAAATCACTGTGATTACTAATACCGTGACAAAGTTATTCTGCCCGATGAGGATATATTTGGTTGGAAGTAAAATTACTTAGTTTTTGGTACAGATAAAACGGGTTACACTAATTAATTTACCGTAATATTATAAACTTAACCATCTACAACAAAAAATATCAAAATTTATATGCACGTACCAGAATGACTCTGGAGAAATCTCGTAAGTTGAATGTATAATGAGATTTGGAGGGCGTCGGCAGGAGGTTAAGACGACACTCCTTGTACACCTCAAGTGTCCCTGCCACTATCTCATCGATGCAGGGATCGAACTCTTTCGAGAACCCTCTGGGAAAAATATTTTTCTAGGTATTTCTTAGGTGCATTAACCGTCCTAGGTACCATTTAATAGACAAACTTATTTCCACGAAGTTTTTTTTTTTATATTGGAAAAATACAACTAAAATAAAGCGTAAAACTAGAAACAGAAAAGAGTGTCCAAGTCCAAGGACAAGCCGTATAACATTAACCGGCTTGCCGATTAATTATTAGTGTTTATTTTTTATTACTTTTTAGTGTTAATTTATTAGTACTTCACTTTTTATTTACGTAATAAAGTAAGTATAAGTAGTTACATCAATGAAGGCTTTTATTATTATTATTATACAACTACATTAAAGATTTATTCTGAAAAAATGAAATATTTCTATTAAAAGCTTTTTACTTAATTATAAAAATTGCTGACCCGAAAGATAGACCTTTTGAATATGCATAAAAGAAGCGGAGTAATTTGACTAAAACAACGTGACACGAGGGATTATATATATATATGTTAATATCATACCTTGTATCCAGATGCCACAGCATAATCCGGCCAAAGATAACTTGCAATGTTTCGTCATCAAATTCGTCGATACAAAAGAACGAAAAGTGTCTTGAAAAACGCGGCGTGATCAACTTGGCACCAGGCGTCGGTTTTCCCATCGCGCACATGAACTAAATACATAGGTACATTTATACATACATTTATATTTTATAGTACGATATTAATACTTCACTTATAATCTGTCCTGATGTATAAAATATTATTTTAGATGATTTTTATTATTAAAAATAAAGAAAGAAGATTAAAGTTGTTCAAGAATTAGTGTGTTGACCTAGCTTCAGCGTGTGACTCTCTTCCCTAAGGTCGTGGGTTCGATCCCAGTGCACTAATAGACTTTGTCTATCTACGTGCTAAATACATAAAAACTTCGTCACATTAAAAATAAAAACAAATGACTAAAAAACTTAAAAAAAAAAAATACTATGGGTAAAGTGCAAGAAGTGCATAACCAAACATAAAATTACAAGCAACACTAATATAATATAATTACCAAACGTAACATAAAAAAAATATAAATTGTGCGTGTACTAGGTGTACACACGTAAGAAGTGAAACTTCATTATGACCTTATTAGAAACTATTTCTTTAAACACAGTAAATTTTGATACACTGCCTAGCATACAATTTACAAATTAATTGCTGCAAATTGCGATTAGCAAATTTCAAGTCGAAAATGTAATCCGTTGTCAAACTTCAAAGTCAAAAACATACTATATGTCATATTTTAACGCCGATAAAGAAGTTTGACTTCAAAAAGCAACATGGCGCGTAACGGAAAAATGTGACGCGTAACGCAAAAATGTTACACTAAATTTTTTTCCAACCCCGATAAAGAAGTTTCACTTCAAAAATAAACTAAAAGCTAACGTTACGGATTATTACGTAGGTTTTCACACAAAAACAAAGACAAATATCAATTATCTATACTGTACATCCTAATCGCCCAATAATTTGAATATAGTGTAAACTTTATGTAACGATACTGAAGGGACTGTGCATTTTATGTCGCTATAGAGAGCTGTCGTTAAATGGAGAGACGATACTACTTATTAGTCATGGTCAACAACAGTTTCCACGTGCAGGCATTTCCAATTTGTTAACAAAAGAACGAATTTCTTAGAAAATTCGTATGCATGATGCCGACAGTCGAGCTTATTGCTAGGATAATAAAGCGACTGCGCAGCTTATACTAATTTAAGCAACCTAAAAAGTACTTTTTACTCAATTGTCGTTATTGAGAGTGGATGTAATACATACCTGTACATCAATCAAATGCATAGCAACATTTGTTTTCCTATCGTACCAGAGTCCTAAATCAATGCCTTGCCTCAGTACTTCTATGGGCGGCTGTGCACCGTACGTTTCCGCTTGTGGCATGCTTACATCATCCACAAAAACCACGCAGTAACATCCGATAGGTGGACCAAAAACACCTTAAAATATATTTTATTCATTTGTACTAAATATAACGAGGTAAATACAACAGTAAAAATACATAAATAATATGAGATTTTAAACAAAACAAAAACAAAAATATACTTACATGTATACTTAGTAACATAACATTTTATTTCTATTAAGTATTCATAACAATCAAATATACATTATTTAAAATTTTCTTAAACTACATAGTAATAATAATAATTATATATTTTAAAAAGTTTGGTTCCTGTGGCAGTGTACCTTTGACGCTGGCAGCATTTCCTCGCTGTATTGCGATACTTATTCGTTGAGCGAGGAAAGCACCAGCTGTGGGGTCACCGGCAGTCCAACTTAAATCTTTAATTAGCGCCTGTGCACCCCACGGCCCGAGAGTCTCTCCTCCAAAGGGAACAAAATCGAAGTTGGACGACTCTTAATTTTGACTACAATTTGCATAGTGACATACATATTGTAATATATAATATTCCTGATATTATATTTAGCAAAATGAATGAAATAAAAGGCTATCATTTTTTATGTTATTAATATTGAGACAAGTGTAGAGAAAAATTAACGCCCAACGTACAGATGACAATTTTAAATTTAGCTTTGTTAAGTATTTACACGACGGACGATTGTATGCCTAGTGGCTCAAGTGCCGTGCGGTCGCACCTTCGAACCTCCACTGTGCCCCAATGTGCGCAATTTAACATTCGCATACGACAAAGAAAAACATAAAAACCCAACCAAGGCATACCATACCGCCTTAGACCGAAATCGATTTTTTTCCTCAATTTACTTAATTGCGATAGTAGTCAGCTTGAAAAAAACCTTTGCTTGGTTAAAATGGTCTACAGGAGTGGGTATAGTTGTTTTTTTTTTGTAAACGATATTTTAGAATAATAGATTAGGTAGTCAAAACGCGAGGTCGCGCTGAAGCGTTTTTAAAAATAATAAATTTTATTTTTAATTAATATTTGTGATTAGCTTAAGACTAACTTAATATATATTATTCGAGACTGGGAGCTAGACAGTCCGTCAGCATTATTCGTAAGAATACGCGTGGGTGTTTCTCTTTATAGATTAGGAAATATGTCTTGTGACTGTGTAACTAGGTAGCCTGATGGATCTAATAATAAATATATGAAAAATATAAACATTTAAAATATTAACATTGTATTTTTTTAAATAACAATTTAACTCACCTTTTCTTCGCTTATCCAGTTTTCCCATTATAATATCCTGTGTTTGGTTACAATTTGTTTGAGCCGAGAACGCCATTATAAGCGCCTTATACACTTTCGTGTCAACGCGTCTGACTAAGAAATCCTACAAATATTGTTTTAAGTTAATCTTAAATTCTACAAACAAATTGGTTTAGTCTATAGCTATTACTAGAGCGTGCGATTCTCATCCCTGAGGTCGTAGGTTCGATCCCGGCTTTGCACCAATGAACTTTCTTTCTATGTGCGCATTTAACATTTGCTCGAACGGTGAAGGAAAACATCGTGAGAAAACCGACATGTCTTAGACCCAAAAAGTCGACGGCGTGTGTCAGGCACTGGAGGCAGTCACCTACTTGCCTATTAGATTGACAAATGATCATGAAACAGATTCAGACATCTGAGGCCCAGAACTAAAGAGGTTGTAGCGCCACTGATTTTTATATGTTTATTTCAATGGAAAACAAATTCAATTGGTTGAAAAGCCTTGAACAGAAATTTAATTTATTAAATAACCATACATTGTTACGAGTATTTTCGTTAAAAAGTGAGAAAAACGTACGATAATATACGAAGACTTCCCAGTTCCCGTAGGTCCAACCATCATAACAGCCTTGTGGTGCATTACCAGCAATTTAAATAAGGCCAAATATCTGACGCTATCCAGGGTGGTCACAAGAATCTGGTTAGGTGGAGTGTCCCTGCTGATTGGGGGAGCTGATACCACATCATCCTGCCAGGGTTTCCATTTACCCTTACCCTAAAGGCGAAGTACAGAAATAAAAATGTCTACTTTATAATATTAGTAAAGACTAGCCCATATTCTCATAAAAAATAAACCAAATTGCACTCTTTTGTCTCTTTCTGTTTAATCATGTTTGCGCTGTGATGAAAAGAGACAGAAGGGTAATTTAGACAGTATTATATATAAAAAAGGAGTTACCTCTTTTATAAATCGATAGTCATACACAAGACCTTCCTTTGGCAGAGCAAATATGTACTGTTTCTCTGGCTTCTGTATTTCTCGGGGATAATTCAACAGTTCTATAATCTAAAATATATTTATCGAAATATTTAATTTTGCATTATGAAGTAAAAAACATCAGATTGAAATTTAAATGTCAACGTTTGACGTGCTTTACACTAAACATAGTCACTGTTAGGCCCTTTCTCCACTGCTCCGGTCCGGCGTCGGATACCGGAATGAGTCATGAGAAAAATATTCGGAAGGCCGGATTGCTCTTCTCCACTATATCCGATCCGACAATAATCGATACTTGTATATTTATTATGCAAAACTTATATTAACTAAAACCCATATTATACTTTATTTTATTAATAAAACGTTCTAAATTCTAAATATTTTATTGCCCTGGCAAGTTTATTACTTTTTTTTTATTGTCTATCTTAAAATATTATAATCTACTTAACGAATAGTTCACTAATACTATGGTATAAACATATAAATAAATACAACATTATTTGGTTTGGTCCAGGTTATCCAGATTCTTTCAAATTAAAGAAACTATAAATAAACACCGCGTTCCGATCTAGCAAATTATCGGATAGTTAAAAACCGGATGCCGGAGTAGTGGAGAAGTACGTAAGTACTGTTGTGAGTTTCTAAATCGGATCGGTAATTAACGTTTGCCGGACCGGAGCAGTGGAGAAACGGCTACTATGTGTAGGTACTATCAAAAAGGTTAATTAATAAAACTTCTTTAACGAATATTTCTCTCGCTGACCGTATCCGTTATTTATAATAGTATATAACTGTCACTTGTTTATGTGCTAAGTTTTTGTGAGAAATGAATAAATAAAGATTAAAGAAAAAACTGTTTGACCGGATTGAAGTTATGTATTATTATAAATTTACAACTATTTAACATAATTTTAAATTTATCCGACGTTTCGCGTGCTTTACAGCGTGCGTGGTCACCGTGACTAAATTCTAAAATAATAATTAATTATGTTAAATAGTTGTAAATTTATCGTAATTTAAAATTATGTTAAATAGTTGTAAATTTATAATAATACATAACTTCAATCCGGTCAAACAGTTTTTTCTTTAAATGTGTAAAGGTTATGTAAATCAAAGACAAATAAAGATTATTTTAAATGCTCATGTAAAGACAAAAAATATTATATCAACAATGCATATTTTTGACGTATAATATAAACAGTACCACATAGCTAACCTAAATATAGAACATCATACAATTCCTTCAGAATCTCCACATTCAAAAGGAAAACCGTATTACCTTTTGAGGAAATTCCTTTTCGAGCAAGCCTCGGAAAAGCATGTCGAATTTTTCCCGACTGTCAGCTTCCAGAGTTGCTCCAATCGACCAAATGCACGAAAAGAAAAATACACCCTACAAGTTATAAGATACAATTTATTTTTCCTATATTTAAATACAATGGACAAAAAAGACGCAATAAATGTTGCCTTACAAAGCACGAACAACGTAACGATACATTTATTTTTGAAAACTTTTAAAACAATAATTTGAACTAACATACAACGAATAGAATACGTAAACTATACAAATTGTATGGAAAGACGATACTTTCGAGCGCTTAAAGTGTACGAATTCTTGACGAATTTAAAAATAAATAACTCTATAATGAGATAGTAAAAATGATAATTTAATATGTAAGTATTAGCTTAAATTACTGATGACTAAACTATACTATGTATCGTATAAAAAGCGTCTATTATTATTATTTTATCTTTAATTAAATAGTTTTATTGTAGAAGTTAATGGATTGTACGGTTATGTGACCCCGGATTTATAAATATTAAAGAACTTTATTTCTCGTTACAATTTCTTTTTTAACTTGAGAAATTTAATATATACGAACGAGATACACGTCGCCATCAGAAAGCCGTCCTAATTTTAGTCTAGGTACTAGGCTCATTCTGACATGTATCTATAATGCCTTTTTGAATTGGTAAAACACGCTAATATAACGAATTTTAGACGGTAATCGATCAAATATTTGCACACCCTCATACTTAATAGACTTCTTCAAATAATTTGTATTTGTATTGTATTTGTGAATTTGCGGCTTCGGCAAGATAAGCATACTCGCTCGACGGGAATTGCGTGTTTGTTTTTTTTAATGATAAGCAACTATGTTGCACATGTGTTAAGTATTATATTTTATGCCAAATATTATTTAAATAAAATATAATACTATTAATTATAATACTTTAAATTATAGATTATATTACCTCTAGCTGCGCCCGAATATCCAGATCCGAAATCTGTTCAATATATTTCTCGTCGTAGAAGTCGTCCATAAATGTATCAAATAAATTCATACACGCAATAACCAAATTAGAACGGGATGTTACATACATTTGCTGTGAATCACAATATTATTTAATTTGAGGCACACATTTATTTCCTTAGTTATTCGCATTTTTGACGTGAACCTTCTACCATTCGGGGTCAATAAAAAAAACCATGGAACAAAATCGGGGGCAGTTTGGCGTTGTAGTTTCGAATTTATCCTCCATCTACATCCAAATTTAAATTATATCACTGGATAGCTAAAGCATTAAAGAATTCATACGATAAGTGAGAACTGTGATACATCCCGCGCGGTAGGGGGTTGGGTGGGGGTGGATGCGCCGCCATTTTGAGATTATTTTGCTGCGTATCGAGATTTGCAATTAGTATAACTTTTGACACGTAGAAGCTACGATGTTCGTTTAAGTTTTAATTATCAACTGTCGTCATATCAATTATAACCCGTTACATAAACGTATTTACGTACAACACACGGCCTTGACGCTACTCAGCCATCCCCCCCCCCTCTTTTCTTTAAAACATTATCTCTATCATGGAAACAAATGATGTTAATTCGTTGAAGAAATAACTTACCTTAACTTTCCCAGAATATTCAACAAGCCATAACAACGGCGACATAAATCTATTAAACAATGCTCGTATAATGTTCTTATTAAATCCGTGTAATGTCGATGGGAGCGTGTTAAGCCAAGACTCCAAAAGACACTTCCAACCCAGTCCTTTGGGTTCCATATAAATCATACCGCAGCGGGAGACCTATTTAAAAAAAGTATACTTCCACATACGATAATCGCTGTATATAGCATAATTTACCACGGTGAATATACCGTGTTAAGAACTCTATTGTTCCTTACCAATATGGAAATAAAAAACCTTTTAAAACTATTTTAATAATTGTGCTTAATTGTTAAACAAATCAACAAAATTCGCTTTGCCCGTATAATTATAAACATTGATAGAACCTATCATGGGTTTGAATACGTATTTAAGGGTGCGTTCACACCTGGCGAATGCGCCGCGAATGTGCAGCAAATCAAATACATTTTAGCTAAGGGACTCCTCTTAGCGCCAAGACGATGAATTTAAATAAAAACTAAGCTCTTCTACGACTTCAAAAGATGATTTTTCAAACCAGTTTCTATCAATGATTAGTATAACACGTGATTTTCCTCTAGTGCGCTTAAAAGTCTAAGAGAAATGTGCGTGATCATAAATATATTTACGGTAGCTGGTGAGGCTGCCTCCAAGTCCATAGGCTCAAAAATTAAATTGGTGGTTGGAGCCAGTTGTATGATCTCACCACTCATGAGGCATAATTTCTTATTATCATCTAATACCGTGTTTAAATTCTCTATCCATATAGCGTCTACCGGGCCATCAAAAACTAGCCATTTCCTGAAAGTAAATGTATAAGAAGACAATTATATATAAAATAATTTGTATATTTTTTAATAATAATAGTCTTGTCATGGCCGGATCATAGTTTAAAATTTGACATAAACCATGGACTATAGCCAGTTTGTTACCATAGTTACGACATTATTTCCGTACGAAATATAGTAAAAAAAGGCCGTATTAAAATTAGTTCACGATAATAAGACCGTATATGTTTCTATAGTTAGTGGTTTTGCCTCACGCCGTTCAAGGAAAACAAACTAAAGACAATAATTCTAAAAAATATTGTGTCTTTTACGAAGCAATCTTTAAAAAAAATCACATAATTAAAATACTGTTATAGAAATGGTACACAGCATGGTTCTTAGTAAGAGTTACATATTTAAATTATAAAACCTGTCCAAATACCTGCAAGATGGGAAAATATGTCGTTGTCTTTACCAAGGGCGGGTTACAAAGCCCAAAAAAAATCATTTCTAACGTATTTTATTAGTTAACAAAAAAGTTTTTATCTCCAAGTGCGCAATGATACTGCACTACTATTCATGCACTACTATTCATGCTTTAATAAGGAATTCTCAATTGATACTCTTTTGATTTAGATTGATTGATTCTCAAGACATAAAATAAACAGTACTAAACCTGTTATTATTAATAGAGACGGCAAAGGCCCGGTAACTAACAGCCAAGATACCGTCAGACCATTCGTGGGACACGGGATCAAATTGTCCATACAATTGGCCCATGGTTATCGACTTTGGATTTATCACTGTCCATTCCACTGCGTTCTCATCCATAAGACCCTAAAATATGTTTTTTTGAAGTGAAACTTCTTTAGGCGCATAAGGGTAAAATTTTTACGGATGAAACGCAATAATAATATCAGCGTCACGAAGATGTGCAGCGTTTTTGTCGAAGAAGGGAGAGAGCGATTGAGACCGATTGAGAGAGTGAGAAGGGCAAATTACCTTATAGAAATTATGTTTTTAAAATTAAAATTTCGTAAAGAGAATTTATGAAACATTAGTATTTTATATTATATGCAAAATAATTTACTAAAATCTCAAATAACGAATTATAAAATAAAATGCCACGTGTTTTTATTATCGAAGTAATAAATTAATAATTTGTATAAATTTTCGACACTTTTAATATTTTAATGGCAGTAAAAATTCATTATCATGATAAATAATAATATGCATTACGGCTTTAATATTTTATGTTTTTATTACAATGTTCCTACCTTCTCTGATACAGCTGCCAAAGCATGCCCAAGCGCATGATAACATTTAGTTTTCCCTGAGAATGGAAAACCCACCAGCATAAGACCATGTCGGACCAGAATCATCTCGTACAATTGTAATACCTATAATCCAAAAATTCAAACCCAGTTATAATCGCAAATTTTCTAAGAAAATGAGAACTAGGACTAAAATTTCATTGTATTTATTAAAACAATGGCAATTTAATATTAATATAATATGTAACTTCGATATTATGTTAAGTTTAGCTTGAAAGATTAACACACCAAAAAAATAAGAAAAACATTTAATAAAATAACAAAAAAAAAATCTATCAAATCCTCTCAATTTTATTTCAAAAGATCTGTTACTATCTCTATTTATAGAAATTAAGTCAATCTAGAACAATTGTAGAAAAAATTGACATAATAACCTTTTCAACAAAGAACTCGTTGGCCTGCAAATTAAGAGGCACGCAGACTTCCTTTAGACACGCCACGAGATGTGGAAGGCCAGCCTGTGGTAATGGAAGACCAGGGAACAGATCTCCGATTATACCCTACAAAAATGATCAAAATCAAAAAATTCTAAGAGCTTTATTTTTGCTTAAATAGAAATCTAGACTTTCTAAGAAACTCTTTGAACAATTATTTCCAATCTAACGGCTTTTTAAAATTATTCAATTGAAAAGCCAGTGGCGAAAACGTTCTCTTAATCTAAACAGTATCTTAGTTAATGCTGGCATTTACTAAATTACTAAAGACGAAATATAATGTCACTGTAGAATGATAACCTCGTATGTCAAAAAACCATTTATTATTCTTAGACTCTTATGTCATTTAACTGGTATAATCATGAAGTAAGGACTTATTTATAACATAAACAAGTTGTTTTTACCATCTAAAACTATGGACAAATAATATTAATTTAAATATTATTAATAATATTTTAACGAACATTGACGAAATTAAATTTTTTTTTTGTTTCCTGTAATTTTTGGTTCATACGAGGTTATCATTCTACAGCGACGATAATACGATATTATCAATATCCGTAGCGCTGATGTGTTATGGAAGTGCGTAGTAGACTTATTACTGAAATTGGAAATGCTAAAGGTAGTCTTTCTGGTCTCTTAAGGTACGATTCCACCAGTGTTCTGAACTGTGCGGCACAGCGTACGGTACAAATGTTTGTTTTGGTCGACTCACTCAAGCAAACATAACAAATTGTGCGCGAATATTTCAGCAAAGTCGCATTGGTCGTGCCGAAACCGTGAGCTAACATTGAGGTTCGATTCCGTTAACATCGATGTTACGATATTTTTCATAAAGCAACATCATCATCGATGTTTTTGCGTTCAACATCGAGAATCCTAAATTCGCATTGAGCATTCGTTGTTGTGTCCTACGAAATACCGCATGTTGCTGCCGCGCACTTTGCACGCCCTGTTTGGTCACGCCCTAAGACGTGTTCTGCTGTTGTTTTGCACAAAATAATTGTTACAAATGTGCTGCACGCTATTTTGGTGGAATCGTACCTTTACACTCCAGATTGCATATTACCACAATAGATCCGATAAACCAATTACCATAAATAGAGGTACATCGTGCTCCAAGAACTTGGGCAAGTTGACATCTTTGATTGATCTCAACAGTATCACATCTTCATCTTCGTCGGGATAACGAAGTTTCAAAGCACCAGCTGCTCGCAATACTGATTTTACAGCTCGCATTCCTATTAGTGAAATCATTTTCAGTTCATAAAGAATTACAAACGAACTTCACTTGAATAACTAAGCCAATTTGAAGTCTGAAACCTCTTCAGATAGTGTTTATTTATATTTGTTTGTTTATTTATGTTATTTATGTTTGGGTTGTCTGGAAGAAGACCACCCATTCAATTCTCCCGTTTCCCCTCTCATTCCTGAGGTCGTAAGTTCGAACCTCGGTTGAGCACAAATCGACTGTCTATGTGCGCATTCAGTACTTGCTCGTACGGCGAAAGAAACCGGCATGCCTTAGCAAATAAAAGCCGACGGGGCGTGTTAGACACATAAGTCTGACATACTTGATTAACTAATCACGAAATAGATACAGACACCTGAGGCCCAGACCTAAAAGATAATAGCGCCACGTTTATTTTTATATATATTCTTACCATAATCATAGTGACTCTGAGATGAGAGTTGTTCTGAACAGAGCCTATATGTGGCTACAATCTTCACCGCTAAAGGTTTAGCATTCAGATATCCAAAAGCGTACAACTCAATTTCCGATATTAGAACGTAATCCGGTACCATCATGGCCACAGAACGGAACAATGCCTAGAAAGATTGAAATACGATTAAAACTTATAAAAAAGAAAGCTTTAGTGGAGTTGCTAATAAATATATTCAAAACACGCAGAAACCTTTAAATTATCAGGCAATTCGGATCTCCCGGCATAACCAGGATTCATAGTGATGAACACGGCACAACTCTTATCCAAATGCAAAAGAGTTCCTTCAAACAAAAGTTCCGTTGAGCCAGAGTTGATACCGCGCTGAATTGAAAGAATTTGTTGCGCAACCACAGATAGTACTTCTAAATCAATTCGATTGAATTCATCGAAACATGACCATGCACCGCAAGATGCCAGACCCTGAGAAAGAGGAAATTGCTTGAACGATAAAAACGTAGAAATATAATTATAATTTAAAATCATTGCAAAACTGTGTGAATTTTTTTAAATACGTAATGAATAACTCAATGTAAAGAAAGCTTTCTAAGTTTCCTAAGTTAAGTGTAATTAGTTAAAAATATATATGTCGCAGCCAACTATCTTATATATTATTATATATTATATACATAAGCCGTTTAATTCACAGCGTAGCCTTAACTAAACAGCGACGTTTAACTAGCGGCCTGAAAGATATTCAGCCGTAGGGTTTGTAACAACATTTAATAAACTGGCTGGCTAATGCTTAGGCCATTCGTACGATAGAGAGACATAAAAAACATTTCTTTAAAAATTAAATTACTTGAGTCAGTGCTAAATTCACATTATTGTGGCCACTACACTCTTCCCTTGTATCTGTTGATTTTCATTAAAATTTGGAAAACACCTTCAAAGTTGTGCTTTGCCGACGCCATATTAACAGAAAGTGGAACTAAATTTAAATTAAAAGTCAACAGGCTAGGCAAGTTATGAAACGTCATCGATCCATATCAGATGCTTAGCTCTTTGACCAACTGAATGAATATCTTTCAGGCCGCTAGTTAAACGGCGCTGTTTAGTTAAGAGGCTAGACTGTTAATTGAAGGGGTTATGAAGCTAGTTGGTTGCGACATATATATCAGTTTAGATACTGTCGGCTGATAAAGATAGAAAAATCTTATCTCTCTAGTTACCTACGGAAACTTACAAACTAAGTTAGAAAAATTATACGTTTGAATAAAAATATAGCGATTTTTTAAACCTTGAAGAATTTCCCAAGCGCAATATAATCCAACCCATCTGAACAATTGAATACAACACACTGTTTGGCTACGGCTTTTGCCAAATCCTTTGTTGTTTCTGTTTTACCAGTACCAGCTGGGCCTTCTGGTGCTCCTCCTTAAATTCATTTTTATTGTTAATATTAAAGATAGATGACAGCTGTTCCATTAATTACCGTCTTTAAATGACCATACTTTACATAAAATATCCGGAAATGGAATTTTGTATGGAAGCGAAAATCCATTTCAAAAGGGAGCATATTTTAAAGTGTCTATAACGATGGGTCTAATAGGAAATATTTTTCTGCATATAAATGTTAAGTTCAAACTATTCATGATTTTAAACTATACTCCGATTTTTCATTCCGTAGAATTGTGACATTTCATAAGAGTTGCTACTAAAAAAGTTTTCCACCGAAAAAGGGGCCATATTTGACCAATTTGAGAGAATAAAAATTAAAATGCTACTTATTTTTATGTTTTACCTACAAAAACGTAAATCTAAATATTTGCTTAATCAAGTGACCTAATACAAAAATAACAAATATTTCAATATCACGAACAATTTAAATTACTTTATTTTATTCTTGAGCTGGCATCACTGCCTACTAATTCCAGGTTTAGTAAACCATTTTAATAAAATAAAATGTTATCTTAGCTTGTGCGTTTTTTACTGTTTGTGATGTAAAGGGACGTAATTGTCACTCGCCGTTAAACCACTTTTAATATGGAGCACCGCACTTAATGTAATGGATACATTCACTAACAACTAAAATGTATGTTCAGACTCATATTGAAATTGAAAAATGTGCCCGGCCAAAAAGGTTTTCCATCTCTGACATGTTATAAAAATGATAGCTGTCAGAATTCTACGTAATTAAAAATCGGAGTATATATACTAGAGTCCCAGCTGGGAATAAGTGATAACGTAATATTCGGTAGCAAAAATATAAATGACAGCATTTAAAGGAAGATGAGTTTTATTACAAAATATACACTATTAACATTAACAACACTTCTCTTATAGAAAAAAATAAAATATTATAATTGGCCACTTACCAAGATTAAGATGCAGTGCCCCAAACAGAGTTCTAAAGCACCTGTCCGTAAGTGGAGTTACGACTAAACGTCCCGTATTACCCAAATATTCATAGCCGTACATTAACTGGGAGTTTATCATCCTTGTGGCTACTTGCCAGCTCAGGTCTTCCTCTTGTTCCTAATAAAACAGCTTTGTAGAAGATTGAGTGTCTTTGTACAATTAGGTCGACGCGATACGATGTACACTAACGACTATCGTATGATTATTAAATTCCAATACCGATTTTACACAACTGCTTCTGATACGAATGAAAAGTAAAATATATAATGATCGGTAGATGATAGGATGCCAATATACTATAAATACATATGTATAATGTATATATATATTGGCATCCTAATCATCATATATTTTACTTTTCATCAGTATCAGGAGCAGTGGTTTAAGGTCGGTATTAGAATTATAAGTAATCTTACAATAGGTGAGTGAGGTAAATATTTCCTTATACTTCTTTAGGCGCGTAATGAAAAATTGATGAGAGTGAAATTTTACGATGCGCGCGCACCGTGACATAAAATTAACAGAATGAAGTTGCCCACGGAAGATGCTACGGCATTGGACATAATTTAAAAACAACATTCGAATAATAATAGAATTGATATTACACTTAATGTAAGAGAATAATGATAAATATTTATTTATTTAATTTTTCAAATGTAAACTGAACTTTATTGACTATAATGACTCCTTTTCCAGTCTTTGATTATTTAATTGTAATCAATTATTTGCATGTAATCAAAAACTATTTTTAATAATTCCAAAGAAGTATAACTTCTTACGCGCGTACATAAGTACATGCACCCTTTTTTTATTTTTATTTGCTGTTAATGTTGGTACCAAAATCAGCCTCAAGTTGTAAGTACTAACTATTATTATTATTTCCAAAAAACTTTCTATTCAATGATCGTAAAACATCAAATATCACGATTTTTTAAAATGTACATTAAAGAATCAGTAAGCCAAGTTTTACAACTCTTAATTAATCAAAATATCGGAAGTCGCTTCTTGTAAAGTTCCTCACCTCCCAGTAATAACGAATTTGTGAGAGCCAGTTGAAGTCGTTATCTTGTTGAACATTGAAATCAATTAACTCCATCAATACGTCTCGAGCATGGACGTCTAACACTACCAGAGCGCCTTAAACCAAAACTTCAAATTACAATCTCTATATAGCAGGTATAGTACTCATCTCTTCGTTAAATATTACTTTACTAAATGAATGTAACTTTACAAATTTATAATCACTCATGTACTTTTCCTTATTAAAACCACATCTATCATACGAAAAATATCAAAAATGAAATTGAAATAACAAAATTTATTTTATTATTTCAAGCGATTTTACCAAAATATTGTAAATATGGTTTTAAAATCCGATTAAATGAAACGAAGCCTAACTGCGCTGGTACTCTGGGCCAATAGGGACAGTGTTAACCATCCTTACGTATTGTTTGCGATCTAGATAAAAGTCTCTCAATATCAGTAGCCCTAGTATAGGACCCTGATAGCGTGGTACAAAAATAAAAGATTGCAATCAGAATCGATCGTTATTGAAAGTTGATACCGGCGCGCTTTAATTGCTTATTTAGATAGAATAAATTTATTGACTAGTTTTTAATATACCATATTAACTGTCTTAGTATTTGTTTTAAAATATTATATATGAAATTCATACATTACAAAATTATGTTATATGTAAAACACAGTAAACACAATTGATAACAACCTTACAAATCTATTAGGTTGGGGAAAAAGTCTTTTCGCATTATAGTATGTATGAACTTGTAATAAAATCTCTTTGGCTATACTATATGTATCTGGCTGGTTTTGTTATCACTTATCAAGGGAAAGTTGAGATTTTAAAGAAGATAATTCCAAAATCAAATTAGGATAATGTCTGATTTTTATTTATTTTTCGTACCGTCAAGATGAGTAAATCGAATGAAGAAATTCGATACATTTTAAAATTTTACTACAAAAAAGGTCAAAATGCAACACAAGCCGCGAAAAAAATTTGCGATGTTAATATGGCCCTAGCGTAGTGTCTGTGACAGTAGCACAAATTTGGTTTAAGCTTTTTCAATCCGGAAATTTTGATGTCAAAGATCCAAGTCGCTCTGGTCGCACTATGACGGATAAAATGAATGCCATTTTTGAAAAAGTGGAGCAAGATCGGCATATCAGTAGTTACGACATACTTAAAGAACGGGGAATTGACCGCTAAACAGTTTTGGCGCATTTGAATAAAACTGGGTACACAAAAAAGCTCAATATTTGGGTACCTCACGAGCTCACTATAAGAAACCTAATGAACCGTGTACTCATTTTTAATTCTTTATTACGACTTAATGGAACCGAACCATTTTTGAAGAAGCTGATAACTGATGATCAAAAGTGGATCACGTACGACAAGAACGTGCGAAAAAGGTCGTGGTCAAAGGCCGGTCAGGCTTCACAGACTGTGGCGAAACCCGGGATAACGCTACAAGGTGATGCTGTGTGTGTGGTGGGATTGGAAGGGCATTATTCATTATGAGCTGTTACCACCAGGCAGGATCATCGATTCTGAACTCTACTGCGAACAACTGATGAGATTAAAGCAAGAAGTTGAGAGAAAGCGGCCGGAATTAATCACCAGAAGGGGTGTGGTTTTTCATCATGATAACGCTAGACCTCACACATCTTTAGCCACTCAGCAAAAACTGAGAGAGCTTGGCTGGGAGGTGATAATGCATCCAACGTATAGTCCTGACCTTGCACCTTCAGATTTCCACCTGTTTCAGTCTCTTCAGAATTCTTTAGGCAGTGTCAGGTTAACATTACGAGACGACTGCCAAAACCAATTGTCGCGGTATTTTGATCAGAAGCCCCAAAATTTCTATAGCAATGGGATCATGTCCCTACCTAAATGATGGCAAAAAGTTATCGAACAAAATGGTACCTACATACTTTAGTTAAATGTAAATAAACTATATTGAAAAATGTTCTGAATTTTCTTAAAAAATGCGAAGAAACTTTTACCCCAACCTATTATTTAAAAAACCCCTCTCAATTTCTTTGCTTAACTTACCCAGCGTAATCCGATTCTGGAGACTAAGTTCACCTCTCACCAAATCCACAATTTTGGATATCTGGTAATTACACTTGTCCCAATATGCTCTCATGGCTTTGACGTTTATGTGTATGGCTTCTGTTACCTCTGACGTCCAGAAAGTCATCGCTATGCATTGTACCTACATTTGGAAAAATATCTATGGCATAGTTTGTCAAAAGCTAAAGTAAAGTTATAAGGGGTTTTTTGTAAATTTTATTTTTATTTAATGATATCATTGTCTTTGATTGACATAACCTTTACACATTTAAAGAAAAAACTTTTTAACCGGATTAAAGTTATGTATTATTATTAATTTACAATTATTTAAGTTTATTAGTGCGTGGTCACGGTGACTGAAGACAAAAGGTGTTGGATGTCAAAAGGTATCACAGCTGTAGATCCAAATTAAAATCTCAAGAAAAACAATCCGCGAAAATAGAGGACACCGTGAGCCATTTTTGCCAAAACTTAAAATCTTTTAGTCGATACCAACTCCGGGGAAATAAATACAGATAATGCAACTTTCTCTACAGCTGTGATACTTTTTGACATCCAACACCTTTTGTCTTCAGTCACCGTGACCACGCACGCTGTAAAGCACGCGAAACGTCGGATAAATTTAAAATTATGTTAAATAATTGTAAATTTATAATAATACATAACTTTAATCCGGTTAAAAAGTTTTTTCTTTTATTGATATCAATTTGTTTGTTAAAACGTATATTTTAATTTTGAAAATTTAATGCAAGGTTGTATTGAGCAAACGCATTTAAGTAAAAGATAAGCTTTTACTTAAATAAACAATATTTGAAATCACTAACAAATTAAAACCTTCCCCGGTTACAACTATATGTACCTCTCTCTCTCTAATAAGAAAAGTTATAATGAAGCGGCAACATATTTATGATAGACGATTGTCTATTAAATAGAAATATGATATTTAAATGACATAGAAAACTTAACATTGTTTTAAAAAATATTGAACCAGTAGTATTTATGAATACATACCGCTTGTCCGGGCCAAATGAGTACCCAATTCTCTCGGGGCCTCTTCAAATAGTCATCATACGATAATGCTACACAATGGTGTACTGAGGCTTTCATTGCTATTTCTAGTTCTAGCAACCATTTTTCTACCTATAAATTAAAATATTTTAACAATTATCTTAATACGAGTTTTAGTATAGATCGTGTTGCTACTACAGCTATCGTAGCTTGTGGACAATGTACTTATGTTCGCCTTAAGTATGTATGAAACAAACGGTTAAATGCCATGACCCAACGGGGGTAAGAGACTTAAAAACAATTTTTTAAATATTTGTTATTATCGTTTCTAGTATGATCGCTATATATTAATATTTGACTTCTTTTAGAGTTGATATACAGTTTCTACGAAAATGATATATTTTTCACTCAAATTCCCTAAAATGTTAATAATTAAAAACCCGATTACAAAATCGCTACTCAATTGCCTATCATATCCAACTAAATTTGCCTACAATATCAATTAACCAATATTTTTTTTATAGAACAGGGGCCAAACTTGCAGAAGGCTCATCTGATGTTAAGTGTTACCGCCACATATGGACACTCAATGCCAGAGGGCTCGCGAGTGCGTTGCCGGCTTTTTAGAAATTAGTACCCTCTTTTCTTAAGTACCCTAAAAACTGGTTTTTAAATACTAATAGACTAGAGAAACTCAGAAAGACAACTATATATTTAAAGTTGTAGGATAAAAAGAAAATACACAAAATAGACTCACTTGGCCTCTAGCAGCAGCAGTATTGATGGTCATAGTGAGTTCTACAATTTCTCCCTCAGAAGACCGCATATGAGTTACGACCATTTCCTCTGTGAACGACAATTTTGCTATGCCCTCGTAACACTTCTTGAGGTGAGGTTGGACACTGTAAATTTAATCAGTGACACAAAAGGCAGATCTCATAAAGTAAGAAAGAAGGAATGGCAAGTACAGCTCGTATACAGACAGACAGACATAACATTTATTTCTAACGAAACACACACGCAGAAACACACAAAATAATAATCAAAAAAGAAAATATTAAAAAAATTATGAAAAAAAGAAATAAGGCACATTTTCAGTGTGTAAAGAGTTCTGGTTGTAACTGGCCCTGGCTCAGCATTATGCTGTGGACATCATGGTTTAGCTCTGTTACATTTACGTAACGTTACATACAAATAACATAGCGTTTGAGATATCAGATAAGAAATTGGCAAAAGCTAGAAAAGAAATCCGGTAAGCCAATTCTATCACATACCGCATCGGATCCTTGGTCTCCGACAGGATCTCCAACAGTTCATCGTTAGACAGGAAGAAGAATCTTGGGAAGTACAATCTCTTCTTCTCCAAATAAGCGTTGAGACCTCGTTGTACCATTTCCAGTAGATTATTGGACTTCTTTAACCGATCCAGCATTTTCTCTATCTTTATCACGTCTAGAACGCGAGGTTCCGTAAATCCGGCTTTCATTATTTCACGCCACATCTAAAATCAAGTTAACTTATAAACTTAATTTAAACTAATTTCAGTAACAGTAAGTTCGATTGTCCTTACTTTATCAACAGCACTGAATCTGCGGCCCTCCTCTGGAATCTGCTGCTGAATATCTGGTGAAGAGAATATGGGCTCCAAGTACATCCAAGTCGCTTGCACTTTGAGCCATTCATCAAGAATTTCTTGTAGGAGGACCAACTTTCCTTCCCAGTCACTATTGAAACATATTTTTGTTAGAAAAAAGTTAAATATTCAAAAATTCAAAAATGTTATAAATAGCAAATACATATCTGTGCTCTTCTAAAAGTTAACAAAGAAAGAATTAATTTTAAAGTGAACTTACTAAATAATCTCTTCAAATGGTTTAATATAAGGCGAGTTCTTCATCGTCTGTGTTTTGACGATGTGATCATCCAACAGCAACTGTATCTCATCCACACTTGATAAAATATATGTTCCTGTATCTCTGAAATCATAAGTTTGGTTAATTAGTTTTAATTATCAAATTACCATTTAGGAATTAAATAAGCTTCAACATCCACAATTTCGAATGTACTAACTTGTATGGCAGTATGTCGAACTTAAGATCCGCCCATTCTTTCATCATCTTATCCAGAGCCTTTTCTAAGTTATTTTCTTTAGTCGCAGCTTCCGATATACTCTCAAACTTCTCAATATAATCTACTAAGTTGAAATCAATAACTTTTTCTAGGGACAACTCTTCGTCGACTACTATTGGGAAGCCCACGATTTCAGATACTTTCTCCCAGTGTCGTGGTTTCATGCCCGGATTACCCAACGTTTGAATGATGGGCATGTTTGTCTTGAACTCTTCCATTTTGTGCCTGTAGAGTTTAATTTCAATTATGGATTTAAAGATTTATTACCTCTGATTAATTTGTGAACAAGTCTTGGTATAAAAGGAACTAGGAAAAAGATGCAAGATACCTTATCTTGGAAAAAAAATTTAAACAGGGGTCAAACGGACAGGAGGTTTACCTGATGTTAAGTGATACCACCGCCCATGGACAATATCAATACCAGAGGGCTCGCGAAGGACCCTAAATTGAATTGGTTCAGAAATACTTAAGTGGGCAGCTGGTTCTCAGCTGAGCGCGGAAAAAACTGCCTTAAAAACACTCAGTTGTGGAACGATGGACGTCGAGGTGATACGGGATTAGCTAGTTACATATATGTTAACAATACGTTGAAATAAATGTTAATAGATTTTGATGTAGTAACCAAAGTTCGTTAAAATGTACAAATCAGCAACTCTTAAGTCCTCGAGGTTTTCAATTAGAAATACTATTTAATAAAAAAATATACTAAATATAATTTCCGTTACATGAAATATCACTAGATACTGACCGTACAGATTGGGCAAGTTCAAATGTTGCAGGAACTTCTTGGAACGATTTCTCCAGCTTATATACGATTTTGTAGAAATAGCTTACATCGCCTTCTATATCTTCAGGGTCAAAGCTACCCACCTGAAAGAAAGTAAATATTAATTATAATAAAGCCTTATTTTACTTTTGCACTTTAATTAAATTAGCTTTTATACGAATCAAAGATTTAACAGTCAGGGATAGAAGAAATCCGCATTATTATAACCTTATAAATGAATTACATAATATTTCTATGAAATAACTTCAAGTTGAGTCTGAGAGAAGAGAAGAACCATCTACGTCTATTTTTGTTATGACAACACTTTTACGTCATTAAAGTTTCTCAATAATTTGGGTACTTAATATTAAAAATATATATTTCTTGTGAATAAACAACGCGTAGCATAGCAAGCAAAGTTCACATAACTGTCCGGCTGTTTCTCTCGCACCTACTCTGGATGATATTAAATTGCCAAAAGTAAAATGATTAAAACTTACTCTAGATTTCATCCAATTATGATGCTTTTCAAGAAAATCATAGCCGGCGTCGAATAATTTCTTAAATGGCACGAGCCTGTCATAGACAGCTTTCCTCTTGGGATACTGAGAGACCTCCCAACCAAATGATGTTTCCTCTTCATTAAATTGGTCTATTTTCACTAGCGCCATTGACAATCTGCAAAGCAATTATTTATTTATTCACACTTCGTGACATTTAAAAATAAAACAAAAACAAACAACATAATAACTTAAAAATTATAAGGGATGCAACGAGCGGCCTTATCGCTAACAAGCGATCTCTTCCAGGCAAACCTATTAGGACAAAAAACTAAAAAGAAATATTATGCGTGAAGTGCAAGAAGTGTACAAACAAATCTTATAAAAAAATTATAGAACCTTAATCTAAAGTAATACAAAAAAATATTAATATAAACAAAACTAAAAAGCTAATCTATCGGATTTATGAATACAAATGAAAAGGAAATACAATAATTACACAAGTCAAAATTGATCAGGATAGGATATAGTTAAGAAATGTTTATGCAGAAGAGTTTTAAAAGATTTTACGGAGGTAGCCAATCGTATGGAGTCGGGCAGCCTATTCCACAATTATATTTTTTACTGTACCTAACTATAGATAGAAAACAGACATCTTGTGAAGAAAAAATAAATTAATACAAAGTATAGTTGACTACAAAATATCGCGTTTTAGGAAAAAAAATTGTTGATTAAGCTTGCCAACGCTCGGCACACTGATACATTAGTAAAAACAAACACAAAATACTATTTTTAATGTGACAACATTGATATACAAAAACCCAAGATCACATCCGAATAAAAGTAACGCTGAAAGTGTCCCGAAACACTATTTCTGTCCATAACAGTATATGTTACAAGCATATATTATTGCAAAATCACCTGAATTGCTTAAAGTTGTTATTACAAGCAGTGTATAGTACTTAAAGAATAAAATTTTAACCGACGTGGTGTAGGAAAGGATGAGTGGAGTCGAAATGACTTTTTATTTACAACTATTTAACATAATTTTAAATTTATCCGACTTTTGGGTTTTAAGTGAGTGGTACGGTGACTGAAGAAAAAGGTGTTGGATGTTAAATAGTTGTAATTTATAATAATACATAACTTTAATCGGTTAAAAAGTTTTTCTTTTAAATTAAAAAAATGTTAATTGGTCCTTACCCACACTTAAAGTAAATATATTTGTCAAAAACTACACACAAAAAATTCAAGAGTAATAAATTTATTTATAAAAAAACACAAATAAATAACATACTCATTATAAAGACTATTTGAAATAGGAAATTTAGAATTTGGGCACTTAAAGGCAAACGTGACATACATTTAGAGATCATACAAATATCAATCAAAACAATTATTAATGTTTAAAGAACTTTATTTCTCATACAAAATTTTTTTTTTTTTTACATGAAAATTTAATATTAAGTATATATACGAACGAGATACAGTCCCATAGCTAGCCCAATTTAGTCTAATGGGCCCATTTGATGTGTGTCTTTAATGCCCTTTTGAACTGATCAATAGCTAATGTTAGAAGTTAGACGGCAACGATTAAACAATGCACACCCTCATACCTAATAGATCTCTTTAAATAATTTGGGGTTTGGAAGATAAGAAACTGCTCGACGAGTATTGGTGTAGTGGTGTATTGATTTTATTAAATGATAAGTTACTATGTAGAGAGTTATTTAAATTTTTTTAATAAGGATAAGGTGCTATAAACATATAGTTGTTTAATGTATAATTTTAGTTGGAGATTTTATTAGTAGGTGTTAAAAAATTGTATTGAAAGTGCTTTTATTAATTTATTTTGTAGTGTTTGATTGTAGAAATGGAGTGTACCCCATATTTCAATTAGGTAATGAAATGTGGTTATAAACAATTATAGATAAATGACGTAAATAATATAGATATAAAAATATTAAACAAAATAAACATTACAAAAAAAACAATTACTAATCAAAAAAATTAAAATTACAAAAAACTAAACAAAAATCGATTTTAAAGTGTGAGGGGAGCAACTATGGATATACAGACCTAGCTCGTTTATCAGAATGCTTAATCTGGACATCGGTGAGCATCGACAAATTCTAAGGAACAATAATAATGGGATGTCTGGGGTATCGAGAGGGTACACGAAACTTAAATTTAGACAGAAGACTCATTTTAGACTAAAAATGTGAAATAAAAGTATAATTTGATATTTTTTATGAAGTTATATCATGTTCCTCTTCCGAAGAAGATCAGTTTTATTGGGAACTTAAGTATATGCCGTGATTTTTATTTTAAAATTATTCTGGGAATTTATTATTGTTTCGCAAGACACATTACTTGTGAATAAAAAATATTTTTTTAAACTTACTTTTCGTCCAGCCGGCGAGCCCGAGTGACATATTTAGGTAATTCATTTATGTCTCCCCAATATTGAAGTTCATTTGATTGCAATTCGTACACATCCAAATCGTCAATGAATTTGGCAATACGAACCTATAACAGAACTTTCTCTAAATAGTCTCTAAATTTCGTCACAACTTTGCTCCGATACAAAAAATGAATGGGAACGTCTATACATAATATTGATCTGATGGTATTAATGGAGATGAAGGAACCGTTAACCTGGTACCTAAGAAAGGGGGCTCATTAATTGTCAACTAGCTATTCTAGACGAAATAAACAAACTAAACAGATAATTCCATGTGTTTAAAATGAAGACCTTCATATTTAGATGAAAAATACCTTCAACAATTCTTGATACTCAATTTTCTTCTGATCGCATATAACCTTGCTTTCCTCAATGACACTTGGCATACGAGCGTACCTAGAAGATTTCTTAATAAATCCAAATTCTAATTTTAAAAAAAAGTGTATGTACACGTGTTAGAAGTTATACTTCTTTGGCGTAACAAGATAAAAATCTTTCACCTTATTCTACGTTTGTAGAAAAAACGACACTAACAATAGAAAAAAATATTACTTTCATCATTTTTCCCCAACGCGCCAAAAGAAGTATAACTTCAAGAACAGCACTCATTTCGTTAATATTGACACCACTGAATCATTATTAAAAATAATGTATATTTTATTGCTGTTATACCTACCAATGAAAACTCTGATTGTTCGCCTTCATCTCCAACGGTGTGAACACCGTATAATCGCCTAGGAACATTATGTAACGCAAAACATTTCGTAATTTATCTTCCATATCGTCTAACAAAACATCCTCAACTTTCTTTCCATACGCTATTAAGTCCATTAACGCAGCTGTATCCGGGGGAGGTGTTAATAAAGTATTCGCAATTGTAGAGTATTCGTCAAATATACTAAAAAATGTGTTCTTATGTTAATATTGATTAGGTATTTATGCTATTAGTAATATTAGGAGAATTTCAGAAATTCTAGGCACTCAATCTAGACATTGTTTAAGAATGAAATATTATTAACACGACCACAAAATATTAACAGACAAATATACAAATAAATATATAAAAGATAAGAAAGAATTGTTATTGACTTTGGAGAAACCATCACACCAAATAAAAAAAAATCAATTTGTGCTTGGATTAGATATTTCATAAAACGTATTTGCTGAAAAAAAATTGGTTAGGAAACCTTTTTGTTTTCAGTAAATACGTTAATAAATATAACATATTATATAATATAACATTTATATTTATACAAAATATATGAAATTCTTCAATTTTGTTGCTATTCTTCTGCTAACCGCGTGTAAAACGTACAATATATCTGCTAATTACAATAATAATTTTCAGCACTTATCTTATGAAATACATAAATCTGATGTAAAATTTACTTACGATCTAATCATATTCTGGTAATCTTCCGTCATACGTCTAAGTAAAGTATTTGCAAGTCTCGTCGCCGCACCTCTTAAAGAAGTAATAAGATCCGCCCTTTGCATCCGAAACATACCAATCACTATTGTCCCTTCGAGTTTCGAAGGTATCTCTCTCGCAAGAGTCACATATTTGACTGCTTCAGCACAAAACTCTTCAAATGTCTTCTCTGGTATCGCTTTGATAAAGTTTTCTACTTTTGATGATGACTAGACACAAAAAAACTGCAATTCTTTTTCTGTTTGATAAACAGAACGCGCAAACAATAATTTTTAACTTTAATAAAAAACACGTCTGTCTATATTGAAGATCTTAAATTTCGAATAATTATTGAAATTAAATCAAAAATATATAGATAAATATACCAAATTAAATCAACTCGTTTTTTATTATATGTTCAAATCCTCATACTAGATATTGTATAGTTATAATTACCACCCCATTAAGCAAACAGACGTAATCATCAAAATCCTGAACTCTCAATTCGGGTCCAATCCTTTGTTCATTTATTAGATCTGTTACGAGTTTCTTATAACCCTCTACCAAATCGTTATCAATAACGGGCTGAAATGGTACATGATAATCATCTAAATATGAAGCAACAATATTATTTGTGGGTTCATCTTAAGTGTTAAATGATTAAGACGCATGCCAAAAAGGTATCAATGTGTGATTTTGGTTATCGTTATTAGGTTTCTACATTTTTAGCTTTATTTAAATAAAAATCTTCTTGTCATTATAACCGACAAATTTTTATTGATTGGCCATGTACATCGGCTAAACCAAAAAAAGTGAAAGAAAAAAAAACAAAAAAAAGTTCCTCAACTTTGCCCTGAACTCCTTTTTGGCCTTTCTCATCAATGCCGTAAATTTTTGCATTAATTAAATGTTTTTGTGTTTGTGTGTGATTCATCTGAGAATTTATAATTTTTTTTAAAAGAATTGCCAGAATTAACTTCACGCATTTTAATTTAGACAGACTATATCAATGTCGACGTAAAAACGTAAATTTCCTTAGGTGCCCAATAGAATTTATTAGATTTTGAGTCAATAGTGTTAGATTTGTTCTTCTGCTTTAAACAGAAGCTTGGATTGGATGTGTGCTATCCACTAAGTATATATGTGATATTTGGCAGAAATCGTATATAGTTAAAAGTTAAAAGCAACTTGAACTAATTTACTCACACGTAATGTAACTCTACTCGTTATCACATAGTCCTGGTACAGCAGAGTCTCGAGTCTTGGGCATTGTCTGCACGCGTCTATTATGAAGTCATATAGAAGACACAGCTGATCTCTGAACTGCTTGAAAGACGGCTCAAACTGTATAGCTTCATTCGCGAATGTCAGATTTATTACGAATCCTTGGTTCATACCCTGATAAATTAAATCTCAGTTCAAACCATGTGTCAAAAATGTATTCCATATTCATATAGTATTGGAATCTATATGCTCGTGGGGTTAAGAGAGGAAGTATGATACTGAAATTGGTAAATAAACACTCCGCTTTGTTCACTGCACAATTGTGCAAATACTGCATTTGGATTTTATCTTACCCTCACCAAATAATTTTAAGAAATAAATGATTTAGAAACTCTTTGCAACCAAGTGACAAAGCTTTATTGAAAATAACTTTTTTGTTGTTCGGAAAAGAGAAACTATCAGGATAAAGCACTTTAGAACCAGTTAAAAACTTACGAGAAATATAAATAGGATTATAAACGAGTATCATTTTTCTCAAAGTAAATTAGTTTTAGCTAAAGTAGTTTTAATTACCCCAACATCAATGATATATTCGGTGAAATCCTTCATAGATTTCAGGCAGAGTGTCTGCAAATTATACGCCATAATACACGCGAGGCAATTGTAGAAATGTTTCATTTTCGACACCTGCTTTGGTTCTGGGATTTGTCGCTTTTTACTACCCTACAAATAATATTAAATCGTTTTGAAGTTTCTATAAAATTGAAAGGAAAGAGTTCAACTTTTTTACTATATAAATAGCACTGACCAAAGAAGTGAATCAAAACCAAATTTAAAATTGTTGGCTTTAGGCGCGAAACACACAGAGGCGTAAGGTGAAGGCGCGGCGCAGGCATCTTGCGGCTTCAAAACGCGTCAATACAAAATGTACGTAAGCGGCACGTTGTTAATTATACTCAAGCGGCGTGGCACAGGCACGTCGTTTCGTCGCCTGTTCCGCGTCGCTAGCAGTCGCGACTAGAGTAAAATTTCGCATCTTCGTCATCTGAAGAGGAAGACATGCTATCACGATAAAGTCAGCCTGCGTAATGACTCTTTGTGCCGTCTCTTTGCCTGTTTTATATAATTTAAGTCGCATCCGTGCCTTATCTGTTCCACGCCGGCTCTGCGCCTGCGCCGCGCCTTCACCTTACGCCTTTTCTGTATGTTTCGCGCCTTATATCGCTATTTGTCTTATCTTCATACTAAAACGAATTTAGCAGAATAAAAATTAAATCACTTCAAATAACTTATCTAATGGACGTTAAAGATTTTAAAAATCGGCCAGATGAAGTGTTACCTGCGCGATTGTTAGACAACGTTTGTACTAAAACGCTTTTCAAAACGATTTATAACATACCTGAAGAAAAACAGCCTGTACAGTGGGTATCCACTGCATAGAGAGCACGTTTCCTGCGGCCTCAATGTGTCGCTTGCTTACAAAACAGAAATCCTGTAGTTCATACGCTTCGTTCGTCATCTTTATATCCTTCATGCTTATTAGACGTAGATCGCTATGGAGCAATTGTTTCATAACACTTTATTGTACAACATTTAAAGTTATTTTATTTTGCTTCGTTGTATCGTTGTCAACACTCGCTATTTTATATTACAGAATATAAATTGTAACGTTTTTATTATAATTACCAACTTTCATAGAACTTAAAACTGTTTTCCTTGACTTAACGAGATTAAATTTCTCAATAATGTTAAAATGGGTCACAAAAATGTTCTATTTTTGGGGCACTAAATATATACAAGGCCAGTACTTTAAATATTTCAAATTTCACTAGACTCACTTGAATTGTTTCCACCATATCTGCAGTACCTGTGCAATGCAAGGGTTGACACTATGAAGGTTCTTCGTCACAAACTTCTTGGCTATGGCATAACGGTTTCGCCACGCATCATCTTTCTTTGCCAGTTCCTGTTTTAATGGCGTGTCTTCTTCTTCCAGAGATTCCTCCTAATAGTTTTTTTTAAATTACAATAGTGTATATATAATCTATCCCTAAGATAAACAATAATTACCATGAACTTTCATTAATTAATTTTAGACACAGAAGTAATCTTTTCCATTGGTGTCCTATAACAAATTTGTGTTCGCAATTCACTTTCGGATTTTAAAAATTCTTAGTTTATTATATATTTAATTCTGAAGTGCATATAAAATATGTGGATTTAAATGTATATTAAAATTGTATAATCAAATGAATTCAAAAACAATTCGAACCGTATTAGGATCTTTCAAGACAAAGTCGACGATTGCTTTCTTCATACTCATCATGAAATCTTCTCTCATCTCATCAGTACTCGTAAAAAGCGTGTCTTTCCATTTTTTCAGTTTTGCCGGTATTAGATTGTGTACCCTAAAATATTATGGTTTTGCTGGTATTAGATTGTTACCCTAAATATTACGAATTCCAAAATATATCCGAAGATCCCAATTTTATCTTGAGCCCTACCAAAATATTACTGAAGAAAATTCTTGGGAGATCTTTAAGTCTGATTCAAGTTGTATAATAATATGAGCAATCAATCATTCGGTATTAGACTAATTCAACAACAAACTTCGGAATATCATAATATCAATTGTTTAATTGAACAAAACTAAAAAACGTGACTACCCTCACTATTGAAACGAATGAATACTCTTTTATTTAATGTTTGTAACATATAAAAGTTAAAATTAAACTAAGTGTTTAATCTTACCTTAAAATAATTTTGTTATCAAGAGGCGCAACATGAATTGTATCAATCCCATAACGTAGATAATAATAATATCTAAGCATATTCTTCTCCTCAGCTGAGGGTATTGTATCCCCGTCTTCCCCAGGCGCGGATTGACAAATCAAATTCATCAACTTTGCCCTGAACTCCTCTCGGGCCTTTCTCATTGCCGTAAAACTTTGCATTACTGAAATGTTTTTCGTAGATTAAACAAATTTCTACATGTTTTTACACTTAAATATATATTCAGGGCTATCATGAGACCTATCCATTCAATAAAAGCTATTTTGTCCAGCTATTTTGCATCCATAATCAATTAAAAACGTGATTTTAAACATGATCCTAATTTTCAAAATTATCGGTTTCTTCGTTTTTTTTGAGTCGGTTAAAAATTAAAATCTGACAAGACATACCACTAGATTTCTTCCTGACAGACGTTTTTGATGCCTGTATTTTCGCAGCTTTTGTCTTTGGGTGAGGCAATTTCAAGACCTCTTCAGGGAGTGAAAACAGTGGTTGTGTTCGTATTTTAAAATCATCTGGCATTTTAATCCTTGGAATCTTTGGAAGTTTGACATCCGACGTTGACGGTGCTGGTTGACTTTTTTTACGCGTTGGTTTATTTTTCTGCATGTTTATCTACGATCTGAAAATTTAAATGTATGTCCATGTTGAAAGAAATATAAAATGTATATATTCCATTGCACGTAGCATGCAATTTGAATTCTCCAGGTTGAAACATTTCCAGCCAAAATATTCTTGCCATTTAATAGTTATCACAATCATAACTTAGACGACTCATTGGTCTAGTGGTTAGTACCCCTGACTGCGAATCCATGGGTCCCGGGTTCGATCCCCGGCTGATACAAACATCGATGTGATGAGCATTTGGTGTTGTGCTTAGGTCTTGGGTGTTTAAATATGTATTTAAATGTCTATCTATCTATAATATGTATGTATATCCGTTGCCTAGTACCCATAACACAAGCTTCACCAGCTTAGCATGGGACTAGGTCAATTGGTGTGAATTGTCTTTAAAAAAATTTTAACTAATAACAGAAATATACGAATGGATCTGAAAAATTGACGCAACTCTCTCTGATCGTAATTACATATACCAAATACCAATCAATTTGATCACATATTCTTATTAGTGAATACAATTTTAACTGTATATGTCAGCACAATATATGTATACATATTATTAAAAACTATATTTTAAATTACATCAATAAAGCCCCATGTAAAATTGTTATTAAAAAATTACTTATATAAAGATATACCAATAAATAAACCTAAAATCGACATTTGCGCATCTATTAGATACTCACTATATAGTTAATTTATTTCTTTATATAACAGATACATAAAATACAAGAATAGAATAAAAGAATATTGCCCGTTTTATTACTGAATTTTAGGCGCCAAATGACGGAGCACAGATTACGAAATTGTATAGGTTAAGGAACAGATAGTAAATTTTAAGGCCTATCTAGACTGGATAAACTGGAATTTTAATTATTGTGAAATATAATTTAAAAATAATGTAAGATCTACGGTAGTCGGACGTCGGATCATTCTCTCAATTATTTACTATTGATGTAAGGTAAATTGTCAATATCTTATAACAATTAACAGCTTCTAAAACCTATTTATTTGTCAAAAATTGCACGAAAAAAAATTGCATTTAAATTACTAAATAATAACCTAACATTTTTAAACAAATAAATTATTCTTAACATCTTTGTGAAGTGCATAAAACGATAGATCTACAAAATATTGTTACAGCCGTATTTACTTCTTATTAACCATCACAGTATACTTACGACAAACAAGATAAAGGTAAATCAAAATTATTGTATTAAGAAACTTACGAAAATATGTCACTTATTATTAACTATAGGAATGTGGTTAAATTAATACATTTTAGGACCTAGCCAACGAAGGCTAGGTATTTAAAATACCTAATAATATAGTTTATTGATTTTACCATGACAACAGACAGGTTGTCTTTTTCCTTTATCAATAGCCAGGATTATGAAAATTAGAATAGAGACAGATAGACATAGTAGTTTCTATATAAAACGCTTCTTCTTAATATATTTGTAATTAAAATGTCTCTTATCTTATCATTTCCTTATAGGTTTATGTAATGAAACAAACTATTAAGTTGCATTCAAAGGTAACAACTATAATAAGTTTTAAAACTAAATCAGTTGTTTCATGCATGAAGCTCTAAACAAAACTGTTACTGTTTGTTATTGTAGTTTTGGCCTTGCAGTAGCTGTAATAACCGATGATGTCATTTCATAGTTATTGTTGTAAACTTAGCTGTATAAAGGCTTAAATTATCTTAAACTATTCAAAAATAAAGCTATAGCAAGCAAAATTTTTCTTCAATTTGTGTATTGGAGTTAATTTAAATTAAGAATGTTTTACTAATGAGTTCAACTACTAGCTAATACTTGTAAATTTAACAAAGTTAAATAATTATAATGTTTGCTGTGCTTGCAATTTCAATTTAACTTACTAAATAGAAAATCTAATTTTTCAGATGATATTGCAATTGGTAAGAAATTTTCACACAAGTATAAGTTGGCGTGCTGCAGAGTCCTCTTTATTGGCTAAATTGAGAAAGAAAACTGGGTATACAATCGCTAATTGCAAGAAGGCACTTGAAATGCACAATAATGACACTGATAAGGTATATTTAATAATTAACTATTTAAATACTTGCAAATCCTTATTTTATGTTAAACATTGTAACATACATCTTTTTCCCACCTAATCAATTGTTTATTTCTGATAATACTTTCATTACAAAAATAATATTGAATATGTCATACAAACATTACAATTAGCCTTTTCTTGAAATACTTATTATCAATACTTTGGATCAGAGTTATTAAAATAGATTGTCTATCACATTACATGTTAGGGTGGTGCGCTAAGAAAATATATTATTATTTTTAATAAAAGATACATTTGTTAATTGTTTTAACACATTAGGAATGAATCCACACTCAAGGGCCCACATAAATGTCACTGTGGAAGTTTTAAACTGCTATGACTAAGAAATTTTCATTATTCCTATTTTATAATCACACCAATTATACTATTAAAATGATATTAAATTTTCCTATTTTTACACCAATCTAGTTACTTGTTAATAAGCATAATTGTTTTGTAATTTTTTTATAATTACAGGCAGAGGCATGGCTAAATGAGCAAGCTCAGGCCATGGGCTGGGCAAAAGCTACTAAATTAGCCGGAAGGAAAGCACTCCAAGGGCTAGTTGCAGTAAAGTTTGACCATAGCCATGGTGCCTTAGTGGAGCTTAATTGTGAGACAGACTTTGTGGCCAAGAATGAGAAGTTTCAGAAAATGTTGGAAGATGCAACCCTTGCATGTTATAAGTTTTCTCATACTCACCTTCAGGCCAAAGGTCCTGTTACAAAAGTAAGTACCATTTACCTTTTCGTCAGTAGTAGAACAAAGTTATCTTTAGGTTTAATGTGTAAAGGTAAATTTATAGAAATTTTTATCTTTACCTAAAAACTGTTTAAAAAATTAGCAAGAATGCTTGCTTCTAATTAAAATCGTTAATCAAACCTTTACATAATAATCAAATATACAGTAGTTACAATTTCCTTAGAATAAAAATGTAATAAAAAAAAATTTTAATAGTTTGGTCCCTGAGGCAGTGTAAGTACCTTTAACCAGATGGCGTAGTCTTGCTCTTTCGCGAATTTTGTAAACGTTTTTCATTCATAAGCATGCGCTAAGACGCATCTAAATTGAATAAACGTATTTTGATTGATTAATTGATTGATAACACTGGCAGCATTTCCTCGCTGTACTCAAATTAAATAATCTACATACTTTAAGTATAAAAACTTTCCTTGGTCTATGATTCCGATTTCTTATTCTATACTATTATTATAATGAGGTAAAATTTGTAGGTCTGAAGGGAGTAATCTCTGGTTCTATTGAATGGATTTTGTTTTTTTTTTTTAAAAAACACATTATTTTGTTGAGTGTCATAGGCTATAACATAATATAATAACATAACATAATATGTTAATATTTATATATTAACCCGAAAAATGATATCTCTTTCGTGCCTGACAAAGGAAGTAATCCTTACTTACGCACGCTGCCTTATATATCTATCTCTCTGTGTCTGAAAAGAACTATTTGGAATAATTCATGAGGAAGGTACATATATCATTTTGAAGATAAACGGATCACGGTTGCCTATGCGAAGCCGGTGCGGGTCGCTACTCACCCATCAGGCAAATTTCTGTGCCTGCCACACGATTCTGGCCTAACGTGAATGTCATGTATAGCTAGGGTTCAAATGCATAACAAAACTTTATTAAAATTTCAGATGGAGTTGGACAGTGAGCAACTTGGCAACATGAATGTTGATGGTAGGAAATTATCTGAAGTTCTGGCACTTTTTATTGGATCTGTTGGGGAAAACGCCGTGCTACGTCGCGCTGAGTGCTGGAAAGCTAACAGTACTGACGTTAAAATATCCGCTTACACTCACCCAGCTCCTGCTGTCGCGTCAGAATATTCTGCAGGAAAATATGGAGCCCTATTAGCCTACAAGCAACCAAATGACCAAGAAGATATGGGAAGACAATTGTGCCAACACATTGTCGGTTGTGCGCCATTGAAAATCGGGAACAAGGAAAACGACACCCCAGCCAAAAATTCTGATGATGAAGTCTGCCTCATTTACCAGGAGTACCTTTTGGATCCTTCATTCACGGTCCAAGAGATTCTCGATGAAAACAAAGTTGAAGTTATCGATTACATTAGGTTTTCTTGTGGAGAATCTGAGGAATCCCTACCAGGTGTAGAAAAGCAACCGTTGGATACCGTTCAAACATTACAGTAAATGTAGATATTGTTGGTCTTAGATATTTATTTTAAATAAACTCCAAAAAATTAAAAAGTCAATGTTTTTGATTTCCCTTTCCAAAGAAATTTCCTGCAATCTTTCTTCCAGAACATTGCGATTTGATTGGGTTCGAAATTGTAGCCATGATGGTTTAGAACTTCCGGCGCAACAACGAGAAGTGCTAGGGTATTTTTTTCTCTAGTCCGGAAAGGGCCTGTTACAGCTGGCCGTAAAAGGCATCCACAAGGGCATACAGGTGTAGACTTAGTGATGGGCGTAACATTTCCTCTATTTGTAAGGTGCACTCGCTGGAAATTTGAGCCAAGCCGCAACTCCTCCACTGCTCCAGTGAAAGATTGAGTGGCTCTCAGAGCCATCGGCCGCGCTTGGCTCTCCATAGTATTTCTAAAGCCAACAGTTGATAATGATTTCTTAGTAACATTCGGACTGTCTTCAGGACTAATTTCGTCAAATTCACATTCCTTATCTGAATTTTCGTCGGTGTACATAATTTAAATTGTTTATTATAAAACGTATCAAGAAATACTTAATTTATCGATTGTCAAAATCATGGCGTCATCAATGACAATTTTAAATAAGGTCTAAAATTATATATCAAAAAAGTCTTTTCATTTCCAGATTAAAAAGTCATTCAGCCACGATGGTAGGTACTCTTTTAATTGATGGATCTCTTTAGATACATTTAAGAAGGCATCGACAATTACTGAGCAATCATTTAAATTCTAGATTAATAGTAAAAAATTTAGTTTATTTTGCCAAATCAACTTTATTTTGAACACACTAGTGAATATTTACTCCTTGAAACTTGATATGTGTGATAAATTAAATAATAATAGGTCCTTACATATGAAATTGGCGTATTTCGTACTGGCCACTTTAATCACGATGTTCTCCTCTTTGGTAAGGAATTCCTAATTCAAATTTGTACAGCTATTTACGCCTTTAGTACACCTACGCGTTCGTATGCGGCTGCGAGTCTTTGCGAAATAATTGCGGTAGCGAAATCTGCGGAACGTTAGTACACTGCAGTTTTTTCGCAAGGAAATGTCATTGTAGCTTTATTTCTTACCATCTATCCCCGTCTTTTCTTGAATTTTCCTCCATGCCACCTCTTTTTTGTATGCATTTTTGTAATTAACATGCCCAACTAAATATAATTCGGGATAATTTCGAATCAAATTTAATAATAATTCAATATTTTCGGCTTCCATTGTGCGAAATTCTGTCCTCACTGACAGAACGCGTGGTGACGCATTGCGATGCGAAACTCCGCTAGCGAAACGGCTGCGTCTGTGTAACAGCCATTTCGCAGTTACTTGCGAAACAATACCGACAAGGACGCAACTATTTCATCTAGCTATATAATAGAGCGAGACAAAACACATGCGAAACGTTGCCATACAACTTACAGTTTTTTCGTCGTTTCGCTGCCGCATGCGATTGCGTAGGTGTACTAACGCCTTTACTCTTGTATTTGTGCTTCGATGACCGTCATTCATTTGATTTTTTCTGTTTGCGTCACTCATTTTACAAAATGGAAAACTTAAAGTATCGCATTATTTACGAGTACGAGTTCCGCCGTGGCACTAGTGCTGTGGAAACGACTCGAATGGTGAATGATGTGTATGGCGGTCATGTTGCAAAAGAAAACACAATTCGTTTTTGGTTCCAACGCTTTCGTTCTGGAAATTTCGACCTGCAGAACAAGGGCTCAACCCTCTATTCTCAACCCAAGTTGATAATGAAGTATTGAAGGCTATTGTGGAAGCGGATCCATCGCAAACCACGTCCGAGTTAGTTGCAGGCTGCGGTGTTAGTGATAAAACTGTTTTAATTCACTTGAAGCAAATTGGGAAGATTAAAAAGCTTGAAAGATGGGTACCTCACGAATTGGCTGAAGCAAACCGGCAAACGCGCGTCGACTGCTGCGTTACATTACTGAACCGGCACAATAATGAAGGTACATATTTTAAACCGAATCATTACCTGTGATGAAAAATGGATTCTTTACGATAATCGGAAGCGTTCAGCGCAATGGTTGGATCCTGGCCAGCCAGCCTAATCCTGCCCCAAGCAAAAATTAACCCCAAAAAAGTTACTTGCAAGCGTTTGGTGGACTAGTGCCGGTATTGTTCATTGCAGTTTTCTCAAATCTGGCCAGACAATTACGGCTGATGTCTATTGTCAGCAATTGCAAACTGGTTTTGCCTAGGCTGGTCAATCGCTCCACGCCACTGCTACTTCACGACAACGCTAGACCACATACTGCACAACAGACGGCTACCAAATTAGAAGAGCTTCAATTGGAATGTCTAAGACATCCTCCGGACTACCCGGACATTGCTTCAACAGATTACCATTTTTTTCGAAATTTGGACAACTTCTTGCAAGATAAAAAATTTAACTCTGATGGGGCAGTCCAAATCGCCTTCATAGATTTTATTGATTCCCGTCCGATTGGTTTTTTAGTAAAAGGATCAATGAACTACCTATAAGATGGCAAAAGTGCATAGAAAACAATGGTTCATACTTTGATTAATTAAATATATTATATTTAAAAATATTCGACTTTTTGTTCCTCCCATACAAAACGCAAATTTCATATGTAGGGACCTAATATAACCTTCATGGTGTACTAATTCGAAGCATCCGTTACTATTGATATTTTTGTTGTGAATCTAAATAATTGTAACTGTCCTTGATAGATGGGCCACTCGAGCGTATCCATTCTATTATACTGTATTTTTAGGCTTCCCATACATTAAGTAACGCCGACGCATGGGCATATAAATCACTTAGAGCCTATAATAATCTCTACGAACTTTAGGACAATTTCGTCAAGTATAAGTCAATATAAAAGCGCGTTCCGTTTGATTGTGATTGGTCTCTTGGTTAACAGTCTCATGTCCCGTATGATTTTTGATACAAACGCATCGTTGCCCATACAATTTGTATAGTTTGCTTCAGATTTTATTTTTCATCAATGTTTGTGCTTTCTCAAGATTTCCATACAAAATTGCTATTACTAACCTACGTTAACTACTCGATTTTATGAATTGTTCGTGCTAAGGGGCCGTTCAAGTATTACGTATCTAAGCACCATAGGGGGTGGGGGTCATTCATTTTCTTATTTGGTGATTACGTCAATAGTAATTATTTACTTTTTTACTCATATTACCCACATATTGTCTATGCTTGAAAACGAAATGCATTTTCGAGGTTCCTACAAAAAATTAATACGTATACTATTATTTTTCAGAGCTTTACTTACTTTTGCTGACAAGAGGAGGGGGGGATAAATTGCAGTAAATCTCCTTACGTAATACTTGAACGGCCCCTAATGGTAAAAGAGTGAGTTACAGTACTTACTTCGATCCAGACCCTATCTACACAATATAACTATTAGAATTAAGTCTTAGAAAAAACTAATGTTCATAAACGTATGATTTTTAAATGTTTCGGTAATGATATCTGGGGAAAATTTGTTCCAATCAAGTAGCCGGAAACAAGAGTCGAGAAGTTTCGCAATACATTGTAATAGTTTTCATATAGGTACCTACCTACAACCGTTTTAAATGAAAGGCGTTGGTCGTCGTTTGTCGTTTGCTTGTAATTTTATATGGTGTGAACAAAGCTATTAGATGAGTCAGACTAGAGCCTTCAACTTTAATGTCGATCCAAATCTCAATATTCAGTTATTTTGCGACATCTGCGAAAGGACTCAATTGGATTTCTTTGTTAGGCAGTGCCTACGTAATAGTCGTATTACACTTACTTATTATTGAGTTGAGTACTTATCATCGACTATTGTGAACTATCAACTAAGGACATCACATCTACTACAACCTTCTACACTAAGAAGTCATACCTTGTTTAGAAGAAGTCGTAGAGTAGTAGTCCTAGAACGCCAATCCAACTTAAATCTAGATTAGCTAACAACAAACAGCAAGACGTGATTGTGACTTGAGATACTAATTAGATTATGGAACTGTTGACCTAAGGGCTCCCACACAAAACTGCGATGCGATGCGATGCGAATTCGCATCGCAGGAACTTGCGAATTTTTGCGATACGATTTAGTGCGTCAAACCGTTTGGTAGGGCGACCATTCCTTCGAAGCCAGCCGTACTGAACGTGTTTTTAAGAAGCGTAAGATGGATCGCAAAAAGATTATTGCACTGCTGTTATTGTTAAATAGATATAAAAGAAAAAGAAGATTCTGGGTTCATCCATTCATTACGATTATGAACTGTGAAGGGAACTATTTTATTCAAAAGTACTATGCGTTGAGAACTGAAGATAAATTTTTTGATTATTTTAGAATGAGCATATCTTCATTCGAAGAGCTTTTGAGTATATTATCACCATGCCTTCAAAAACGATCGTACAAGGGAAGAATTCCTGTTATGCCTTTGGAAATGCTGGGACTGACTATCAGGTAAAGTAAAACAAAATTTATTTATTGACATTTTAATTTTTTGTCTCAGAGCGGACTAAAATGGTGTCACCAAGAATGACGTAAAATCGCAGGAATGTGCGATGCGAAGCAGTACGGAAATTCTTGCGTTGCGTTCGTGCGAATTCGCAGATATTTGCGATGCGATGCGAATTCGCAGTTTTGTGTGGGAGCCCTAAGTGCTGCAACAACCTGTTACCATTATAATAGTAATAATTCAGGGTCACCACGACCCTCTATTGGTATTTTTTATTTGCCTGAGTCGATTTGAGAAAATGATTAATGAAATGTTTCATTATATTTCCATCTCTGTACAAAAAACTTTTCATTACGCACAAAATTAAACCCCGAGTTCCTCACAACATCAGCATCGCATTCTTAAGCACTAGGATAAATATATCTATTGCTGTCACTTCTACGAGCCTCAGCTTACACTTGGCGGCTTGTTGATCCAGCTTAAGCTGCATATTCAAAAATAATATTATTTATAATGGAATTATTGTCATGCCACCTAAAGTGAGGTGTTTCATTTGTAGCTCACTAAACTCGTCTGCTCCTTTAGGAACTGCGCCGTTCTTTAATTAGGAGTTTTTATGTAATTTTGGTATATATTGCATGTTGCGTGTTTTGGCGGTGTCTAGATTTCGTTACGTTTCAATTGAGTTATGAAATCTGATATCGTTTTGGTTTGGTCATTATGGGTTTAAAATCCGTAACAAACGAAAGTGAACGTGTGACTTCACAAAGTGCGCGTCCAAGCGTATTTCCTGTGACCAGAATTGTGGGATTTTTGCACCAGTCCACACAAAGCGGAGTTGACATGTGCCTGCGTGGAGCAAGAAACCGCTAATCAAGAAAGATACACATGGATATCTATCAGGTTATCATTTTTGTTTCTGTCTTATAAATATGAGAATCAGTAGCTTTAAGTTAAATAAATAAATAAAAAATAAAAATAGCCTTTATTCGAATACACTATAACTACAGTAAGTCCATGTCTTTTAAGTTTTACACTAGTACTCGAACTCTGGCGGAGTGAAGGCCTCCTCCAGATTCTTCCATTTGTCCCAATTTTCCAGTTTTTCCCCGTTATCCCTTTTATTTCATCTTCCCAAGTTTTTGGTGGGCATCCTCTCTTTCTTCTTCCCACTGGGCCCTTCCAAGTAAGGGTCTTTTTGACCCATTTGCCATCACAAATGCGGCCAATGTGACCGGCCCATTTAAGTTAAATATTGTGTCCTCTATGAAGTTACCACGAGTAGTGTTGGCCAAGTGGCTTCAGCGTGCGACTCTAATCCCTGAGGTCGTAGGTTCGATCCTCGGCTGTGCACCAATGGACTTTCTTTCTATGTGCGCATTTAACATTTGCTCGAACGGTGAAGGAAAACATCGTGATTCGTGAGGAAACCGAATGTCTTACAACCAAAATAAAAGTCGACGGCGTGTGTCAGGCACTGAAGGCTGATCACCTACTTGCCTGTTAGATTTAAAAATGATCAAGAAACAGATTCAGAAATCTGAGGCCAAGACCTAAAATGGTTGTAGCGCAACTGATTTATTTTATATGTACAGGCGGCCCCATTATATCAAACAATATCTTCCAGGTTATCCTAAAAAAATGAAGAGAATATGGAAAAGTGCATCAAGTGCGAAACTATCTAAATTAAAAAAAATTACCATATCATATACTAGTTACATACAATAACATTGAGAATTATTTTAACACGCACGTAATAAATTTATAAAAGGGATATAAAGAGTCCCGACAGGATTAAAGGATTATCGAATCTAACGGGCATGTTTTTTAAGATATATAAGAAGATTTCTGACCCTTCACTTGTAGTGCGGCCACTCTGTTACTCGAATATTTGAAGCAAGACAGCCTCTTAATAAGTACATGACTGACTTATCAAATGGAAAATCTCAAATAGGGGCCGAGACGAATTTTAAAACTAATTGCATTTTATGCAACTAGCACTAACCTAGAAAATATGAAGCATTAGTTAACCTAGACTAACATTTCAAAGCGATATAAAAATTTCTGCTAAGTTCTAGGATTCTTTAGGTTCTATCCTGTTATAAGGGGCCTTTTAAGAATTACTTAAGCACTATAAGGGAAAGGGGGGTCTTTGATTTTCTTATTTGGTGATTACGTCGACAGTAATTCTTTACTTTTTTACACATATTACCAACACATTGTCTATGCTTGAAAACGAAATGTATTTTAGCGGATTCCTACAAAAAGTTAATACGTTAATGTACTATTATTTTTGAGAGCTTTGCTTACTTTTGCTTACAAGAGCAAGGAGTGGGGGAATTGCAGTAAATCTGGTTGCCCTTAGGGACTGTTCAAGTATTACGTAAGCAGATTTACTGCAATCTATCTGTTTTATACTTTCTTTCTAATTTCCTCCTGCGGCCGGTCATTTACATACATTTGGATTGTTAAATATAGATCAACCAATCCTTTACCCACATTCCTGAAAAATATTTAAAATAATAATACAAAATTTTGGAATTGGACTTTATATTATTCATAATATCTCGAAGACTTTCGTTTCGCAAAGCCTAATAAAAAACAAAACAAAATCTATCAAGTTTTTATAAATCTTAGCGTAAAGATTAGAAACGTTTCGCGTTAATTATCTTTATATATGAAACTATCTAAAGTTATGCATCGTCTGCTCCAGATATTTGTGATTGTTTACTGTTAATTATAATTACGCTATGATGATCAACCATCAATCGCACGCGACTTTCGCGTTTTAATTTATTCCCATTTAATAAAAATGCAGTCAGCGTGAAACATTTCTCTTGCCCGTGGCGGGTTAGTCTGTGGTTCGTGTACGTAGAATTCGGTCGTCTTGAGATTCGGTTTTTGCGCGAGTGCGTAGGTGATGGACTCTTGTGCCTGACCACCAACATGCACATACTGGAAATAGGCGCTGAACAAGTACGATTTAGTTTTGTAACATGTTGTAAAATTTGTAATGAGAATATTAAGTTACATGGTGGTCGACAGTATTGTTTTAATTTTAACAATTTAACAAATTTAATTCTCAGGAGATGGATTATCCATTGCCATTTTTAGACTGTATATTAAATAACCTATCTACAATATGACCTTTAGATTTAATAGTGTGTAAAGTTAAATAATTGTATCTTATTTTTCATTGGTGTATTATTTTAATCTATACTAAAAGACAAAAGCTTGAAGGTACAATCGAAATGGCGAAATCGACAAAAATAGATTACCCACAAAAGATAAAGCCTCCCAATATTGATCCAAACCGATTACATGCCGCTAATCTAATTATAGATAAAATTCTTGTTATATAGGAACAAGTAATACATATTAAAATATATATAATATAGGGTACATGTATTTACTTTATAAAACTTCTGTCGTCTGGTCACCAGAATGGAAATCCTATAATTTGTTATTACGTAAACTTTACTACAGAGACTAATAACTACTAAAGTGTCCATTTTAATATTATAAACAAAGATTTGTATTTTACGTTTGTAACGAAAACTACTGGACTTTAAAAAAATCTTTCACCATTAGAATGCCACATTACCATTAAGTAACATTGCCTATATGTATATCTAAAATATTTTAAGAAATAAATGTCCTTGTGACTCCATGACAGGCTGTTAGCTCTTCATATAAATTGTATTAGTATTGTTAACCGCAAATTCGTGATCAACGATTTTGTAATTCAAAATTGTCAGTTGTCAACATTCGTGATACGATATCTATAGACGATTCACGACATTGCTGATACATGATTTGAAAATTGTTTATATACGGCTGCTTCTAGATGATTTGGCTGCTCTGGATTCCAATAGATATTGTTTATTCTCAATTACCAAAGCAAACACAATCGCGCAAAACGCATTGGTTATTGGTTTGTGGACTCAGTTTCCGCACTTAGCCTCTCAATAGGTCCGTTGTGCATAAAGCCCTGGCTAACTAAGCCAGCCTAGCTCCTTCCAAAAGCACAGCCTCCTGGGCACTTCGCAGGCTTCACGGAGCGACCTCACAACTTCGCATTCCACTGTGACTGATTCCTCTGCGCTGAAACAGCCTCTGCACATGGGGCTGTCTGTTGCCTCTACCACAAAAAGATGTTAATTAACTAGACAATGGCCCGTAATTGTCCCTATCATTGTTATGAGATTAGTTCTGTTTAGGTTTAGAAGTCGCTATGTCAATTGCGGTTTAACTGCTGGCAGCGCCATTTTGGACTGTTTGCAGTCCGCGCCCGCGAAACGCATTTTATATATCTCTATTTAAAAAAGGCTATAGCATTGCTTAAAATATTTGTTTTTGTAAGAATAGATTAAGTAGCCCATTAAACACAATTTTATAAAATACAGTAGTAATAATTTTATGCTTTATTTTTAAATAGAACAACATTTTTTTAATAACCTGCCTATATGAAGTATGTATATTTAAAATGACTATATTTTGTCCATTAATATTGATACAGGATGAGGACAATGTCGTGCCAACGAAGGCTGTACTGGACGGCGCAGTCTTCAGGACTGTACCACGTGATCAAACTACGTTTCTCATATGGAAAATTACGGTATGTTGAATTATCTGTGATGTTTTATTATTTTAACACTGTATAAGAAATGGGACAAACTATTAAATAATCTCAAGTTCCTGGCTATTAAGTTGGCAAAAGATCCATTCACTTAAATTTAAGTAGTACAATTTGCTTAGTTAAAAATCTTACATGAATGTATGAAGAGAAATGCTTATACGAGTTACGGCCACTTTACAATATGGAATATCTTCCGCTCCTCGTAAAACAATGAAGATATGATATAATAGTTAACAATGACATTACAATCACGCATAATTATAGTCACGATCACCATCGCTCCCATAATCTTGTGAAATACCACACGTAGGAAGGGACTTTCACCAACTCGGAGTACTGTGAGAAAAAACAATTTGTTTACAGTCTATTTTAGAGAATGGCTTAGTGTAATTATACTCCTCCTACAGCCAATGCGGTTTTTAGACGCACGGCAATTGGGTTCGACGAAAATATCACCTAACTATATGGAATAAAGTGAAAACTAATTTAATTTTACCTTTACTTTAGTATTCATGACTAGTAATTTTTTACCTTACTAACCGACTTCATTAGGACAGGTGCCCCTTGGGATATTTTTTTTAAATACACAACTAGATACTTATTTATGGATCATAAATATTAAGTATTTCATTCAAAATTTGTCTATGTGCGCAAAAAGCTCGTACGTTGAAGAAAAACATCGTGTGGAAATCATGCCTTAGAACCAAAAAGACGACGGTCTGTCAACAAATGATCACGAAATAGATACAGAAATCTGAGGTCTGAAGACCTTCAAAGCTTGCAACGCCACTGGTTTTGTTGCTTTACAATTTATGATTTAGATCATGTGCAATACCCTTAATCAAATTTTTATTCAATAGCAATCACACCCAACTATTGTGAAGATACCATTTTTTGCAGATCGACTTATCACAATAAAACTGTATATGTTTCTTTGTGTATAGTATACAAACTGAACGTACTAAAATACCTCTTTCAAAAACTTGCTATTCATTAAATATTTTGTCCTTATTATTCTCAAATGTAAATAAATAACAAACAACACTTATTTGGCTATTACTTTTGTGACTGAAAAGGATTTGCGTCTTCTAAAGTATACTTAGTATTAATTTACAACTGTAAATAGTTAGAAATCTATTATATATATTTAATATAACATATTACACTATCGAGTAACAAGTTTCGCTTGAATTGAGGTTCAGAACCGTGACAAAGGATCGTTAGCCTCCAGGTCAACGCCCAGGTAGTCTAGTTATACCTAGTTCTAACAATACAACAAAAAATATGTATTGTAATAACACTGTTATGTGCTTTTTTTGATATTTATATAAGTTTACAAACTCTTGCCAAAAGAAATTGGGACAGATGTAAAAAAATAGAAGGTTTGCGAATAAATATTGCATAGTAAATTAATCCAATTGTTTAATAACAACTTGATCAGTCATTGTAAAAAAAAACGTGTGTACGTTAGAAGTTATACTTCTTTGGCGTATCAAGATAAAAATCTTTTCAAAAATATTATTCTACGTTTAGAAAAAACGGCACTGGGAATAGAAAAAACTAAAATGTTGGCTATAGCTAACTTCAGGGTGACGGTGTGCGCGCGCGACGTAAAAATTTACTCTCATAATTTTTCCCTAACGCGCCAAAAGAAGTATAACTTCAAAAAAGTCTTTTGATTAGCCTTCTGTACTCGAGACACGCCCTCGATTTTTGTGTCTAAGGCATGCCGGTTCCGTCTCTATGTTTTATTTCACCGTACAAGTGAGTGTTAAATGCCCATAAAGAAAGAAAAGTCCATCGGCTCAGCAGTGATTCGAACGCACATATCAATTACTAATAAACGCGTGAAGATTTTGGTACTTTTACATCATTTCATATTTCCAGTATTGACAGATTCGCTGGCATATTATGCTAATATGTTGGCATATAAACATTTTTTGACACTTGAATATCGTATACTATAGATATTCGCCATGCTTTAACCAACTTTGATCTTAGATAAAAAATATCCTCAATCTAAAAAACCTCATCGTATCGTATCGTACTTAAAAATAATAGCATTTAATAGCAAGTTTTATATTAAGGTGAAAGTATATACAAAACCGTCGACAGGGTGCCACGACACAAATGAAACCGTATCAAATTACAATTTTAAGAATCTTGGACGTTCTAATTACAACAGTACAACTTCTAATTGAGATTTTTCTCTATCAGAATTTTTTGTATCCCATCAAATACTGCGGTTGGCTACGTCTGTCTGTATAAAACGCAATACTCTCAAATAACTATTTTTGTTTGATTCATTATATATTTGTTAAGTTGACAGAAATTTAACAGTGATAATTTTAATCTTGCCATACACGCGGGCGATACTGCAGACGAAAGCCAGCATACATCAAGAATTAAAAGCATCATACGGGGATTTTAAACCCGCCGTGAACGAAGTTGTATATTATTCAAAAGAAAATATTCAACAAAGTCGCGAGAATTTTACCCTAAGGCTCAGTGGTTGAACTATAGTAAGCGCTTAAAAATACACGGATTCGTATGCTTTTAATCGCAGACTGCATTTAGATGATACAAGTTCTTTTCTAATCGCCTACAATGCTACATTAATTTAATTGAGTTTTATTTCATTTATTTATTAAAGTTCCCCACATCATATATGAAGCTATAGTATGTTACAAGCTATATTTTCTAAAATATATGACAATTATAGTAAACATTCAATAAAAATATTATACACTTCAAATTTGAGATTTTACTAGTAATAATGTTTTCTTATAGTGCCAACTCCTTGCGAAGGTTGGCGAACATCATGGCTAGCTTAATTTGGATGCCGCGCTTCTAAACAATGACTTGGTGCTTTGCCCAAACCAAACCAAATTATGTTTTGCTTATTATTAACTAAAATAATACTACTAAAACAGCGGATTAGGAAAGCACTTAACAATGTTTTTGAGTTTTCCTAAATTAGACAAATGTGACAAAAACATTATGCAGCTAATCAGGATTAATTTAAATGCAGGAAGATGAATCTAGCAGATCTTAACTTTCATTGCAAATGAATAATTCGGAAAATTAACTTGCAAGAAAATTAGTTGAAAGCACTCACTAGGAAGCGCATTAAATTAGCCTTTCTAAATCATGACTGTGATCGTTATCTCTCTGTGACTTCTTGAAATAAGCAAATGCACTAGAATTATCTACGAGAGAAAATATAGAGAATGTTTTGTTTTAGATTTGCCTTTCATACTGCAAATTAGTATAAAATTATACGATTTTCCTAACCAGAACTTTGCGTATACATGTACAATAGAGTATTTTATTTTCAATGGTGTAAGATCACTTGACTATTTTGTTGGTCAACGGTTTTCGTTAAATTTTCTAAAAGTTATGTATTCGCTTTTAAAATAGTATTGTTATTATATGAGCCACTGTCCTCTTTGTGGTTAGTGTCAATGGCGTTCGATACCTGATAAAATCTATTATATAAAATTCTCGTGTCAGAATGTTCGTTCCCATACTCCTCCGAAACGGCTTGACCGATTCTTATGAAATTTTCTACTATTTATCTTTCAAACCCCTAAGTGATAAGGGGTGTCCACACCAAAAATTTTTTGGTTTTTTATATAATAATAAAAATTTGTTTAAATTTTATTTTTTTATGATACAGCATACATAAATACATACAACCCCTTATTTTTTTATTTTAGATAGTTATTTTTATTAAACTAAAAAAATGTTTCCTAGCAATATTATAACGTTTGCCGGGTCAGCTAGTAATAATATCGCTTTTGTATGCAAAGAAGCTAATCGTTTTTATTGAAAATTATTATCAGTGATAAAGAATTGAGTGTCCGATGCTTGCTCTGGAGCTTAAAGACAAGTATCAGAATTTTCACAGGTATACAAAATTTTTCTAACAATCTTTTAAAATTTATCACCATTTAAGAGTCCTATTGAATTTGCAAGTGACATCTAATAAACAAAGTAAAGAGAAAGTATTACACTTAATTAGGCATATAGCAATAAATCAGTTTGCATGCGAGAAGCGCACGCGCAGACCCACTATTATCTCAGCGTGTCTCGCAAGCTGTTATTTGTACATTTTATGTTCTAGGAAACTTTCGTTTTTCCGCATGAAGTGTTACAGATGGATTTTTTTGTCTAAACACAATATTAGAACTCATCTATAAAACTGCTGAAGCTGGCATAAGAATGAGCGTTCTTGGTATAATGTTTATATTAGAAACATCAACTGGCTTTCTGTACTGTCTAAGTGTTTGTTTTATAATATTATGTATGTTAGCTGTAAGATTACTTATAATTAAATAAATGAAAATTATATCTTTAAAACTTCACCAATTATATAGTAATAAACATATAACTGAGTTCTTCTTATACCTTGATACTTCGGCTTATAGAAGTATTTTATAAAAACATGAGCCGTGTTGGTTTGCGTGCGAATCCCAACCGAGGGGTTGTTCTCCTACGTTTCTACCCTAACTGATATTTATTTATATCTGCGCATACCGCGAAGGAACATTTTAGTATATCGCGATTTGTGACAGGCTTAAAAGTTCTTATTCATAAAAGAAAAAGATTAAGTAACCAAATACCTTCCCACTGGGCTATTCCAAGTAAATCTTTTTGACCCATCTGTCGTCACGAACGATACGATAGGACTGGCCAGTTAGAAACATTGCTAATGAAAACTTTTTTTTTAATTTCAATTTTAGAACTCTTTGATAACCTAATGTAGTGCATTCATTTGTTTTTGTGAATTGGCGGCAAATCTAAAACTCTTGTTACACGTGGAAATGAACGTAACCAAATAAGTACCAAATAGGTAAGGCCACTGGATTTTAATTACTATTTCATAAAAAAAAATATGAAATATCTATTATTTATGTAATCCTTATTAAAGGACACTATTTATAAACAAAAAACTTCGGCCAAATTGAAAAAAAAAAATAATATTCCAACGAATAGGAGCATCCATTGTGGCAACAATATGTTGAAGTGCTTAATCCTAAGATTTGTTAATGAACGTTACAAAACCGGTATAGGTCAGTTCAAATACATAAAATAATATATAAGTGGGAATGAAGCGCCACAAGATGCCACAAAATCTATGTATTTGTAATTTTAGGAAATAAATAAAGCTGGTAACAAAGCAAGTCGCAACCAACAAGTTGTGTACCATTAACAAATCGTATTTATCACACCAGAATGTTTACGATCTTTAGGCTGGTTTTGAGTACTAACCCGTCCCAGGCACGTAGGCAAGCTAAGATAAAAACTAACGGCACAAATGATTCATTCTCGTACACCGCTATGCAGCTCAGCTGACCGCGACGTTGAACGTGTAACTTAGTGCAGCTAAAAAATTGGACCAACAGATTTATTACGCTGGTATTGATTCCGTCTCACCTATATTTTATTGTTAATTAATAGAAAACGTTCATTTACCGCACAATCGATTTATAACCGATCGATTTATAATAATTATTAACGTCAGTAAAAACCAGTACATTATTTATTTGAAATCAATATGTTCATGATAATTTTTCAATCTAATAGGCGAGTAGGAGACAGCCTCATGTGCCTGACACACGCGTTCGACTTTTTGGGTCTTAGACGCCTGTTTCCTCACGATGTTTTCCTTCATCGTTTAAGCGAATGTTAATCGCGTACATAGAAAGAAATGCCATTGCCTACGACCTCAGGGATGAGAGTCGCACGCTGAAGCCACTAGGCGAACACTGCACAATATTTATTAGAAATTTAAATACACAAAGTATTAAATGAAAATAATGCTCAAGAAATACAAAAAGCTTTAATTAGATAATTTATAAATGTGTGTGTAGTAAGTAGTCCTATGGGACCTTAGTAGCTTGTAGCCACAGAGCCGCCCACGTTACTTCGTAGGCTGGCGATCATGTCTTGTGCTTTCTTCTTACGATATTTGCCTTCATATAAAAAAAAACGTTTCCTATGAATTTTCGAGAATATTCATTGCTTAATTTTTTTCGTGTAAATCGATTAACAAAGGTTTATTTTAATAACAACACAAACAAAACCAATTTTCCCTCATTTAAATAAAACACAAGTTGTTAGTGTGATACAATTTGAATTGTTTTATTTACAATAGTTGTTACGTATTAACAAACCATAACGATTATAATGTATTCATAGATGGTAATCAACGCCCGGGTCTCGTTAAAAAAAACAAATACTTACCAACGCAATTTAAAAATGCATATTACAAATGCCGAAAACTTGTTTGTTTGAATTACCGTAATCATAGAAATATATTAGTTTAACAAACAATAAAATTAAACTTATCTAAATAAATAATAGACATGTCTAATTTATGAAAGGAGATGAAGTGAGTATTCTATGCCGAGTATTCAGAATTCAGTCATTATTATTTTTATTATTAAAGCTTTATTGATACATACAACAATTGGTTAGTTAACATTTCTTAATATGAGTATTATTTATGTTTGTATAAGTTGTACAAAGTTAAGTTCGATTTTTGATTTTTGGTAGTATGGTCTCTTTTATGGTAGAAACTCCTCCATATTTTTTTCATTTCTCTTTTTTTTTCAATGCTTTGTTCAGATCTAATTGTTTGTTTTGGATGATGGGACCTTACATTGAAAGCGCATAATTTTTATTGTTGTGACGTGGAGCGCCTATTTTTATTTATAATCCTGTTCTTAATTTTTCATATGTAATGGAGGGTGTTGGTCGCTTTGGGGACCAGCCAGATTGGAGTATTTAGTCATTATACCAATCATCAAACAATTAATCATTCAACCAATGTGTTATTAAGTATATCAAAATTCGACTTAGGGTACTTCAAGAAAAGAGCGTACCGATTCTTAAAAGGCCGGCAACACACTCGCGAGCTCTCTGGCATTGAGAGTGTCCATGGGCGGCGGTACCACATAACCGTGCCCGTTTGCCACCACCCAAATTTGCAATAAATACAATAAAAACATGTACATATGTTTCAGGAGTCTTCCACAGAAATGCTTCCACGGACTCAGTTCGGCACATTCTACGACACTGATGCTTATTTAGTATATTCAGCGTCTTTGCCTGGTCAGCCTGCTGGTCCTGATGTTATTGTAAGTATTTTCAAAAAGCTAAAATAACCTAAGAAGTAGCGAATGGAATCTGGGCTATACAGACCCAGATACAAATTCAAAATTATCTGTAGCACTGTTAAATACGTCAAATTTTAAAGTATTAATGGGTATGTTGGACCTGGGGCTTGAAACAAAGTCTGGGGGGATGACATAAGCTCACGTTTTGGCACAGGACCAATCATACAAATTCGATTGGCGGTAGGGCGTCACGCCTGTCGAAAAGTGATTTTGTCAAAAGCCCCTGGTGTTTCAGTAATCGGGGAACAAACAAAAAAATTAAAAATTGAAAAGTAAAATATTCTCATAAAAAACAACGGATCTCGTAAATCAATTCTCTGAAGTTAATTACTGGTCCATTTATTGCAGTATAACAATACGAATTAGATACGGTATCAAATGTAAGATCTCAGTATGTACATTAATAAAGAGGCACAATCTGTATTGTGGTCTTCTAATTAGTTTAAAGAATCGTATACACTATTACATAATGTTACATACATGTTAGTGTTTATTGTTATAAAATCTTTACTTTAATTTGTTGTTGATGAGCAGTACTCACTCCAGCGTGCGATTCTCATTCCTGAGCTCGTAGGTTTGATCCCCGACCAATGGACTTTCTTTCTATGTGCGCATTTAACATTCCCTCAAACGGAAAACATTGACTGATCTTCGAAGTGTTTTATGTATTTGTATAAAATCAATCGTTAAATATTTTATTATAATTTAATTTTCGCTTTGTTCCAGCGCCGTGAAATAAAAGAAAATGGTAGCGGTGAATGCGCTGAGCGTCATATCCACGCGTGGGCCGGCGATCGAGGTGGTCCGGGGACTCTGGCTTTACGACGCGCAACACAACTCGCTTCTCACGTTGGGGCACCTCTGGTCATACATAGAGAGACAGCTACTAAAGAATCACCAAGACTATTGTCCTACTTTCGTGATGGGATTAGGTGGGTATTATTAGTTAATTTAACCAACATAAGAGATTTCTTGAGTCTTGACATTATGGCATTCCGGTAGAATGCGACAGCGACCCCGTAACGCGGCTTTGTAGGAATTACTCGAGGTGGTTTTAGTGGGTATTGCTCACCCAGTCTCTGAATAGCAGAGATTTTGGCGTGGGTCGAGTCCCACATACCTCTGCAACTTTTGAGGGCAGGGGATGCGCAAATGCATTTCCACCTGGCGTATCAAAAAAAAAAGGCATTATGGCATAAAAAATTAACTTCTTTGATTGTTAATCGTAATAGATAGGTTAGTATATAGTATTCTTGTTCCCTCCCCCTCCCTAATGTATAAAACCTAATGGTTGTTTCTTCCTCTTAGTTATTCTATTATTTTCGCTGACGTTAAATGAAGACGTATCAACATTACTTACAATTTTATTATCTAAACTAATGAGAAATACATTCGTGTGCTTCTCTATTTATTAATTTGTACTATTCCAGGATCCTTTGCAGTGGCTCAAACCTGAACGGGGGTAGTCGATTGTACAGAGTGAGCGGGCGCAGACCTGTTCTTCTACAACTGGAACCCGTGTCATGGTCTCACCTTGCCTCTGACGGAGTGTTTGTTCTTGACACATCTGCTCTCGTTGTTCTGTGGTTGGGTCGAGCTGCTAATCTTATTGAGAAAATTTTTGGTGCTAAGGTAAATTCTGAAGTTGTGGCCAGTTATTTTAATAACGTGATTGAAAAATTATGTATGATTTAAAATTAAATAACATCTCCTCACATTATGGATAGAAAATAGGACCTATGTTTTGAGGAGAGGGTTAAGGTAAATTTAGAGAAGAAGAAATAAGAAAAAGAAGTCACTTACCTACTTTTTTAATAACTTGGCAGAAGAAGGATATAGTAGTAATTCTAATTCATTTGCGATATTTGTTTGAAAATAAGTGTTGTTTGCCATAGTCATATTCTAAGTTGATTTGCTATTTTAAAAGAGTACCGAGAGTTTTTTACGCCTGCTTTTTCTCTCGGCCTACACCCTGTATTCTTTGGCGATGAGTAGGGATACCCATTCAAATTTAATGACGTGGAATAAATGATACCTGTATCTTATATTCCATAATAAACATATTTTTTTCTTTATTTATTAGAGTAGGTACTATTACTTTTCCTAACTTTTTTACAATTTCTAACAGATTGCATATAGAATGGCCCGTGGCGCCGACAAAGGCATGTTGTCCCGTCGTATAACGATCGCTCACGATGGCTACGAGCAAACCCTACCAGTAGCAGACCGAAATCTTCTAGACTCTGTCTTGGACCTTCGAGCTCGTTCTGTACGACCAATTGCCCCAACCCTGGATCCACCAAGACCTGCTAGATTGTATAAGTCCTCGAAACCAACTAGAGCGTCCCCAGTTGTATTGACACAGAAACCAGCTGCTCGACTGGAAGAAATCAAACGCGCTCCGCTGTATAGATCAGACTTAAATGATGATGTAAGTACCTTTGTCTATAAGCACATTAGGTATTCAAAAAATTTAAAAGTATCAGGCGTAAACTAGGTACGTCTTTAAACATGACCATCATACTAACCTACGGCTACTGACATTTGTGATTAGTACATACCATCCGTATCTATCACCTCGACATCCGTCGTTCCACAAGTGAGCGATTCTTAAGGCAGTTCTTGCTATGCACCTATGTGGAACCAGCTGCCCACTGAAGTATTTCCGAACCAATTCAACTTAGGGTCCTTCAAGAACAGAGCGTACTTAAAAGCTCGTACTTGCGAGCCTTCTGGAAATGTGAGTGAACATCAGATGAGCCTTCTGCCCGTTTGCCTCCTATTACATAAAAAAAAATTACGAGTATATACTTAATTCGACGTTTCGAACTTGTTACAGCAGTGTCAATGAAAGTCATATAGACGGTTATATAATTGTAATAACATTTTTTTAAAAATTAAGAGCCAGTGTTAAATGCGCACATAAACATAAAGTCCATTGGTGCACAGCTGGGGATCAAACAGTTTTGATAGTCGCACGTTGAAACTACTAGGCCAACACAGCTTAGACTAATAATCTAAACTCCTATATTAGCAACACATCTTCGATTTCAGGGCATCTATGTAATAGACGCTGGTTCACGAGGAGTATGGGCTTGGGTTGGATCAAACGCTTCCAAACTTAACCGTGGGGCGTTAGCCGCAGCCCGAGGGTTGGCAAAAGCTCGTAGATACAGTGGCCCGGTGTCAGTTACTGTATCAGGCAGAGAGCCTTTGGAGTTCGCAGCCCTGTTCCATAAGTGGAACTGGTGCGACTCGCGAAGAGATGTGAGGTTGCGGTCGGCTCGATCGGCTACAACTAAGTTGGATGCGGTCAGCCTTGCGACGAATGCTTGGTTGGCGGCTGAGGTAATAAAAAAAGTGCGTGCGTACAAAGTATACACGTCAGAAGTGAAACTTCTTTGCCAGACGAATTTTGAAGTCTTGTTCATATTTATACAAATCTAAAACTTTAGATTTCCGAGACCTAGATGGAGGGAAAAAGGAAGATATGTTAGGAATTTAATTGTCAGTAAAATATTAAAAGTGTCGAAAATTAATACAAATTCTTAATTTAATTAAATAGAAGAAGAAGAAGAATTAATTAAAATAGAATTTCAATAAGGTAATTCGCCCTTCTCACTCTCTCTCAATCGATCTGAATAGCTCTCTCCCTTTTATTCGACAAAAATTCTGCATATCTTCGTGACGCTATTATTATTATCATTGCGTTTCATCCGTAAAAAAATTACCGTCATGCGCCTAAAGAAGTTTTACTTCAAAAATCGCATAATAATTTTGATTTGTCTGTACACAATTTCTTTACATTTTTCTTATTGTACACAGAATAGCGAATCCAAGATCAAAATGACAAAACATTGATTAGAAGATTAAAGTTACTTAGCAGAAGTTATTTTCAGACTCAGGTCCCAGATGATGGTTCAGGTGCTCTCCGAATGTGGCGGGTTCGACGTGAGGAAGAAATAGACCGAGAACGAAGCGCCTTACAAGAATTAGAGCGGCCTCAACAAGCCGTTTTCTACGATCGAGACTGTTACATCGCACTATACACCTACCACACGCCAACCGGGGATCAGACAATACTTTATTATTGGATGGTAAGTGTGTAAGGTAATGGCAGACCCAGTAACTTCAATACAAAATAAAAATTTGTAGTTTTTCTATGCACTATGTCTCATATAATTCCTGTCGTGATTCCAATAAGTACCCACTTTTCTCATAATTATTTACGTTAAAAATTGTTTGGACCATTAATTACAATTATAATTACTCACTTTATGTAATAGGAGGCAAACGGGCAGGAGGCTCACCTGATGTTAAGTGATACCGCCGCCCATGGACACTCACACTGCCAGAAGGCTCGCAAGGGTGGTTCCGGCCTTTCAGGAATTGGTACGCTCTTTTCTTGAAGGACCCTAAGTCGAATTGTTTCTTAAATACTTCAGTGGGCAGCTGGTCCCGCATAGTGGTTGTGCGCGGCAAAAACTGCCTATTTTCAATTTCACTGGCGCTACAATCGAATATTACTTCCGTTTGTTATTTTTTTATAATGATCAACCTTCTGTGTTTGACAAATGTAGATTTTGAAGTTAGCGTGGAAACAACTTCCAAGAGCGATAGCTATTCCGATTTCAATAATTCATTTATTGTACCACACGATGCCAAGTTTGTAATCATACTGGACGTTACAGTTCAGCACTAGACTCCAAATCCTTACTACTTTGTTTCATTCCAGGGTGGCTCTTCGCCAAATGATCTGAGGAATTTGGGCGTTAAAGAAGCCAAAGACCTCTACACAAAGTTGGGGCGTCTTCCTATTCAGGTATTTAATTTTTGGCAATAATATAATTTTATTAAAGTAACTGTAATAACATTTCATTATATTTTAAGGCTTGGGTATACCAGGGCAAAGAACCGGCACATTTCCTTCAAATATTTAAAGGACGAATGGTCACATACTGCGGTACTGCCACAAATTACGATCGTGAGTATATTTTTATTTAATAAATAAGTAATAAAACGCGTCAAAATTGAAAAAGAATTTTAGTTCTATAGACACGAAATTCTTCTTACTAATAATACAGCCCTCAAGCTTTACAGATGGATAAATTATCCTCTATCCCATCCTTGCTAGAAATAGGCAGAAGATGGTAACTGATAGCTTAGGACAGAGATTTTTTTGCTTGTGTGATTATGTCAATATTTTATAAAAAATGTGTGTGTACTTATGTAGGTACACGCGTTAGAATGGTATTTAATACATTGAATTGTTTTATTATAACGCATTATCTAGGTAAATAAAGTTTATTTAAATATCACAAAAAAATTATTTCTATTAAAGAAATGGACATTTTTTATTTTAAAATGTTGACTATGCTAACTTCAGGGAGTCGGTTTTTTGTGACGGTGTGCGCGCGCATCGTAAAAATTTAATCTCATAATTTTTCCCTAACCCGCCAAAAGAAGTATAACTTCAAAAAACTAAAATGTTGACTATAGCTAACTTCAGGGTGTCGGTTTTTTGTGACGGTGTGCGCGCGCATCGTAAAAATTTACTCTCATCATTTTTCCCTAACGCGCCAAAAGAAGTGTAACTTCAATAAATAATTTTATGTAGCCAGTGGGCGTCGCGTGATGCCCCCACCGCGTGCATTAATTCGCGTATCGGGTCAGTACGCACGGGAGGCTCGTGGCGTAGAAGTTTGTGCGTCGACGACCACCAGAGGCGCGTGTTACATAGTGCGAGAAGGGGCTCGGATTTGGGTCTGGTGCGCTGCCACTGCTACTGGTGACGAAAGAGAGGTCGCTAAGAACATGGCGGCGGCGGAACATGTGTTAGTCATGCAAGGTATATCTTAAACTAAAGATTCAAAACAGCCCTAAACTGTCATAGATTTCTGTATACTTTCATTGGTATACAAACGATGATGAGTCTAAAACTTATTTCGATATGGGAGTCGCACTAAGCGGTGTCTTGACTGTAGGTTAAGACTAGATGCTGGTTTCTTCGTCTGAGTAAGTATTCAAACTCAAACTCAAAATAACTTTATTCATATAGGTAAACAAGTACACTTATGAACGTCAACAGAAAAGATGTTAAAATGATTCTAAATTTACACTTACAACCTGTTCTTGTCCAAGCACCAAGTCATTGTTTAGAAGCGCGGCATCCAAAATCAAACTAGCCACGATGATCGCCAACCTTCGCAAGGAGATGGCAACTATAAGAAGAAGAAGAACCTGTTCTTAAGTCAAGGGCGTAGAGCGTGAAAGAAGGTCTGGCAAGAAACTCTCTGCCACTCTTTTTCATCGCTAATTAATTGCCTAATTTTTAAAAAAAACATTACACACCTGGTATTCCAATGCACAATATCATGGTTTAGAGACGAGCGTGAAGCCTTGCTAACACTGCCCTAGCGAAGTAAATGAAGAGTTACTGTGTACTTATTGTACACTTATTATAATTAATGTATACTTATTCATTTGCTAATTACATTTCTTAATTAAATTACACCGTTCTTTGCTTATGCAACACAGCTTCAAAACAATTATTATTAATTTTATTATCATTTAAGGCAAAGAAAAACCAGATTTCTGGACAGCGTTAGGAGATCGACGCCACCTGCTCGTTCCAGCGCCTCTTGAAGAGATGCAACGACCCCTACCGCCTCGTTTGTTCTACGTGGCTGTGGCCTCACCTGGACATTATACTTGTAAGTACATATTATACCAATATTGCTTATAATCTGCATTATAAATTATGCTCTTTATTCATTCACTCACTGACTCACTCACTCACTCACACATTTACACTTACGCACTCGGGCGTCTTAAAAACAATTGAACAATCAAAAATAAATAAAATAAAAGATGTGGTAATTAAATTATATATATTATTTTAAGGAATTTATAATTAAGTTTGTTATGGAAGAGCTGGGAACCCCGACGCAGGTATTTTTTTACTTAAAAGGGTTCCCAAATCTTATACATTGTAATGCATATGTACTTATATAGCATAACACATTTTTATTTTATTTTATTTATTATTATAAATAGATTGTGTGACTGATCCTAGATTTAAAGTCAAATAACTATGTTAATGACGAACTTGGAGTATTGTTATCCGAAACAGACTTTGGCAGATTCTTATAATAAGGATTTTTATATTCTAAACTACTTATCGTTAAAATCATGAAAATGTGTTGATATAGAAAAAATGTTTTTATCAGACAAAATTCAACTTAATACATAGATGAACGAACAACATTTTAGCGGAAAAATACGAATCTTTAAAAGTTATTTACATAGAAATGAAATCCAAACGTGATTTCAATAACTAATTTTCGTTTCTTTATGAAATTCCAGTTGAGGAGATAGTATCATTCAGCCAATACGAGTTGTCGCCTGAAATGTGTTGCATACTTGATGTACATTGCGCTGTGTACGTGTGGTTAGGCGCACACTGCTGTCTTCGTGCTAAGGATGATTCAAGGAACGTCGCGCTTTCCTATCTCACATTTGGTATGATGGTGTTTGTATATTAGGTTGAGAAATTTTCCCAAAATTTTTAACAAACCCGTTACCTAAAAAAACGCTTTTTAAATAAAAAAGTTTTTTTTAGTTAAGTCGCCAAGATAATAATATCGATCTTGTAATAAAGGTAATACTTATTTGGTCACAAGGATTTTCAATATTATAAACCAACGGTACATTTCATACGGTTTAAAATCGATTTCTATAAATATTTTCCTCTTATTAATACAAAATTTACTTAGTATCTACACCTGTCTAAGTATTTAAATCAATTTCAGATCCTGCATCCCGCGATCCGGATACCCCAATATACGTGCTAAGTCAAGGCCGTGAGCCTCCAAACTTTACTGGATTCTTCCCCCATTGGAAGAGCTCCATGTGGAAGGTCAGTTGATGCCTATATTATACCTAAAACGTGATTATAGAATGTAATCTTGTACTGTCTCTAAGACAAGAACCTGACTGCGATAAATGATAATCTAAATAACAATGCTTTAAAAGACGTCTTCAAATGTGTAAATATAGCTTTATTTTTACGATGCATAAAATGCCGTCACAAAATATCGACACCCTAAAGTTAGCTATAGTCAACATTTTAGTTTTTTGTGATATCTAATTAAACTTTATTTAATTTTATTTAGATATTTCGCGTTATAATAAATCTTTCAATAAATTAAATACCTCTTTTCTATTGTTAGTGTCGTTTTTTCTACAAACGTAGAATACAATTTTTTTTAAGATTTTTTACTTATTACGCCAAAGAAGTATAACTTCTAACACTTGTACATAAGTACACACACGTTTTTTACATTATTTACCTAACTCGATGTTTCAAGTGCTTAATATACACTCACTTACCAGCATACAGCGTGGGTTTGGGTATACTATAGGTACTACGTTAAAAAACACGTGCTCTGAAACATAGCTAAAACCCTTTTTGATAGTTACGTATCTATCACAGGACACTGTGACTTCTATGGTTAAAATACCTGTACAATTATAAACGTCTTGATCGGTCGCACCAATGTTTTTTACCAGAGTTAACATGTGTTTCAGCTGATGAAACTGAATTTTCATATTAATAACGCACCATAATTCTTAATTTCAGGCCCACAAGACGTTTAGTGCAATAGTAAGCGCATTAGAGGGTAAAGCAATAGTACGCGGTGGAAACAGTGCCCACCAGAATGGCAACTCTGAGAATCAATTTGATCAGCACGAGAAGTATCCTTTGTCGGTATTGCGCGGCCCCAAAGAACATATGCCTTTGGAAATCGATCCACTTACTAAAGAGGTAAACGTTGTTTTGCCATTTCAATTTGTTGCACATATGCTGTCAGTGTCTTTTTAGTATGCAGTATCAAGTACCAACCGATTTTATATATTAGATTAGTAAAACAAATTTTAACTCCGTTTTGTATATCCAGAGATAACCCTACAACATCACAAATATTATCTATTTAAATAAGTAAAGGTTAATGAATATAAATATAATTTTACTTGTAGCTTTTTTCTAAGTATAAAATTTATGATTTTACCGATCGCGAGGAAGCAGTTACAGTTTCAGGTCAATGACTTTAAGTATTAAGTTGAATTTCAGTTATATAATAGAAATCGGAAGGAATTAGTTACTACTATTGTCACTATGTACGTATAACTGTCAATTGGCCGCAGAAAAAAAATATTTCTCTCTATTATATCAGCTGAATGACAAATTAATAATAGTATAAGATCCCGATATACAACGGCCTTCACCGAGATGCTTATTTAATGAAACGTATTTTATATTTAGTTTAATATGTCAATAAATATAATCAATATGGGTTGCCTAGCAAATTTCAGTCCAGAGTATGTTTAATTAATATTAAAAAAAAAAAAATATAATTTGCATGTAGTAAATTTTTTTAATTTTTTCAATCAATATTTTTAATCAGGGTAGTATTATATACGTATCACTATAACTTTCTTTTTTACTAAAGATGTATATATACTTTAGTGTCACATAAAAAATATACACATAAATAATTAATTGATTAAAAACAACCTAACGTTTGCATATTCTATGGGCTTCATACTTTCGATTGGTATAGAATTTATCTAATAATCATACCGGTGAAATGTTTAAAAAAATTTTTTTTTTTAAATATTAATTAAAATACTCTGGACTGAAATTTGCTAGGCAACCCATATGGATTATATTTATTGACATATTAAATTAAATATAAAATACGTTTCATTAAATAAGCATCTCGGTGAAGGTCGTTGTATATCGGGATCTTAGACCATAAAAAAAATATGTAAATATTAAACCAAATTGAATCTTTCAGCTTTATTTGACACACGACGATTTCGTGTCAACATTCAATATGCCGTACTGCGAGTTCCGGACCCTGCCAAATTGGAAACAAAAAGAGATGAAGAAATTTGTTGGCTTATTTTAATTATTAACCAAAAATACAGCTTGTGGAAATTGTTATTGCACTTGCACTATAATTTAATTAAATCAAAATATTCAATTATGAAATTATATGTTAATAATAAGATATAATTATTGTGATCTAAGCTGCTTTAAAATAAAACAAAATATTTTTTTAATGTTATTTATTTTTCACAAATGTAGCACTTATTAGCTAGGCATTAATTATTACATGATAAAATTAATAATTATCTTTACAATATACAATTCCTTAAAAGTCCATAAAATATTGGTTTATTTCAAAACATAATATTTACAATATAACTATAGATACATAACATATGCCTACATGATATGGGAGTGGGCCGCGTAGCTAAGGCACGTGGTATTAGTATTGCGTGACACGTACGGACGTATTACGTACGCACCGTGACGATTACGTCATTCATTAAACCCTAATTGATTCCTAACATTTCAAAAATATACGACTTACAACCATACAAAGTTATTTCAAAGATGGCTGCGCCGATTCATAATGAGAAAGTTATCTAGGAACTTACAATAAATTGATAAATACGAGAGCATAATATGTAATACCATAAATAAATAAATTACATGTTTGATAATTGTTCAATATCGACGCAACGATCTAACGACAAACTGGGAGTATTCCTGATACCACCACCGTATGTTAGTAAAAATACTCCCAAATTTTGTCACGAACATACATAACTACGATTGAACAAAACAATGATCAGAAAATAAAATGCAAAAATTTTACAAAATTTCCAAAATTTCTTTGGCAACAAATCGAAAAAACGGCATAACAAAAATATAGACGATGGAATGAAATAAGCAATGAAATAGCTGCCCTAACATAAAAAATGCATTCAAACAAAATAAGCGTAAAAATACGATGAAATCAAATAACAAGAGATAAGTACGTTACTCTGAAATTCGCGAGTTATTTTAAAAGCTTTACAAACTTAACCTACAACGTAGAAGCGGATAATTGATCATACAAACGCCGTTATTTTATGATATGGTTCACTTAATTTCACTAAGGGAGCGTTCAAGTATTACGTAACGCAACGTGAACTCGCCGTAACGTTTTTCAGTATCCAAGTACAGTACTGTATCCAAGTCTAGTAAAACGTTTCGTGACCACCTAGTGACTCTTTAGTTACTATTATGTGGTGTAATTAGAAAAAAATATTAACAATAACGCGTAATTCAATCCCCGCCCCGCATCGTAACGTTTTACAAAAGGACCCCCCTCCCTCCCAAAATTCGTTACGTAATACTTGAACGCTCCCTAAGAGGGTAGACCAAAAATTCGTTAAAACCTATCACAATTTCACGGCGCTCGCGATCGGCAATAGAACTCGATATAAAACTAAGGTAAACAAAACAACATAGCTTTTGCAGGAATGTTAACAGTAGAGCAATGGCAGAAACATTTAACGAGAACCACTAGTAACAATACGGAGGCCTGCATCCTTTAGCACCGGGTGTCCATACTAAAACACCTCAGACTTAACCAACGAAGATAAAGCTCATCCATCACTTCTAACATTCTTTTGTCAATAAGGAAAAAAATCAATTCCGCTGTGTACTTTAACAATTGCTTTGTACTTTATGATCACGACTACGATTTACACATCAACTTGGTTATCGCAAGCCCAATATTTGTACATTGTTGAAAAGGGCACGAAGGTTTTGGCACCTTTGGAAAACTACTTAAAAATAGGCCGTCTACTTATACCCTCATACTTACAAGGTGTTTGTATTAATTGACGAAAATAATAAAGTGCTAATAAGCAAAAGCACATATTAAATTTATAAGAATGAGAGAAGTGCACAAAATTTTTCACTTTCAGCGACATAACTTATGGTTACAAGACACATTTTATTTCCTTAAAAAAACTAAGAGGAATCTAATTCGCTATGCTCAGGCAGTGTTTCAAAAATTTATGTAAAAACAAATTTTGGGAAGCCCTATGGAATTTGATATTGAGCAAATTTGAATTTATGGCACTCAATTTCGTTAACGCGTACGCAGAATGACGTGCTCTTACAAACTATGTGCTGGAGAGGCGAAATTAGTGCGAATCTGTAAATATTCATTCAATTCCTCTGTAAATTCTCAAACTACCCTCTTATTTATACAAGTTGAATTCGTCTTTTTACAGTGTTACTGAAATATTCATAAAAACTTAATCAACATTGTTACACTCCTCTTTTGTCTCTTACCGTCAAATTGTATTTACGCTGTGATGAAAAGAGACAAAAGAGTATGTACTTTGGTTAGAGCGGTGTAATTAGATTTAGTTTTTATGAATAAGCTCAGTTTAATAAGAGGTTAGACACAATTTAAATTCCATGTGTTCAGTAGGCCGTGTAATCCATTCTACAAGGATTCATCGTTACTCTATATTGTCTAATAGTAAAACGAGTTAAACGACTAAACAGTCTCTTTGTCACAATTATATATTTTATAAAAATACCTTTAACCGGGATTTCTTTACATTAATATTGTCATATAAAATCGCTATTATCAAGTAGAAACAAAATGGACGAACGGTTTATTTTTAACGTTGAGTTATCACTATTTTTGTCATCTACCCACATTTGAATAGCGAAAGTGATTAGACACCTTGTAGAAGCCTAGCTCGCGTAAATGGCAACATGAGACATTAATTTTTCTTTCATTTCAGAACACTATTTAGTGAGCGTGTGGTTAAATTCAGAATTACTATTGTTATAGATTATGGTTGGTTTGGTTTGATGAGAAAATTGTAAGAAAGCCAATGCAAAGCGATATCAAAGACCCAATCCCTCACTAACCGTTTCAAAATTTGACACGCAGTCCATAGAAATATAAAAAAACTGTCATAAAACACAATAGACAAAAAATATTTACAAAGCGAAATTGGTACTAATATGAACATGAAACAAAAATGAATGAATAATGAAATGTCAACGTTAAACCAAATCAATTAGTCAAAAAATATTTAAAAAAAAAATAAGCAATAGTCTTGATTGTCAGATCTATATTTAAAAATCGAACTCGGCTCAAAATACTTTTTAATTATATATAAACTCCTTTAGCGTTTTCATATTAGACATGTCAAGCACAAAATCTGAATTTAGACAAAGTTTTGATTAGTTATATCAATAAATAGCAGAACTATGACTTAATTGAGCCATTTTGCACCATCAAAATCTCAAATTTAGGTATTATTATCACGAACGCATTGATTACTACTAACATGTATTGTACTGTTAGTAATTAAGAAGCTTCATTAATTTACTAAATAGCAAGTTATCTATGGTACATGCACGAGTAACTCATACAGCAAGGTAGGTTAAGTCGATGCTTAGCGCTAAGTACGACTTCCGTATGTCAAATCTAATGCTTTAAGCGACATTATATATTAAATGTCTGTGTACGTAAGTTTTAATTTAATTTTGAAAGTTTATAGCGATTAACGTGCATACTTAGCCCCGTATTTAAACGTCAATCTAATTTCAATAGCTGTCAAACTATTTTGTCAATACGAAGTTATATTTGACAGTTCACAAAACGGGATCGTGACTTGTGTAACAAATGAGTCGTTAAGCATTTAATTTCGCTTCTAAGATGCGATTAGAAAATATAAAATTTATTGAAAAAAAAAAGTATTTTGTCTGTGACCTAGTAACAGAACAACCTTATTGGTTTATTAATCGGTAATAATGCAGCCACAAAACCAAAAATTTATTAATGTCAAAAGAAAACGAATCTAAAATTATAATCGCAAGATTCCCTCTAACCGTTTCAAACTATTTCTCTAGTTTACCATATTGTCCCATTCCAAAGTAAAAAAAACACTATTTATCGAGTATTTTAATTTTCTCGTATCGACACTAGCGCCGAACCGATCGTCAAATATCATATAGCAATTATCACATTTTGTCATATTCTATGAAAAGTACAAATTCGGTCAATACACCAAGATTATAAAATAAAACAATAACTTTAACCGACTTCAAAAACTGAGGTTCTCAGATGAAATCATCTTTCAAAGACAAGACGGTCCCATGAGGTTATGAAAGGATCCTGAGTATACTATACGTATTGCTTTGTACATTTGAAGTCGGTTATTTTCTTTCTATTTGGTTCTATCGTAATTGTAATATTGTTCTATGTGTGTGTGTATAATTAACATACGTTATCTTGTCTTTACTGCCTCGGTAGAGCCGTGTTAGCGGGCAAAGTCGAACTACGCTGCGATGCGTTCATGTACGCCGCTTTGAGATTGGATCGCATCGAATCTCTGAAATTTAAGCGAATTTTAAAAATACAACAAAATCGTTATTATCGGTTATTTGGTTATATTATGTACTGGAACCAGTTTCGCCGTTTTATATATGCGAAATCTATCTATGTCTATATTATCATTTCTCAATAGGGAGCGTTCAAGTATTACGTAACGAGTTTGGGGGGGGGGGGTTCCTTTTGTAAAACGTTACGATGCGGGGCGGGGATTGAATTACGCGTTATTGTTAATATTATTTTCGACTTACACCACATAATAGTAACTAAAGAGACACAAGGTGGTCACGAAACGTTTTACTATACTGAGTACAGTACTGTACTAGGGTACTGAAAAACGTTACGGCGAGTTACATGGGGGGGTCAATAATCTCCAAAAATTGCGTTACGTAATACTTGAACGCTCCCATAGTTAAAAACTTTTTTTCTATCAACATTTTAAAAACAGCATTGTGGATCTATGGGTTCGTAAGGTAATAATAAAATATCAACTTGATTATAGTTTCAATAGAGTTCTTTACATATTTTCAAAAATAATTAATTAATTACATATAGTAACCGAAATTCTTAAGAAAATTGGTCCTTCGAGCCGTTCGAGAGTTCGACGTTTTATAAGATTTTAATTTTTTAGGCACTACAAAAACAATAACAATCTTAACGATTTGACTACCTAATAGATTTTTGGGTGCCTCTGAAACTTCAACAAAAACATTAAAATTTTCTAGTAAATTCTTAGCGAATTATAAAAATATTACCTTGGCGACAACTTGGTATGGTCATGGTTGTGGGCAGCCCTATATCCGTACCGCTGCACCCTGCGGGCCAGTCGGGCCACCCAGCGCCGCTGCTCCTGCGCTACCGGTGCCAGCAGCAGCAGCTCACGCGCTCTATCCGCGTGCAACTTGCACGCTGCCACGCCCTCCCCGCCCGCCTCCGACACGTGCTCGGCGTGCACTTTCATACGGCAGCCTGTATAATAAAAAGGAACACATATTCACATTAAATAGGGAATAATTTTGGAGTCTAAAGGCAAAATACGTAGTGTCTAGGTTTACCATAGCTCATACTTCTATCGAACTAACATAATTCTTATTTGCCATTTCATTTATTGATAAAATTTAAATACTTTGTCAACTTCCGAACTATAGCTATACTCGCTATGTATATATATATATATATATATATATATGTATATATATATAGCGAGTTCAACATTCTGTTAAAAAGATAATTTTGCCTTGCAGCGACCTCAAATCCCACGGCTAAGATAATATATATACGTACAACATTTTGAACCAGGAAAAAAAATATCCTTAATATTTTCGTTTAATTAAACAAATTATTAATTATTTAATTAAATTCGTTTAGTTAACATATATAAAAAAGTGATCACATAAATTGATCATACAAGTAGTAATTTTCTGATTAAATGAAAATTTGGCAAAACGCGTATTAAACAAATTTGGCTAAGTCTAACTTAATAAAATATAATGGCCTCAAACATGAACAAATGCAATACTGTGTTTGTTCCTACGGTTACCATTTTTTACCTAAAAAAAAACATCGTTACCATGGAAACATTACTATAATACATATTTTATGTTTTGTTAGTAACATACTATATAATACAGATAAATAATATATGTTGCATATGAATCATATTATGTCAAATACTTACGTCGGCACTCGTAGGCCTGCGGTGGACGGAACATATGCCAAAGTGGTCGAGTGCAGACTTCACAGGCCGTCGGGATGTGATACGTTATGCTGACGAGGTCATGCCCTTTATGCTGTACTGTGTTACCTGGAATTATTATTTACATTTAACTTTTTAGATTTTGTCTATGATTAGATAATTTGATAGAAATAAATACCAAAAATTGTGGTCAAAATTATGTGCTCTAATTATATGCCTATACAAAGTGACCCTATCAAAGAATATGACAGAACAATTTGCTCCCACTGTATAAAAGACGACGCATTTTCACTCGCATTACTTTGGTCGATTCAGATAACATAAATTAAGGAGTCAACGAGCGGCCTTATCGCTAACAAGCGATCTGTTCCAGACAAGAAGAAGAAATACTACGGGTACTGTTAAGCTAAATTTAAAATTACAGATAACACTTAAACAATTAGTGCGTACAAACACTCTTCAGTTTTATAATACATACCAGTATGATCTACTCCATCAGTGGGCTGATCCTGTGCGTCTCCAGGTCTCCTGGCTTCCCCTTTCACCAGCGTACAAGAGCTGGAATATACGCGGGATGTCCTTTGCATCTGCCCGGATTACGTCCCCTTGCGTCACGGAACGAACGTGGAATACTTTGCTGGAATTTTATTAGTATATATTATTGGCTAAAACTTTATGTAACGAAATTTTTAAGAAAAATATATCACTGCAAAACACATATTGTCGATAATTATAATTTCATTAGTAACTTAAAACGACCCATTAATAAAATTTGATTGTAGATCGGATATCGTTTTTTAACAAACATCTAAAAACACTCAACTCAATCTAAAAACATCAAAATTTTTCGAGAAATATCATTTATAGTATTGAATATGTCACGCAGTACAGTACACAGTAGTACAAAAAAAATTTTTTGATTGGTTTTGTCGGTTCTGTATTGAATCCGGTCTGTTTTTTGAATAAATTTATTTTTCTTAATGTTATTGTTGTGAAATATTATAAATGTGTTGTTAAATAATGTAGTGACATAGTAAATAGTGATTTAAACTTTAAAAAGTGATTTTAAAATAAGAAGATTTTAAATTCTATATATCTTTCTAAGATGGATTAACATAATAATTTAATTTGTGCCCATATCATACAAAATATATAACAAAAAAGCCAACGCCTATAACAAACATTATGTAATATTCAGAATCAGTCAGAAATCATGCCTGAGATCCCTAATATATTATTACCTACAAATTAACAACATTTTGTATGCTATACATATGTTACACCTACTATATCAATTCTGAAAGTGGATGAAGCGAGAGAGATATGTCCGGACCGTAGCAAGTGGAGATCCATGGTCTCTGCCTACCCCTTAGGGAAAAACGTGAGATATAGATAGAATAAATTATAAGTACATACCTCAAATCCAATATCATGACCGGGTCAGTTGTATTCTGCTTGTCATTCTCTGTATTGTAGAAGATGATCTTCTTAGAAGACACAACCACGTACTGCTTTTTCCAGCCGTGTCTCCTTATATTCTGCTTGAATGGAACTGAAAGCCATCCCTCGAGGGTCTGTTCCATTTCTCCGTCTTCCGCATCAGCCGACGATTGAGATGCTGTTTCGCTGGTCAACGCGGCCAGCTTCTCTTTGAGTTGTTCTATCTCTGCGTCTTTGCTGTCAACCTGGAAGTGATGTTAAAGAGATATAATAAATAGAAAAAAACGTAGGCCAACGGTATTGTATAGGCTCTGAAGTTAGTGACAAATGCGGAATTGTTCAGGTCATACTGCAAAGTGTTTTTTTTGTAAAAGGTTTAATCCGTAAAATGAGTGCAAAAGATGAATATTTATACTTTTCCTACTTGCAGAGTCCTGTTGAATTTTCTATTTACTAAATGAAATCTAATATATAAAATTCAGTGTCACAATGTTCGTTCCCATACTCCTCCGAAAAGGCTCGACCGTTTTTTATGAAATGTTTTATATATATTCAGTAAGTTTGAGAATCGGCTACTATCTAATCTATCTTTCAAAACCCTCAGCGATAAAGGGTGTCCACCGCAATTTTTTTTTTTAATTTTTTAGACATTTTTTTAAAGATACAATACAAAAATACATATAACCCCTCTAGCATCAAAACCTATTTTTTTATTATTGTAGATACATAGTTATTTTTATTGAATTAAAAAAAATGTTTCCTAGAAATAATATACATGGCAAAACAACGTCTGCCGGGTCAGCTAGTAATATTTAAAAACGTAACGATGACACACCAAGCTCTTAATTTTTATTCATCGTACATATGTACGTTGTTGTCATGGCGATTTGAATTGTCATATGACACACTTAAGACACACATTACATTGAACACGAAAATTATGAAAAAGATATCAAAATGATTGAATTTTATTTCACTTTTAACATATAATCAGTTCGTTTGTCAGACGTTTTACCTGATTCTTCATTTATTATTTTCCAGGTAGCTTTTACTTTATCCATGCTATTTTTTTATTTTTGAACTTAAATATTGAGACTTTGCAGTTTTGCAATCTTTTTTGAAATTATTTGAATACAACCTAACATATTCCCTAAATTCCACACTAGTGTTATATTGCATTTCGTCATAGATTTCATATAATTTTAACCTTTTCCTGTGTAACTCCTCATTTGCCCAGTCACAGAAACTTGTTTTCTCAGAGACCAATAAAGTCTTTTGAGTAAATACTTTCTTGAATTCATCAATAAATGATCCAAATTTCACAATATTCATAACTATTGATATTTCAAATATGTATATTTAAAAAATATTGTCCTATGGTTGCGACTGGCGACTTGCGAACTGGTAGTAAATGTAAATTTACAATTAATTTACTGTTTTCTGACAATTCATAAGTGTACTTGTTTACCTACATGAATAAAGATATTTTGAGTTTGAGTTTTGAGTTTGGTTAAATCGTTTACTCAATTATTTACATTAGCGCATATTTCTTACGGAAAACGTGGCTTAATAAATAAATCCTTTATTTGCATCGAAAGTACATATTTTTATGTATTCATTAAAAGAAACCGTACAATCAGCCGAATCAAATTGGCTATGTCTAATTATAATTAAAAGCAATTAAATTTATTATATTCTATGTTTACCTCAAAACTTATAATTTAAGAACTCCCTCACATTATAGTATCCGGCCTTTAAAAATTCTAAGTGTGTTTAACTCAAATAAAGTTGGTCTAGTTAAAATAATTGGTATTTTTTAAGGTAAAAGATTTTTCGAAATCTCATTATTTTATCTTATCAATTATATATACAATTACAATAAACATTGATTACAAGTATATAATTAAATAAGCCTTTATAATAACAATCACGATCTTCAGATAACAGAAGCAATAAATCGAAAGTGACTAATGAATGAACCAATCTCATGGGAAATATGCTTCATGAGTCATAGTGAATATTAATTATGTTATTATATTTAATAGCCGCTTTTATTGCGTATGTATTGGCTTATTGTAGAATTTTAAACCCTAATTATTTAACGCATTTAAAACAATGAAAAAACAGTGTAACATCCAAGTAAACCCAAGATTTTTGTATCTGAATCGTGATTATAATTTTTTCTTACTAGGCAAGTTGGTGATTATTTTTCTGCGCCTGACACACGCCGTCGACTTTTTATCTCTAAAGCTACGGTTTCCTAGAAAATCGGTGCCGTTATTTAACGGCCGTAATGAAACGTTGGGTGACGTCACCCATACGTTGTCTATAAATAACATCGGAGTAGGTTTTCTAGAGAACGTTGAGTGTCACCGTAACGTCAAATAGCGGTGCTGTCATTTGCATGACGGCCGTCATAGCGGTGATAAACAGTAGTTCAACGTTTTTCGCGTGTAGCGGTGCGCATATTTAATTAACACAATGACTTGGACGAGCGAAAATGATTTGATTTGAACAATTAATTGATTTTGTTAAAAATCATGAAGCTTTGTACAATATTAAATCCAAAGAGTACAGACAAGCTCAGATGAAGCAAAATTTGTGAAGCAACTCTCCTCCAAACGCTTTTTTCGTCTTCTGATGACTCTTCATCATCCAAAAATACGAATAATGCTATGTCCAAATCGTCCATTTTTCACCAGTGCAGTCACGCTCGAGTGAGTACTGAGTGTCGCACTACTTTCTAGAAAACCACATTATTAACAACCGTAAAATGACGGCCGTTAGTTAACGGCACCGCTTTTCTAGGAAACCGTAGCTTTAGTGAATATTTGGTTATTCTATTTAATTGGGTATGCAAATACAATTAGTTTAGTATGGCGTGAATAATTAAAAAAAAACCCTAATTAATGAAACGCATTCAAAACTAGTACAATGAAAAAAACAGTGGCGTTACAACGTCCAGGTAGGCCCAAGATTTATGTATCTGTTTAGTTCATATTTTTTTCTAAATAAGCAAGTAGGTGATCAGCCTGTCTGACACACGCCGTCGACTCTTTAACAAAGACATGCCGGTTTCCTCACGATAATTTCCTTCACCGTACGAGTGAGTGTTAAATACGCGCGTAGAAATAAAAGTCCATGGTTACAGGGCCGTAATTCGATCGTACGACCTCAGGGTTGAGTCGTACGTATAAGCCACTTAAATCAATTAAAAGGATCAGTTTGTATGTGATATTGTTGGAATTGGATATGGGAGCGTTCAAGTATTACGTAACGAATTTGGGGGGTCCTTTTGTAAAACGTTACGATACGGGGCGGGGATTGGATTACGCGTTATTGTTAATATTATTTTCGACTTTCCAGTACTTTATACCACATAAAGGTAACTTTTAGGTATAAAGACTAGGTGGTCACGAAACTTTTTACTATACTTGGGTACAGAAAAACGTTACGGCGAGTTACATGGGGGGGTCAATAATCTCCAAAAATTACGTGACGTAATACTTGAACTCCCTATTACAGTGGGATTTGCAAATTTTTTAACCTACGAAACGGTCCAATTTGCATCTAACTCCGTTCGGTAGTTTTCAAGTGGAACTCTTATAATGTACGCAGGTAATTTAAAAAGAGTATTAAGCGGTAGTTTTTTACTATATTTCATCGTCTAGAATCAAGCAAATATTTTACCTCCATAGCGAGTCGAAGCCTCGTCTGCTGTTCCTCGATGAGCTGCTGCTGCGATTCCTGAAGATCCCTCTGCAATTTGGAGATGTGCTGGTCCGACTTCTCCTTCTCCCTCGTCAGCTCCTGCTGCAGCTTGCGATAGTCTTTGTCTTTGCGTACGGACATCTTGCTCTTGTTCTTCGTGGATGCTGGGTTCATGTCTTTCCTGTTGGTTTTAGGTTTATTTGTGGATTATTTAAGTCATACTCTGGATAGCACTTTAAACAAAAAATAAAGCAATATTACAATCAGTGTTTAACAAATTTTTTTATAGAACGGGGCAAATGGGCAGGAGGTGAGCCCGATGTTAGGTGATACCACCGCCCAAAGACACTCACACATTGCCAGAAGGCTCGCAAGTGCGTTGCCGGCCTTTTAGGAATTGGTACGCTCTTTTCTGGAATGACCCTAGCTCGAATTGCTTCGGAAATACTTCAGTGGGCAGCAGCAAAAAGTGCCTTAATAACGCTCCGATTTAGAACGACGTTAATCGAGGTCCAATAAACTTAAAATAATTCCTTAACGAAGAATCGAACCCATATACTCAATGTAGATCAAGACATATTAATATAACTAAATTAATATATTTTTCAAATGTAATGTTATGTAAGCAATAACCATACCGGTTCATGATTTCGGCCAACTTATTAACAGCCTGTTGCTTAAGCATGATCTCAGAGTTGAGTTTCTTGTTCAATCTGTCAACGTCTTCCTGGAGACGCTGTAATGTTGCTACGCGCTCTGCTAAAGCTGTACCGCTCCGGCGCAACTCGTCCACTTCCTGAAAAATATTATTGGTCCTTTAGTTCAGAAAATTGTTTAAGATTCAAAGACAGGGCTCGGAAATGTGTTCGGGTTTAAATCAATTTTGGAATGTACGAACGTAACGTAAAAATAAGTCGAATTTAATGCTGCTTAATTTTTGGCATCGACTTAAGATTAGCGATGCAACTAATACCAATAACAACAAAGCAATAAATAATAACACTATTAAAGATATATTTTAAAATAAAATATGTTTATTATGGAATATAAGATACAGGTATCACTTATTCCACGTCATTAAATTTGAATTTGTAGGCATCCCTACTCATCGGCAAAGAGAGAGGGTGAAGGCCGAGAGAAAAAGCCGGCGTAAAAAACTCTTGGTACTCTTTTAAAATAGCAAATCATCAAACAACACTTATTTTAAAACAAATATCGCAAATTAATTGGAAGAAACCTGTCTAGCACTAATCCCAGGGCTTTTTATCAACTAGATAATCGTTAACTTTATAGTAAGCCTTTATACACAGCTGTTTTTCAATACATTTATTAAAAGGCAGAGATAAAAGAGCCTCTGGGATTTTATTAAAAAAGAGTATCCCTTTTCCCAAAAAAGAATGACTAACTTTAGATAGTTTAGTGCGGGGAAATTGCAGCCTACGTTTGTTCCGAGTGTTGACATTATGCGTATATTCTATTCTAGTAGAACAGATAGGCACTAAGCGATATTTTTTTTCTGTTTATACATTCACACCGTCAAAATAATCGTTCTAAGGTATAATGCTTTAATGAAAGATAATTTTGGGTAAGTTTTGGTGGGAGATTAGGTTGTTTTAGAATAACTTCGAATATTTTAAGACATACCTTCCTTTGTAGGTCAATAGTAGCTCTATTCTCATGATCCCGGTCCCTAAGACCTTGCACCAAAGCATCTCTTGCTGATAATTCACTTCGATGCTGAGTGAGAGCCTCCCGCATCTCCAGGTCTTTCATCGTCTTCTCTTTCTCTAGTTCACCCACTGTCTCTTCCGCTATGGACCTGTAAGCGATAATTTAGTTAAATAAATAGATTCATTAAACGTTCAATAATAATTTTGTTTCTCTTCTAACATTTACCTAATGAAACTCTCCCTACAACTTAAGACGTAACATAGCAAAGAGTACATTAAAAATAAATGGAACTTCTTATAATATACTAGCTGACCGGGCAAACGTCGTTTTGCCATGTATATCATTTATAATAAAAAAATAGGGGTTGATCGTAGAGGGGTGAAAATTAGGGGTTGTATGTATTTTTTAATGCTGTATCATAAAAAAATAAAAGCAAAAAAAAAATATCTAAAAATTATAACAAAATAATTTAGGGGTGGACTACCCTTAACATTTAGGGGGATGAAAAATAGATGTTGTCCGATTCTCAGAGATACCCAATATGCACACAAAATTTCATGAGAATCGGTCAAGCCGTTTCGGAGGAGTTTAACTACAAACACCGTGACACGAGAATTTTATATATCAGATTTAAAAATCACGACTCCGTCTAAGTCTTAATATACATGGTAACAAAAGATTTGCATATATTTTTTTCGATAAATACAGCCTTTTTTAGAACAAAAATCTTTCCCAAACAGTGCTAGTTAACATATAAAATCGACATCTTTATATGTTCGCAGAGTGAGTTCACAGCGGCGATATTCTGCATCTAATATATGTAATATTATATTATTTCGACATTATCGTATTGGCTTAGTACTGTAAGGATAGCGTATGTATTTTGTATAAATACATATGTAAGTAGGTACCCAAATCCATTATTAATGCCTTTTAAATACAAACCTAGCAATAGCCTCCGAGTCTGCCCGGGCAATCGCTAACTGCAATTGATGCATAAGACTGGCCCGCTCTTGTTCAAGGTCGCGATTAGCGCGGGCATTCTCGTCGAGTTGCGCACGCGCATCGTTCGCCTGCGTTCGGTACATAACACAGTAGTGTTGCTCGTTCTCCAACTGGGAGCGTAGTTCTTCGCTCTGTAATATATTTTAACACTGTTATTATGTGTATTTAAATTATGGGATTATTCTAAAAAGAGGTTAACTAAAAATATTTAAAGGAATTTGGACAACACTTCTTAAACAATAAATATGACTAAGCTTGACTTGTTTTGATAAAAAATCCTCAAATATCTTATCAAGAAGGAACATCTTCATTAATTTATTTATGCCAATATAATCTGCCTTTCGAGGGCAACACAAAACGTAATTTAGGAAAATCTGTTTACACCTCTAATACTTAATACAGTTAAAATTTCACAAAATATATAAACAAAAGTAATTTCCAGAGAAACAGACGGTTCATTGACTTGCTTTTTCTCTCACAAATTAAATTTTAAAGTGAACAAACGCTAAGCCGAGCGTGAAGCATAACAACCAAAAATTATCATTTAAATTTATAAAAAAAACGAACTAGTATAATTCTACAGAGATTCTTTAATCGCGATTTATTTAAAAGAATAATTAAATAACTTAGAAAGTGTGAAAATTCAATTAAGTTAATGCAATAGCAGTGCAGTGTTGGGCGTTGGCCTAGTGGCTTCAGCGTGCGACTCTCATCCCTGAGGTCGTAGGTTCGATCCCCGGCTGTGCACCAATGGACTTTCTTTCTATTTGCGCATCTAACATTCGAACGGTGAAGGAAAACATCGTGAGGAAACCGACATGTCTTAGACCCAAAAAGTCAACGGCGTGTGTCAGGCACTGGAGGCTGATCACCTACTTGCGTATTAGATTGATAAACGATCAGAAATCTGAGGCCCAGATCTAAAGAGGTTGTAGCGCCACTGATTATTATTAATGCAATAGGAACAAAAATCTGTAGTGCACTGCACTAGGTTCCAAGGCACGCCTACACAATGGCCATTTTTTTAATTATGTGATTCTTTATTCGTCTATAAGTAAGCTTACATGTTCTGTTTCATAGTATTTTTGATTCATAGGCCATATCTGTATTTGATTTTGATCTGTCGAAGTTTTTATATTTTTATATTAAATTTATGTGAGAAGTTAATTAAAATCTACATCTATAATTAAACGCGTTTTAATCTCATAAAAATTGTCATTTAAATAGCACAATTTACATTTTAAAATTCTATTATAGGTATACGAAACTAGATAGACAAGAAAAAGACAGGTAGCTATAGTGACATTATTTTATTGCAGCTGTTCGATTAATTTAATTCTACAATACTATCAATTGATATGAATTTCAAGTGTGATTTTCATATACACCTATATAGCAACAAAAATATGTCACATATACACTAAGCCCTATGGGGAAATGAAAATTAGCCATCGCAATGCCACTATTCATGCTATGTAGTACGGTAAAGGTGTAATGAGCTGACTATGAACACTCCGCACTGCCGCGCACCACCACTATGTGGAATCAGCTACCCATCTATGTACTTCCGACCCAAAGGCCGGCAACGCACTTGCAAGGCAATGTGAGTGTCACTGGGCGGCGGTATCACTTAACATCACATGAGCCTCCGCATTTCCCCATGTTACATTTAAAAAAATTGGCCGTTGCAAGTACCTATTTAGGGCAATATTTCCGGCAGCGACAGGAGAAGTAGCAGGCCAAGTACTAATAAATACATGAAATTCCAAATGCTTTTAATGATAACATTTTAAATGTTGTTTTATTCGTTGTTCTAATATTGAATTTGTATGAAACCAGACAAAAAATAAATATATTAATACGACAATAAAAACGAAACAGTTATAAATCAAAAATAATAGATAGCGTGAGATTAAAAATTAATTAAATCAAATAATCGAATTACTAAAATAGTTTAATATAAATTAATATGCAGAGTCGAAGGAATGTTAAAATACATCTCCCGTATTACGCAACAGTTAATCAAAGTATACATCGTTTGTTTTTATCAATTAAGATGATTAAGCCAGTTGAATGCCTTTAAATTATCACCGTACCACAAATTGACAAGAACGTCGTGTTAATAATTATTATTAAATAAATATATATTTCCTCCATTATTATCTGTGTCTAAAAAGTATCTTTGACTCTTCATAACACGTAAAAATAAGAAATTAGACTATTAATAATGTCACAAAACATTGAATACTTAACGTAGTTTCAAAAATAACATCGTATAGGTGCGATAAGTAATCAAAAGACTATCTACCTATGCGTTTAATTGTGGTCGGTCAAACGATACGACGGATCGTATCGCGTGTCTGTGATTGGACTAGAGCTTGTCTGTGATTGGTCTAGAGCTTGTCTGTGATTGGACTAGAGCTTGTCTGTGATTGGTCTAGAGCTTGTCTGTGATTGGACTAGATAGAGCTTTCGTTTTATATTCTCACCGTACCTGTTAATTTGAAGTACTATCATGAGTTTGACAACGTTTAAAACGTTTGCATTCGATTTTTGAAATCTAAGGTTTACGATAATCTGCACCAGTACCATGATACTGAGATATATCTACCAAACGGGCAGAAGGCTCACCTGATGTTAAGTGATACCGCCGTAGTTGGCGGTACTCTTCCGTAACCTTCAAGAAGGATTTGCTACGCTCTTTCCTCGAAGGACCAAATTAACTTGTAACTTCCAACAGCGATTAACTTTTTTGTGGGCAATTTCGATATAGTTTTCTCTATAGCGCTTATGTCTTGGAATCGCGCAGTAAACAAACTATCCCTATCGCTATTGGGAGTCACAATTCCCGATACATACGTACAGCTACTGGTCCATAACACGTCGTATAAATCTATTTATTAGTAACGTAGCACAAGAGTGATAAAAGCAATATGTTTAATAGCTGTTTGAGACTTGTAGTACCTCAATTTAACATACCAGTGGCGCTACAACCCCTAAGTGTTGGCCTCAGATATCTATATCGTAATCTTTTTAATAAGCAAGCAATCAGACTTCTGTGCCCGATACAGCATCGATTTTTTGATCAAACTTTCAAATTTACTAAAATTTTACTAAAAATAAAAATAAAATCGGTACTGCATAAATGTACATCTCTTTGGTAATATAAAGTAATGTTTACATTTACATAATACAAACTTGATTATATGATAATATCAAGATGAACAGGAACTGAAATTCCACTTAAGCTATGCAATATTACTAGGTTTTTATTAACTTCATATGATACAGGCTGGACATCATGTTCATAAAAAAATATGTCACCTTAATTATTAGTAACATACTTATTTATTGGCAAAGTTTTTAAATTAACTTGTTAAACAACAAAAATACATATAATTTAATTTTTCTGCAAATAATTTTAGAAAGTTATATTGAACAATTTTTATACTTGAAGTCCCGCATCACACGCTTGTGAATGTGATCTTTTCTATCGACTTTAAACGTTGTTTTTTCTTATATGGAAGTAGGTGATCAGGCTTCTGAGTCCGACACACGCCAACTTTTTGTGTCTAAACCACGTCTCGCAATGTTTTCCTTGGTGAACGAAAGCTAATTGGTTTGAACATATGATCTTAGGGAAGAGAACTGCACGCTAAAGCCACAAGACCAAAACTTTAGTACTATAATAGTAATTAACACAAATTGTTTTTCTTCGTGTAAAAACCAGTAATACATAATCCCACTGAGTAATATAATTTAATTATCAAACGACTAATGCAAATGACTATGTAAGACCTTCAACCATTTATCCATTGTCTACTTTATAATATTGGCATTTTTAGCTTCGCACTGGGCACTAAAGACTACCTTAGAATTACCTTAGAATTTTGCGACAGACTGCGAACAAAATAAAACCATAGAATTGATTCTCTATCGACGTAGCTCACACATTTTTAAGTAACCATACAAATCCTGGTACCTGGCTAGGCATTTTAAAACATATATTGTAACGATATACTTTTTACAGTATGACAATATGTCTGCTTCATTTTAAACCGTTCTAAGTTCACAAGCTCTTGAGGAACAACTTATTAACTCAGTTTTTGTGAAGGAGGGTAGTTCTTTTTAAATAAAGAAAATCGAATTTTGAATACACGAACATAAGCAATCATTCTGGGAGATTCTCTATACATAAATGTATACAAAATCCTACATCTTATTATATATATGGAAATGAATAACGCCAGAGATATGAACTAAGTAAACATGAAACGAACAAGTGGTTTACGTGTTATTGGGTTAACACATTTTTCAGTATTATAATGCATGCATTTCATGCGACCTTGGCAAAAAGTCCATATATTTCCTTATATTATAAATATATTAAAAGTTCCTTCGCGAATTAGACGCGATGGCGAACATTGGGAAGATCCAAGAAAAAAAGCTTCGTCGTGCGTGACAGGTGTCATATTATTTATTGGAAACATCAGGTTTTTATTCTTTTTTCCGACGCGAACACCATATGGATTTGAGACTCAGGAATTTAAACGAACGAAAGCTAGCTTACAAGATGAACTACAATAGATAATAAAAAACTAGGCAGCATAAAAAATGCGCGTTCTTAGAAATCTTAGACAACTCTATCTTGCGTAATTCCAAGAATGGAACTAAACAAAATGGCAATACGTAAGTAATATGAATGTTTTGTTTCGTATAGCTTCAAAATAAAGATTCACTCATGAGAAACAATAACATTCTAAGGAAATTTGATTTTAACAATACGCAATTGAAAACTAATTATTCTAAATGGAATCAGCAAATGCGGTATCGATTTTTCTAGAAGCAGTATGTAAGCTATATTCCGAAAAATCTCGACAACCTTTATAGGAGAAATATAAATTAAACTCATTTAAATAGGCTTTGATAAAAGTCGATGGCCATCATCATAAAAATCAATATCTATCTTTAATCCAATGTTCAAGTTTTTTTTTTAAATATTATGGCAATAGTTTTGACTTTATGCCAGTTTCAAGTAAAAATGTTCAAGTTTTCGGTCAACTGGTACGATGTGAAAGAACATTATTGATGCAGGAGTGGTAAGGAAGGCTAATTATCTATAAAGCCTAAAGGAAATCGAATTTTAAAAAGAGATTGTGTACAGTTTTTTTTGTTACTATTTTCTATCTAGCCAGACACTCTAAAAACCTCGAAAATTTTACACAAACTCCGTATAAATTAAATTTTAGGTCGCAAACATGACCCTTGCGCACTGTATATCATTTTTGTACTTTCACAGATAACATATCGCTTGACTAATTGCAAATACAAATTAAACACATATAGCAAATGCAACATGTCTTATCTAGAAGTCTAGACCAATTGGTGACATATTTCATGTGAACATTTCTATGTAATGTGCGTGTAGTTGTCTAACGGCCGCTTTCTATACTCAATCCCAATCCAATTTTTACTACTAGATTTTGATATTTCAATCCATTTCTCACAAAATACTTTTCAATAACCGATCGATGGATAGCTTTTGTAAAATATCTTTAAATTCGACATATCGAATTTTGACATTTATCAATCTACTCTTAATCTGGATTAGAAATTATTTTAGATTATAGATCGAGTATAGAAAGCGGCCGTTTTAATGTTTTACATTAAAATACGTCCGGCTGTCACCGCCTGACGTGACGATTTTTTTTTCTATCAATAATCACGAGGTGTTTAACTCATCAACTTCAATACGTTTTTGACATACCAGATTCATACTTGGGTTTGACTCTCGACCCTGAATCTTGCCCTTAATAAGACTTTCACACGAAGACAATGGCATGTATTAAATGAAATCATTCGTGTTAGACAATGTTCCGGATTAAATGCACACATAATTGTTTTGACGATAGCTTTTTCGCATATAAGGTAAATAAATGTGTGCGTCTCAAATGCCGATCGCACAGTGACTCATATGTTGTTACGGCAAGGACAGTCTATTTCGGCGTGATGAGACTATTATTAATTCATAGTAGCAACCGCTTATATAAAACAAATTAAAAATATTCCTCGGCGCGTACGGCGTGTAAACGTCTTGATTTTTATTGATCGTCTGGTTAATCTGATAGTTGACTTAGGCCACCCATTGACAGTGCCTATCGCATATTATTTACACTATAATATTGCCACACGCCCCGTATCAGTCATCCGTGTATATAGAAAAGAAAACTACGAGCTCTGGTGTTAATGTGGTCATCTTATTAACATTCATTAACTTATGAAACCAATTTACATTTTAGGGAGCGTTCAAGTATTACGTCACGCAATTTTTGGAGATTATTGACCCCCCCACCCCCCGTAACGCGCAGTAACGTTTTTCTTTACCCAAGTATAGTAAAACGTTTCGTGACCACCTAGTGACTCTTTATACCTAAAAGTTGCCATTACGTGGTGTAAAGTACTGGAAAGTCGAAAATAATATTAAAAATAACGCTTCATTCATGCCCTGCATAGTAACGTTTTACAAAAGAACCCCCCCCAATTCGTTACGTAATACTTGAGCTCTCCCTTAGAACTATTTCATATTTAAACAGTTAATAACGATTATTAAAAACATTGCTATTAGCATAATAGTTAGAGCTGTTTTTAAATATGTCTGGCACGCGAAGTATGAAATTTAGTGGAGTAGGGCGGTCAAGGTCAAATTAATGAACTAATCAGATAGTGCTCTGTTTATTAATTTCAAACATAATAATATACAACAATGTTTATTTCTCGTTATCAAACAGGCAATAGAAAAGACTTCTAGGAAGTGCTACGAACATCTATTATGTGAATGATATATATAATCATCGTATAAAGATTTTGTAATAGAATGACGTTATGCGCATGACTTCATTGTCTTGACCTACTCTGAAGAGTTTTCTATAAAAGCCCTAATATTATACAAAATTGGATTAACTGTTGACTTGGGAGTCGATAATCTATACTCTCACATAGATTATGGTGACTTTCTATGGTACTATGATTGACCACATGAAAGACATATTTCAGAGACCAAAAAAGCTAAATTCGCCTTGCAATTTCCTGGGGCCTTAGTCAAGATGTCTTAACTTAAGTCAAAAACTAAATTTGTATGAAAACTTTTGGACACGAACTGGCATTTCCATACAAATTTAGTTTTCGACTTTCTACATACACTACTGTCAAGGCATCTTGACTAAGGCCCCTGGTATTTCTGGAACCTCTCGGTAAAATTCCTCGAGGGCCTTAAGAGCCTTAAGGCTTGAGGGGGGTAAAAGTTTCGATTGGCGTAAATGCTCTATTTCGTATTTAAGATCGCGTAGAAACAGTTCGGACCCATTAAAAGGGTTAAGGAAATGCTTATTATATATATTGTCCAACTAAATGATTTGATGTACACTTGAGAAGTGTGTAAAAAGTCAACGCAAAAGTTTGGTTAAAATAATTACGTATTAAGTTTCTTGGTTAGATGTAGAATAACCGTGTTCATAAAACGAAGCTCGCGTCTAATATTATCGTAGTATGGCACTAAGTTGAACAGATAACTGTAAATACACGAAAATTAAGGATGCGTGAAAAGAAACGTCATCATTGAAACAGTTAAATATAATGTGGGAAAAAATAGCTCTTTATAAATACTTTAGCATATCGTTTTAAAATTTAAGAAAAATGTGTATTTTAAGCATATTTACTACAGAAATTAACTAGATTATTTTATGTGTTACAAGATAATATAAAAATATCAATTATATAACAAAATTTGATAGAAAGAGACGATTATTTGCTGTAATAATTACGTAACTTGAAACTGAATCCGTGTAATAAAAAAATAATTTTTAATAAATAATAATTTTCTTAATTTTGACGTTCTCGACTCTCTTAATGACGTTCATTAAGTGCACATTAAATTACTTACATGAATAAATAACATTTTTCTTTTTTGGTTCAAACCGACTTAATAAGTCTTCAAAAATATACTAAATTTCTTTTTAATCCTAGAGGTCGTGCTTTTTTCTGTTACGTATATATTAAACGCGTTATTGTAAACGGTAAAACGTGATTACAAATTACGAAAATCACTTTTAGGCCGTTAAAATTGCACCACAAATATTACAAAAAACCTATAAAAATCATTATAAACATCAAACTCACCCTTGCATAGTGCATATCACGTTCAGCGCTAGCCGCCGCAAGCTTTTCAGTTGCATCGTGCAAAGCCGCGCGAACAGCTATAACTTCACGTGCACGTGAATCTCTTTCAGCTGCCGCCGCACGCGCACTACTTTCAGCCGCTGCTGTTTCTGCGCTCGCGGATAGCCGAGCGTCTCTTTCTTGCTCTAGCGCCGCTTGAAGGCCTGCCACCTATTAACCAATCTTATATGAGACTCCAAGCTCATTTAATTATAAGAAGCTGTCCTGGTCAATAGCCATAGATTACCAACACTCAGTTACTAAGTAGTCGAAGCCACTTAGATAATAATTTTATCTTTTATTATCTCTTTAAACTACTTAATCTACGAGAATCCATAGATCTGTTTTGGCGAAATAGACTGCTATAAATACACTTGTTTTATATTTATTTATTCAATGAAAACTATGTCATAATATTGTTAGTAATTTAAATAGATTTTCAAGGAATAACACTAATAGCCCCATTCAACAATATAATTAATTCCATTGAATTAATTCTTCCCTGTTTTATGACTAACATGTAAATTATGGGGACATAATCCACATATGAAATAAATTGTATGACATTGGCTAGACATAATCTTTTTCCTTATTAATATAATCAGGTAACAATAATTTGAGGCTAGTGAAGCCACAACAAAACAACAACTATGCATGGTCAAGAAAAATCCTATCCATCCATAATTAATCAATTAAATAAAATTTTGTATAATTTTAACCATCAATGAAGGATATGGATAAAATAATATCGCCTTTAGTAAAGGACCATAATTGTCCAATTTTTACATGTAGAAATATTTTATAAGTCAATAAAAATATGTTCTAGCATAGATTTTGTCAAAAAAAGCAAGTTTTGCAATGTTAACAGATCATTACCTTTTCACCTTCTTGTCTATGTTCACCCTCCAATTTTTGCAAGCGTTGCTGCATCTGTCTATAGTCTACACTTAGCATAGACATTTGTCTATCTTTTTCTTGTGAACCGGCCTCGGCTCGCTGTCTTGCTTGTTTCTCTTCATTCAACTTTCCTTGCAATGCTGCAGGTTACATATAGTTTAGCCTCATATATACATATATAGGACAAACAAACATATTTTGAATATTAATGTGCATTAATTTCATTTCAGTTACATTTTATTACAATTATTAGGCCAATTATCATGGTTTATTATGATCATGAAATGTGTTAAATAATAACATAACTTACTTAAAAGTAAAAAAATTCAGAAAATACACAATCAATCATCAATTTTACTTTAAGTCAATAGCAAATAAATGGTACCTGCTAATATTTTCTCCAGAGTTCCTGATGCATGTGAATAGGAAATGATTGCTGTAGTGGTATGTAGGTTATAACTACAATCTACTTAATATAGCTTTAATATGGAAATGAATGGCATAGTTGAAAAATAAATTGAACATACCCTTCACTAGCTCTAAGTTGGCTTCCTGTTTAGACAATAGTTGAGATCGTTGTGTCTCCTGATGTGCTCTTACTTCTTGCTGATACAAATGTTGAGATGTCCTAAGGTCATGAGATAAAGAGGTACATTCCTTTTCCAATGAAGATACACGCTCAGATAGCTGCCGATTGTCAGCCAGTAATTGGTTTATCTTTGAGGCAGATCTTTCCATTTCAACATGAGCAGCATTTAATCTACTTGTAGACTCAACAACAGTTGCTTCTGAACGTTGTTTAGCTGCCTTTACTGTACCCAATTCCTCAGAGAGTGAACTACATTCCCTCTCTAAAGCATCGCGCTGGGCTCTCAAGCTTGCTACAGTACCATCACTAGCTGCTGCTGCTGCTGCTTGTGCTGCACTCAATTCTGCTGCCTGCTTTCTAGATTTAGCTGCAGCTTCTGACTCCTGTTTTAACTTCTCGCGCATTTCAGTTAACTGCTTTTCCAAGATGTTAATCTTTTCATTGTAAATTTGTAAACTACTCATCTCTTTCACCCTCTTACTTTGTTCTTCATCTAATCGTCGTTTAACATCATTATAATTCATTTCTGCTTTTCGTCTTGTGTCAGCTTCAATTTCGGCCTTTCTTTGAATTTCCTTCAGGTCATGTTTTAATAAGGCCAGTTCCTTATCTGTGTCAGCAATAATTTTCTTATTTCTAACTTCTCTCTGAGACATGTCTTCTAACTGATTACATAACATCACTTGCCTATCTTCTAATTTTCTTCTTGCATCCCTTTCCCTCTCTAATAATTTTTCTAATTGTAGTATAGCTTCAGATCCAACATTATTTATATGATTATTTGATATAGTGTCTACAACATCGGCTGGTTTAATTCTTCCCCCACAGAGTTGGTAGTCACCATTGTAAGTAAATCCTACAAAAGGAAGATGATTTCCTACAAAAGCTTTAGGCTCTGGAAAAGATTCATCTAAAGCATCTGACTTATCAATGTCATCGAAATTCCTGGTGTCATCATCACTAGAAAGCTCAGGCACAACTGGTGGCACTGAATCCCTTAGATTTTCAAAGCTCCACTGGTCATTAATAAAAAAAGGATGCTGCTTAATTTCATCAACACTATTTTTGCCCAGTCTTCTCGCTCTATCAGTCAGCAAACCTCTTATAAGTGATTTAGCATCTCTTGAAATTTCAATATCATCAGGAAATTGCAAGGAATTTCTATGGTCCATAATTTTCCCATAAGTACCTACTAAACTATCAGCATAAAAAGGTGGGTCCCCTATAAGCATTTCATATAAAAATATTCCAACAGCCCACCAATCACACTCCCTACCATAAACCCCTTCACCATTTTGGGATTGCAGTACTTCAGGAGATATGTAGTCAGGGGTACCCACAGCATTACTGGCACGCACTAGTCCATCAGGACCCATTCTCATACAAGTACCAAAGTCAGCTAGCTTTAAATGACCATATTTGTCTATCAACATGTTATCAGGTTTAACGTCTCTATGAACAAAACCCATTCCATGAATAACATCTAGAGCTAAGACTATTTCCATCGTATAAAATTTGGCCCATTTCTCAGGTATATCATAATTAGACATTAAACTAACCAGATCACCTCCAGGCATATAGTCCATGACCATATAAAGATACTTTTGATCTTGAAATGCAAAGTGTAGTTTTAAAATCCACTCAGAGTTGGCATGTGCCATAATATGTCTCTCTTCCCAGAAAAATGTTGAGTCAGATCTTTTAATCATTTCTACTTTACTAAGAAGTTTCATAGCATAAACTGATCTAGTAGATTTATGCCTGACTAGTTGTACTTCCCCGAATGCTCCCCGACCAATTACCTTAATAAGATCAAAATCTGCTGCTTTCAAACGCAGGTCAACTATGTCTGATGAAAATTCCTCATCTGAAACAAATGGGCATTATCTATTCACTTGTGCTCAGCTATTTACTATAGTAAAATTTTTAATAATATTGGAATCGTATTAGATAAATATACAAAGAATAAACAAACAATATTAAACAAACTTTTTGTTTTAGATTTACAAGAAAAATAATTTCAATTTTATACATTTTCAACAATTCTATAACTATCTATAATTATAGTAGATTGACTATAATGTAATAAGAAAAAAATTGGTTTAAAAGACTTACATCTGCTGGTATAAGCTTCGACGTTTTTCATACGTCGAATGGCCGGGTGATCGCAATCAGATATCAGTGCTGTGACTGTGTCCAGGAGACAATCCACGTTGCCGGTTGAACGAGGGTCACACAGCCTCTCCTCCAGTAAACGTAGACGTCGCATACGTTCTTCATCTTTTACCGTTCCCATGCTGAACTCTGTCTCTGACCCTTACAGATCCTAAACGCCACCGCACATTCTCCAATTCACTACTCCGGAGAAAAACACTATTCTCATTACGACACATCAACTAGATACTGTTTAACACTTCTCAGACGACCTTATCATGAAGAACTTATTGTTTGATTAACAGCCTATGTTTCATTATCGAAAATTTTCTTACTATAACTTAAAATGACAGCAGATAAAGGTGGTTCTCACAACAAAGCATATGCACGATTGCTAACATAATTTGTTGAATTAATAACTAATGCACTTTATATATGATTTGAACTTAGTAAATACACATTATTGTGATAATTACTACTACAATATTAAAAGAAACAGAAAAATAAAATAAAAGTTAACACCGCTTCATACACGAATGATGATATCAAACAATAACTTGAAGTTAGCAATTTGCTACGAATATGAAAAACGAAGTCCTGCGAACTCCAAAAATGACTTCTATGCGCAATGGTCAATATAGATACAAATAGTTGCATACAGATAAGATTCTATAGAAAATTTGTCAAAATAATTATTTGTCCGAGGAGGTCACTTTTTTTCAAACGTTAAAGAAACTCATTATTATAGAGGGATGGGAAATACCTACAAACAATTGTATACGAATACCACAGACACGCTAGGAAAAATTTCTGACTAGGGTTGGCGATATATAAAGTGGCGTTAGATTGCAAAATTATGTTCCTTCTCAGACATATACAAAATTATCTACGTATGCCCCTTATAATTACTTTTTCTTGCCGATAAACTCAGACATTTTTTTTCTCACAGCTGGCAAAGGTCATTCTTGGCAAATTATAGATAAAAGGTATAAATATTTTTCATAAACATCTTTGTCGCAATTGTAGAAAGAAAGATACCAATTTATGCCATATATGAGGCTTTTCATTATATTATATACTACCGTCCCAGCGCAGCTTCGCATGGATAAGCGTGACCTATAGACCATGAAATATTTTTTTGGGTTAATATATTGACTGTAACACTCATTATAACATATTGTAAATTTCTATTGATATCAGAATTTTCAAAATAAGTTCAGTAAATCTAAAGATTATCCCTTACAGCCTCGAAAACTTTGTAATATACATTAGTTCTAGTTTTATAAGTAAATCAGTATAAATAGTATTGTAAAATTATGGCTTTAAATTACATATTTATAAAATTAATGTACGATATGCTGTTGTATCAGATACATCAAAGTTGTTATATCACATTTAATTTCATCTTACCTATGACTCTACATTAGAATAACAATTTTTTCAAAGAAGTAATCAAGGAAATATAATGTAAACTCTGTAATAAGACTTTTTCCAAAATAATATAATTAGAACTATAAAAATATATATAATATGACAACATTAGATTTGTAGCCTCTCAGCTTCTGTGTAAATTTATATTGCCTGTGGATACGCAACATTTTCATTCGCATTTCAGACAACTTTATTCACATATCTTTCCTTCCATAGACAAAGATCTGTGCACTATTCGAGTTCCTTTTGTTTCGATAGTCTGAAGTTCTGAACATTGAATGAAGGATATTGTATGATTCGCTGTAGGAATTCGGATCGTATTGAAAAAAATAAAAAAACACTTTTGTTCTCGTCGTTCGAATCGAATAGAACATGGCGGTGCTGAGCAGGACGTGTTGAAGATTACAGTTTTTGCATTCGCGATTAGCAATATCAATAAGCAATATTTATAGTAAAATTTTACCGTTCTGTAAATTATTGTTACTATTTTTAGTTCAGCATAGTGTTCTAGACATTGAGAATTTTTCAATGATATTGCAATGAAAATTATTACTTCACTGGTGGTGTAAAAATAATTGTGACAAATATAGCACATTATTTCAGGTAATTTATTGTTTCATTAATACTCGGATAGCTAATTTTTTACCCTTTAAACAGTATACTAAAATTAACAGTACCGTGAATTATTAATCATGAGATACTCTATTTTTGTCTTCAAATTTTGTATGTACTTTGAAGTACCTAGATATTTTAGAAGTTAAGCAGTTGTGAGGTTTATTTCATGGATATGTAAGATATGATATCATGATTCCCTTCAGTCAGATAAATTATCCTAAAGAGATGTAACGTGATGTCCTTTGTGTTTAATCACGTGTGTTTTAACTTTAGGTCGTTGGTAAGGGGTCAATAACTGCTGACTATTTCGGTATTATAGCAGAACGGAGGTCAAAGAGGAGGATTTTTATTTCTTAAAATATTTTAAGTCATTACTCATTCGTCAGGATGTTAAAATCCCTTGGCTAGGGACCATCTTGCTGCACCTGCATTGTACTGCCTGGCGAATTGTGTTCGCGTGGAGGGTGCGGGGTAGTTGAAGAGGAGTGGGAGGGGCGGGGTCGTCCGGCAGTCAGCTGTGCGAGTGTCATGTTGTCGCGTCGTAATGCGCCGTGGGAAGTGCCCTAAATTATATCCTCTCTATTGAATTTTCGCGAAATTCAAATCAAGTCCATGCAGATCGTTGACCCAATTTTTTATGAATCACAATCTCATTGCTTCACTTTGATTAGTCCAGGATATCAGTGTGAGTTTGTTGAACCAAGATTCATCTTAATTTTAAAATTATGTTTATATTGTGATCATAATGTATGTATAACAAACTGAACTGTAATAATAAGTTGATTTAAGTTCATTATATCCAAGAGAGAATCCCCATTCTTGATTAAAATGTGACAAAACATGTTAAAAGTTTCAGTTAATATGAATGTATGGTTTTGTTGCATAATATATTGTTGAGCATTTTTCATTGTTAAAATGTTTTGCTTTAGTGATTGTTGTGCAATCAAAAAATTCAATAAGCGCTTGTACAGTTTATGGCTGAGGGTTGCTGATAAACGGCCAGTGTGATTGAAAAACTTAATCAACTTTATAATTGCAATGCGCAATTATAAATTCACTTAAAGGTTCAGAGTTTCAACTAAACCTACCTCAATGTACTTGTATTACATATACCAAGAAACAAAAACATATAACACAAAAAATGAAAATTCTTTAATGTCCTTGTTATAATTAAATGAGAACTATTTCTCAATAGTTTTGTAAATAATATATCTTTAAAATTATTATTATATGTATTTCAAAGGTCATTTTATACTGGACTGGAGGACAGAAAGTTGTGTAATCAATTTTGAAGTTTGGCCACACCTAATTCCCATATCAAATTGAACATGCACATCATTGGATAGGAAATAGGGACTTCCTTACACCATTAATAGGACACATCCTTTTTATACAATGAAATATTGTTTTACATTTGAACAATATTTATATTATTACTAGTTTAGATTGATTACTAATTGGTCAGTGTGTGATGAAGTACTCTATAATTTCAGGAAGCCGTGGAGGTCATGGCTACACTCATCCAAGAGAATGGTATTAAAGAATTAAGCAAAGCTACACATGGAGTAGTTAGTAACCATGGAATGTCTAATCATACACATACAATGCCTAGACACATGGTACCCGACCATGAATATTGTGAAGCAGGTAATCCTGGACAGCCACCACAACAGGGCCTGGATGTTGGAGATGGAGTTCAGCCAATGGCACAAGAAGAAGAGGAAGAAACTCCAGAAATTGACATAGTGATAAACAATGTTGTGTGTAGTTTTAGTGTTAAGTGCCACCTGAACTTGAGACAGATTGCGTTGAATGGTGTGAATGTTGAATTTCGACGCGAAAATGGTATGGTGACTATGAAGCTGCGACGTCCTTACACGACTGCATCAATTTGGTCGTCAGGACGCATTACATGCACAGGTGCAACAAGTGAAGACCAAGCTAAAATAGCAGCAAGGAGATATGCTCGGGCACTACAAAAGCTTGGTTTTCAAGCACGCTTCAGGAACTTCCGGGTAGTCAATGTTCTTGGGACCTGTCGAATGCCCTTTGGAATTAAGATCATAGCATTTTCAAAACAATATAAGGAAGCAGAGTAAGTAAGCTTTTCTATATACTATACTATAAATAACATAGAACCCTAAAATGAAGTATTTATTATACCATTATTTTCCTCATGTACAATTTAATATTAAATATGGATTAGAAGAAAAACAAGTCTCAATGAAGTTGATTCATATCTTTACAATGTTATATCTAATAAAAAAAACTATGTAAATCTTTGAGGTATATATATGTATACTTGAAACAATAACTTTATAATATTTAAAATATACTTGTCTATTAGTTGTCAAGTAACAAATAGGTGCTAATTATATATGTTTTATACCAGAATAATAAAGGGTCATAGACAAATATTTTAAAATATTGTATCTTTATTATGTTACAGTTAATTACTATATTTATAAAATATCAATAAATTTTCAGCTACTTTTGCTCTTAATTAGTTCAATAGTCTGTGTTTATAACTTAACACAGACTGTTGAACTAATTGAGAGCCACATAAAGATTATTTAGGGAAAATAAGTACTAGTAATACTTTTTATATGACAATGTATCTCATATCTCTGGACCCTAATATCTAATAAATTTCTCAGTCAGTAGTAAGCATTACTTCTACCAGCATCATTTATACTATCAATGTTAAAGATAGGCTACATTTTAAAATTTTATTAAGCATTAAAATAAAGTGATATATTATTATTTAAAAGTTAATATAACATACATTACAGGACTACTAAACTAAGGCAATTTCATAAATAAATAACAAGTTAGACATAAACATAATATTATAAGCCTAAAAAGCTTTGGAATCTTTTTTCCTTATTACTCTCAGTACAATTCAGTATCTTTATGAAAAATAGTGTAAACTCCATTACACATTTTAATGTCAAACTCCCTAAAATTTTCAATAGATTCTATTCTTTTTTTTGGTATGTATGCGTTGTCTGTGTATGTGTTGTCCAAATAATATAATATTTATTTTTATATAACAACAACTCTATATATATAAAACACCTGAAAATGTAGAGTCCCTTCCGTGTTGCTATTTTGTTTAGTCTTATGCCGCTAAACTACATAAATAAGATTAATTTACTTTCTTAATAATTTTAAAAATAGCTTAGAACTTATAAATAAATAGGCCTGGAAGATATTGTTATCTATGATGCTTAGTAAAAATGTTTCAATTTTTATTATTGTCCTTTAGTTTGCCAAAATCGCAATGAAAATTAATTAATTAATGTAAGAGACATCCTGAGTAGTTGCTGAGAGTAGTTACAAGCTAGACTGGCTTTTCTTGTCCATAAGCTAATGTTTTGTGCTATGAAATATTTGTATTAATTTCCACACATTCCATTCACCACTAAACAACTTTACAACACATACATCTTCAAATTTGTACAGTAGTAATTCTTATTTAGTATATACATATAAACATAACTTATTGCTTTGATTTTAGTCTTAAAATAATGCTCTGTTTTTTGTAGGCCAGTATTTTATTGTTTAGAGTAGGCTTGATAAGTTACATTTTTGAGAGGAAGTAAGATAAAGTAAGTAGGTACATCATAATTGAGGTCAAAACACTGCAGAGATTTGTTTAAAATAGCATTTTATACACAATGCTTAATTAAAAAGTCATCTATAAAGTATTTATCTCAAAGTTTCATTGTTGTTTTCTGTTGACTAAAGCTTTTAATAGCTTCTGCTATATCTGTGTTTACTTTTGTCTGTTCTGTGGTTTTCCTTATGTCATCCGAGATAATGAAAATAGTTCTTGTACATACAATCATGTGTCTGGTCTGTCTCTTTTCTTTTTACTGTCAATATAACAATTTGATACCAGTGAATTTCCCTTCCCAATAAGGGCAAAAAGTTTCTGACCTAGCTTTGATATAAAGTTGGCTTGGTGACAGATAATAATTATTAGTTTGTACTCATTGCGAGTGCGGCTAGCGATTCATACATTGTTGACTTTTAAAACTTATTTCTTAAGTTATTGTGGCTCAATAAGCAACAAGGATGTTCTTTGGAAAACAGTTATTATTTTTCTATCGCATTTCGAACGCGGTCTGGGTTTAGTGAGTAAAATCAAGCACTCTAAGAGTCGAGTAAGATTTTGAGTTGAGACTGAGCGCTAAGTCTGACTCTCCTACGTCAAATGTAATAGATTTTGCCATACGGGAGTTCACCTTTCGTTCACCGTGAATATTGGGTTTATATTTTTATCAATAGATTTAAGTGTAAAACGTTTTTACGGTAGCTTTTTACTATGAAAGAAGATAATAGATTACCTCGCAAGCACCTATCAGAGAGTTAATTTGAATTAGTTCAACTAATATCAATAACCATAATAACAGTATAACCATTCTAAAACAATATGATTTTTCTTAATATTATGGTTTCATATTAAATATTATGTAAACTAACGTTGATAAAAGTACAACGTGTACATGGTGAAAATAATAATTTATGCATTGAAGCCATTAATCGCAATATAATACGCAATGATAAATCGCTTACTTTAGAAAGTTCTTAAAAGCTATATATATATTTGTTAAGCTTTGCTACGACTACTTTTTGTTTTATATATAATAGCATGATACCGCCGCCCATGGTCACTCACATTGCCAGAAGGTCCGCAAGTGCTTTGGCGACCTTTTAAAAATTGGTACGCTCTTAAAGAACCCTGCGTCGGACTACTATTTCTGGGAATCTTTACTGAAATATTTATTTCATGCAAATGATTTTTCAAACTTATAAAATATTTTTAGCGATAGTCTCCAGATTTATTGCTTAACGACAGGTTTACATTTAAATGACCGGTCGTTATTGCTACGAGTAGATTTGTTTGTTTTGTCTATAAAAAATGTCTAGAAAATTACGATTTATTTCTAAAATTAACAAATAATTAAACCGTACATTTTACCGAGTTACAACATTATTAGAATGTTGCAATGATTGCTGAATCATTATATAATATTTTTCTGAAATGAATTGTAAAACTATAAGTTCGATATTTGCCATGTGGTTTTCGCCATAACAGACTACAGCTAGGTGAAGATGTAGAAAGCTCGTTTTAGTAACTGATTGAGACATTTATATATAAATTGAAAGATGTATCCCCTTAACAATAGCGCAAGTGTGACGTAGATTAAAATTTCAAGCCAAAACCTTAACACAGACTTGACCTTTGAACTGTAAAAGTTGGCAAGACAAACAAGTGCCCGAAACAGGAAAACTCAAAAACGTGACGTTGAATATTGCCACACTTTTCTATAGTTCATTTATTGACATTATACGGGGTCGTTCAACAAGAGTTAACTGCCATTAATTAGATTTAAATTAGTGTACCATAGATTTTAATGTAAGCTGTAATGGCCCATGCTACCACTGGTATTGAACTTCAGGTCTGATTACTTTCCTTTAGGCTTGAATCGTCTTAATATATAGCCTTAAAAGTAAATCAATCAATCGCGCAACCTTTTTAGGTCTGGGCCTCAGATTTCTGTATCTGTTTCATGATCGTTTGGTAATCTAATAGGCAAGTAGGTGATCAGCCTTTTGTGCCAGACGCACGGCGTTACTTTTTGGGTTTAAGGCAAGCCGGTTTCCTCACGATGTTCCCCTCACCGTTCGAGCGTATGTTAAATGCGCAAATAAAAAGAAAGTCCATTGCTGCACAGCCGGGGATCGAACGTACGACCTCAGGGATGAGAGTCGCACGCTGAAGCCACTAGGCCAACACTGCTCACAAGGCTTAATAGTAAAAAAAATAGTTCATGAAAGTAGCAACAATATTATGTATTGGTTAACTCAGAGCGACCTTGTAAAAATAAATACTTTTTAACTTTTATTAAACGTGCTATTTTGAATTGAAAATATTCTATAACATTTGTCAAGAAAGGATTTATCATAACTAACGCGGGTACAATAGTATTATATGACTTGTAAAAATAAGTCGAAAATAAATACTTTTTAATTTTGTTTAACGCGCTATTTTGAATTGAAAATATTCTATAACATTTGTCAAGAAAGCATTTGACAACTAACGCGGGTAGTATGTTAATACCTAGGTCGTAGGAAAACGGTATGTTTCTTAAATTTTCGCTTCGTCATTCGGATACAACTTTCGCGGCAAACACCTTTCGCTCATGATAGCCTACCTCATGATATTGTTTCCTCGGAGGACACAGAAAACATGTTTCGATAACAATAAAAAAATATGTAAATTGTGCCACTTGAACGCGATAAATTGATGGATCTAAAAATATACTTGGTAATTTATAATTTTACGAAACAAACCATTATACACTTTTGTGCATTCTACAGTGTAACGAGAATGTAATACAAAATGTTGCAAGCAAGAAAATTCACAATTTTGCTACCTTAAATTTTAGTGAACGGAATCGGCCGTTACAATTTGGCTCCTACCATGCATGAAACTGGGGTTTGTTAGATGACTAGCTATGCTTCGGTTCTTGATTGAAAGTTGAAACCCTAAAGGGTAGGGTACAGGATGCAGATGTGTTAGGTTGGGGTTGCAAGTGCCGATTACTAAGCATCGGAAACGGCAACTATTGCTGGCTTTGCCGCGGGCGCGCACTTACTTGCTGTGCTTTGCACCACTAACGCCTGAGCACACACTTAGTAATGTTGCAGTGATTTTTATTATTGAAGAGAAACTTCTCTAGGCGCATGAGGCTAAAACTTTTACGGATGAATCGCAATAATAATAATATCTAATGTTAGCGTCACGAAGATGTGCAGCGTTTTTGTCGAAGAAAAGGGAGAGAGCGATTAAGACCCATTGAGAGAGAGTGAGAAAGGGCGAACGTAGCATGAAGCAACACGCTATTGGTTGATGTATTCGTTTAGTAGTTACATATTAGAACTTTAGATGGCAATTCTGTCGCATAACGTCTTGTGCAGTAAACGCAGATTTTTTTATTAATTCATATTATCAATAGCACGTATACAGTGTGTAAGCAGTGTGAATATAGATATACAAATATATGGAGTGATCATATACTGGTACATTATCGTCGATTGGGGCTTTTACCTTAGTAATAATTAATTTACAAAGAAGTTTCACTTCTGACATGTGTACTTTGTACGCACGCACTTTTTTATTAGTAAAATTAGTTTTATTAGTTATATTCAGTTTAACACTGACCTAATTGCGCTGACCAACAAGCGTTGTCCATTATTTGTTATGAAAATTAAAGCCTTTTCTTTTGTCACTATACAAAAATATAATACACCGCAATACAAAATATTTGGTCTACAGTGTGTCTTGGGACACGTAGGGACTCTTCTAGATGTCTCCACTTATTTCTATTCCAACTAGTCCACATAGCCCCCGCCGTGGTTTTCAGATTATCCCTCAATCGCCTGACCTGTCTCTCTTTCTTTTCCCATCTTGTTCATTTCTTATGACTTGCTCTTTGTTATAATTGCGCTACTAAGTATAAGTTTTAGGTTATTTTTTTATTTTCTAAGAAAATAAGGTTTAAGCACGTAATTTCTAGCAAATTTTTGAAAATTGTTATCGGTTTTATGAAGGAACTGCGTTTCTTTTAATTAGCTCAAGTACTCATGTTCTCGTTGTTCAAGTCGAGACGTAGGGGAAGGTGGGGACCCTTCGTACGTTTCACATTTTATTTTTAATTTTTTATTTTTCCATGAATCAATCACCTGATAGTTAAATTTATAGTCTAACTATCTGAGATTCAAATAAAAAATGACAAATGATTTCATCCGATTTTCAACCATAATTAGATTTAAACTAAATCTGGAAAACGTACGAATCTGCCCCATCAACGGGGCACCTTCGTAAGTGTTTGGGGTACCTTCTTACGCGGGGGTAGTTCAAAATTCATTTATTAGCAATGAAATTAAACACAAAAATAAAGATTTAATTTCTATTAAACAAAAATAAAATACTTTTCTTATTAAAACAAAATTTAATTATTAGGTATCTTAAATTTAAATTACATTTTTTACTCTTTGGTGTGATTACAACTTTATGGGTGGGAGTATAAATTGGGGTATGAGGTTTTATACTTCTTACAGAATGAAAGGTGAAATGTCTGGTGAAACTACTTAAACTATATTTAGGATTGAAATATATAAAGATAAAATCAACCTTATCAAGATCTTAAAGTAGTGAAAGTAGAAAGTCGAAAACTAATTTTAAAAAATTGTCGAAAATTATTATACAAATTATTACACGTAACAACAAAATATAACTTATTTTAATATTAATAGAAAACTCATAATAGTATTGGAGACGTATCTTAAGTATATTTTGTAGTTACTGATAGAATACTCTACACGAAAACTTATTTTATCTACGGTAAAAGAGATAAAAACATAGATCAAAAATTACTTACCGACGAAAACACGTCTAGCTGTAACTTACTCTATGAATTTCACGAAACTTTTATGTATATTGGTACTTACTCATGAACATACAAAAAAACTGTCTTTATTTTTAGTTTTATTTTATGTATAAGGGGTATGTCAGAAACCATGTAGAGCAAATGGTTTGACAGCTGTCTTAAGTTTAACATTTGAACATACTTCCTAATGCCTAATGAATTTTAACCAGTCCATTATACGCGGGCAGAAACGTTTTTATTAGTTATTCATTTACGTGCTGTTATGAATTCTTTATACAAATGCGCAAGTACAACAAATTAATTATACTAAATCCAAACACAAGTATGAGACTAAAATACACTGTATTGAAGTAGTATAGTAAACAATTTTAATATATTTTTATTTTCGTTAAACACAAATACAAAAGAAAAAAAATGATCATTTTATTTGGAAAATAATTTATGGCCTACACTCCTTTGTTGTTCATGGCCTCCAGACCTGTAACTTACAAACGTTTAAGCGCTTGATTTATGAAATTTTAAGACTTTTTTGAAGTTTTATGAAATTCCTAAGATGTTCAAAGCATTTCTTCTTAATATGTATGATATTTACAGAGTATTTAGAATACCGTAAAACTGCATATGTTGATTTCAAATGATATCAAATAGGCAAAAGAATGGGTATTTGGATATTATCTCTATAAAGTATTTTTGTTATCAGTATAGATGATAAAAACGGTCAAAAGTTTACAGGATTATAAAGGTTTAAATCCTTGGACAGAATAATAACTTACGTTAAGTGTCTCGGTATAATTTCGGCGTAGCTGTCGTTCTTGCGCATGCGATGAATAAAGTTCGATTATGCGATTTCTTGATATTCTTACATGAGTCAGATAATAGAATGTATGATTGTATAAATAATATTGTATGATTCTTATTAATTTCATCTTCTTACCGTTAAATATATCTCATAATTGTATTTACCTGCCGCTTACGTCCTTTTATCTATGCTCTTCTATCCTTCACAATTTGAGCTGAAAAATAGGAATCTCGCTCACGAATGTTTTTCAAATGTCAATAGCGATAATATTAATATGAATGTTCGTCTATTTTCAGCTATGAACCAGAACTGCATCCTGGTGTGACATACAAACTGTATAATCCTAAGGCCACATTGAAGATATTCTCTACGGGTGGAGTCACAATTACAGGTAGAAAAAAACTAAATAAAATTGTGTGGTTTTTAAAGTAAAAATCTGAAGTTCTTGGACATTTTTGTGTATGTTTCATTGATCAGATTTTAAAGGAAAGTGTTTACTAGCCTAAACCATCTTTTGCTAGGAATCGAACTTGAATCGGCTATAACTAAAATTGTTACTTACACACGAGTTCTATTTAAGAATCTAGTCGTAAATGCTACGAATCGTAGATATGTTGCGCAGCGAAGTGATTAGAAATCACATAGATATATTATTTATACTACAATTATACTCCAGTATTTGTATTTACGGAAATGATGTACAATGGGTTCATTCACTTGCGTGATAACTTTAAACGCGGCTTTCTCGTTATCTTGACTACCCAAAATTTAAATCTAACTTATTTTAACGATGTCTTTTCGTAATTTGTCAGCTAAATATTATTAGCATAATATTATTCCATTTACGAAAGAACTTGCACAACACAAGACGTTACTCAGAAGAACGGGTTTTGGCCAAAACTCACCGATGTCGAGATAGAATTCAAAGTCAAAATCAATTATTCATTTTGGTAACACAATGTACACGTATGAACGTCAATAAAGAAATAATATTAAATGCTAAAGGCTTCTAATTTAACATTTACTGCCAGTTCTCAAATCAAGAGCGTAGAACGGACGAGAAGAACTGGCAATAAACTCTCAGTCACTCATCTTAATCGCCAAGTTTTTTTTTGAGCATTATGATAAACAAGCTGGAACTGGATATCTATAGTTATAAATTTTCCTTCGGTTTACAGATACTTTATTTCTCTAATTACATTCACTTAGCGAGAAGAGTAAGTTAGTTATGTACATCGTGTTATGAAATTATTTGAAAATAAAAATATTAGTTTCTAACAATATGTACAATATTTTTTACTAAAGTGCAGGTAGGTCGCATCAATGTTACAACAGGCATTATGTGTCTAATGAATAGTAATAATTTCTTAGACGCTCGTTCACATACGAGTACATGCTAGAAGGGCCTTGTTGATGTTTTTTAAATACATAATTTTAGTTTACCTTTAGTTTTTATAATTTATGAATCGATGAATTTCTTTCTCTATGTATTTGTTATGTTTGTCTTTAAGTGCTTGTCACATTAAATGTTGTAAATTTTTCCATTATCAAAAGGGGGCAAGAGAAAGGAAAAACTTTTGTAAATAAATAAATTAATACTCAACTAGGTAGACCCCATCATGATTCACCTTGGTACGTTCCCTCAATTTATAGGCGTTTGCTCCTATTTCACCGCGACTTGATGTAAAGGGTGAAAAGTTCGCCTTTCTTATTTATTATTTTTTTATTAAATTACAATAATTAACGTAACAAAATGTTTGTAAAAAAACTTTGGCGATTAAAAGGAGTGACGGAGAGCTTATTGCCAGTTCTCTATCTACGCCCTTGATTAGAGAACTGGCAGTTAATGTAAATTTATAAGCATTAATATTTTTAGTGACGTCCATAAGTACATTAAGTTACATACATGAATAAATTATATTTTGATACCAAATTGTGCTCACAAATGCCTTAGTATAAAAATACTAAAATACGTAGAGTATGGCGGATTTAATAGATAATATTTGACATTTACTAATTTAATAGCGAAACGTAACGGTTATAATTTTTTTCTTCGAAGTTGCAGAATTCCTTTTTTAAATTCCGATAACATATTGTAATTTTGACAATAGAATTTAATACGATTTACTTTCACTTATAAACTATTCAGTAAATAATTTCTGTTTAAAGATAACTGAACGTCACTATGTTGCGTCTGTAAACCCATTTCTTTTTAATAACGAAAGTTTATAAGTAGAAACGAAATCAATAGTTACTGTGAATATTTCGCCATAAATGAATCATCATTTTGTAATTATCATAAAACATATTAGGTATTCCTAACTATAAAAATACGAAAAAAACCTAAATAGAAAAATTATATTAAAATTCCAGTAATTTTTCATAATAACTGAATTCGATTCATATATCTTTGAAGACCGTATCGATTTATTCACTTTAATCGATGTCACCTCACTATGAAGCCACAACTGACAGATGTCAAATGTTATCTATGATCTATGAAATTGGCCCTACTTTAGTTAAATAAACAAATTTCTAGAATTTCGATTTCGTTATATCAGTTACTGGATCATAAAAGATTTCCATAAATAAAGCACCCGCCTTTTCTAGTCGGTTAATTTTTCAATTGTAAGCCTTCACGTTACAGGCTAAGAATAAAATAAGACTATTGTATTGTAACAAAGGCTTTTGTCGAAAAGGTCGTAAAACGTGCCAGGACCGAGTTTAAAGCCTTACAAATACGGTTTTATTAATTTATTATGACCTTGTCCAAGTATTGTTTATACTAAGTATTTGATTTCAAGATTTTATTTACCTAGCTATACTGCTTATACAATAATCCTTTGTCATCATTATTTCGTAATCCTACAGCTAACATAAATTATATATATATAAAAAACAATTATACTAAATATATAACCGAAGATGGAATACATAATATATACAAAAAGGTAAACATTGACGAAAGACAAAATCAATAAAAAATATTAAATACATTTAACTAAGTAATACCAAATTCGGCTGTGTTGTGTGATGGTGAGAAATGAGGGTATCTGCGTAAGGGTGTATGCTAATGATGAAGTTTATTGAGCTTAGAATATTCTCAAAACTCCTTTTCAGCATATTCCGCGATAGCTTGAACAAGTCAAGGCTTAAATATTGGTCGTTGTGTGTCTGGGCTGCGAGACAAAACTGAGGTTTTTGCATAGTTGGTATTGATGTGAGGAGCGTGACACAGGACGTACCTATGTTATAGACAAATAAAACAATCCATGTAAATTGTAACGATTTTATCATCTAAAAGGGTTTCTTTATCAAATTTAACAGCCTCTTTCTCGAAACAAACAACCAAATTATATTCTGCTGGCGGTTGTGCGCGATATTTCTGCTCTTCATATTGTGTAACTGGCCTGTTTTCCTGAGTTTGATAACGCCAATATATAGGTTAACAGACCTTTTTTACTGTTCGTTGTGTGAACTGACTGTTCTCTATAGTTTTTCATTATGCAATTCTTTGTTCCTCCTAAATTATTAATAGGTTTTTATTTCGTGTGTGAATTTTTTATTGGTTATGCATTCTTGTTGATTTAGGATCACCTGCTTGGACAGGATTGTCTTTTCAGTCAGTGTAGAACCCTTAGTGTTACAAAGTTACTCCTAATATATCTATAATAATAAAGAAGTGGGCGCTACCTGCAGCTGAGTTACATCATCGGACGTCGAGGCAGAATACGAAATTCCACCCGTATCACCTCGACGTCCGCCGTTTCACAACTGAGCGTTTTTCAAGGCAGTTTTTGCCGCGCACCACCACTTTGTGGAACCAGCTGCCCACTGAAATATTTCCGAACCAATTCGACTTAGGGTCCTTCAATAAAAGAGCGTACCAATTCTTAAAAGGCCGGCAACGCACTCGCGAGCCCTCTGGCAGAGTGTCCATGGGCGGCGGTATCACTTAACATCAGGTGAGCCTCCTGCCCGTTTGCCCCCTGTTCTATAAAAAAAATACAATCTTTTAGGCATGGGCCTCAGATTTCTGTATCTATCTTGTGATATTTATATTTCTGTGCCTGACACACGTCGTTTTTGGGTCAACGGCATGTCGGTTTCCATAAAATCCATTAGTGTAGTATTAATTGAAACGACCATCAGTAGTGGGCGCACGCTCTAGGCCAATATTGCTCAATCATATAATTAAAGGACAAAAATTTTAACGAAACGTATTTTAACCGTTAGCTATCTGCGTATTTCCGGAACTAAATAGAAATAAGTTTTTTAACACGATTTTTATGTTTCCTTTTAGTTAACGAAGTGATAAATGCTCTATTGTTTTGCAAATATTAATTTTGCTTTATATATTTCTAAGTTATTGGTTTGTTAGCGAGTTAGTTGATTAAATATTTACTCGAGTCACTTCCTGATTTACACCTGAGATATCTTTCTGTTGTTTAAATATTAAGATCAATAATTTGTCTTCTAGTTAGGAGTGTTTTTATTGCATCATTATAAGTTATATAATATTTGATTATTGTATTGAATATTATGTTAATACTAGCTGCCGCTTTAATATAATTTTTTTACTTTGCTTTTTATTAGCTACATACCAACATATGGAACATTTTGCTATGCTACCATTTTGCCATGTTCCTGTTCTATCATTTTACCGAATTAAATTCTTCAAATTTTTTTCTAAGTTTTATGTCCAATCTCAGAATTTAAGGGAAAATAAAAAAATATACTCGAATTGGTCCAGCTTCGAGTTTTGAGTTTTATATAATCACATGTCAATGTCTTAATTTACTTTGTTCATTCAATGTCTGTATACACAATTTCTTTAATCAACTACAATATCACGTAGAATCCAATAACAATTTTCGATACTGTTTATAATTCTTACCAGCTGATCATTAATTACATGTCTGTGCCAATCAATGCTGATAGAAAGTAGTGTAAACCCCCTATAACAAGACAGGACATTTTACGTCAATATAAAACAAATTCAAATTCAAAATCAGTTATTCATATAGGTAACACAATATACTCTTATGAACGTCAAAAAAGGAATATATATGAAATGCTTCTAATTTTACATTTACTGCCAATTCTCAAATCAAGGGCGTAGAACGGAAGAGATGAACTGGCAATAAACTATCCGCTACTTTATTTAATCGCCAAGTTTTTTTTTTACACAACGTTTTTTGTAGAATGAATGTAACATTTTCCAATTGACATCTGATAAGTCCCTTCAGCGTCAATTACAACTTACACCGTAATTATTATGTAAATGTTAAATGGTTCCGAAATTTCCAGCCCGCAGCGTGAACGACGTACAGTCAGCCGTCGAGCGCATTTTCCCACTGGTGTACGAGTTCCGTAAGCCTCGTTCCGCAGCCGACGAAGAGGCGCTTCGGCAGAAGCGTGCCGCCCGCAACCGTCCGCCCGTGGACCTCCAGCCCCGCAGAGAGAAACCCCAAGACAACATGATGCTTGTCACCCTCTCTGAAGAAGAGAACGAATGGGAGTGACCCGCTACCACCCAAATACACCAGTTTCAGCAATAACTATCGGTTGTCAATGAATTGTCGGTTCGGTTCATGCCAAAGATATTTATTAGGGCGGGTGCTTCAGCTTCGTTCGAGCCGCGGCGACGCTTTGACTATTGCGATCGGAGGCGTATTCCGAAACGTCAACCGAATTAATCTCCATGCTTAATATTTCTGATTAACTTGAGAAACGTTTTGGAGTACGCGCCTCGGTGATCCGAAACCAAATCGTAGAGAATAAATCTCAATAACGATACTCAGTCTTTTCATTTGCCGTTTCGTAGTGATAATAGTGTTCACAATTGTTCTTAAGATGTGATGACTGAATGATGTTAGATTAGTGATTGTAAATACAGCTTAGACATTATACGTTTCAATAAATTTGCTTGTTTTATTTTATTCTTTATTAATAAATGTTACAAAGTTATTTGAGAATACGATACTTAATATTAATCAGGCATGTGTAAGTAATACAATTTGTAATAGGGAATAATTGCAAATTATTTAAAGTTTATTCACAACAGTGTTTGAGCATAGAAACTGTTTTCCAACTTTGGTAATAGAATTAATATAAGCTTAGGCGAAATGTATAGTTGAATGTTAAATGTATGAAAGATAATATATAGTATTATCAGTATCTCTTTTTACCACTGCATTCCCGTTCCGTATCTTGTCCCTCCATTTTTCTCAGCTGAAATTGGGCAGGCAAACTTGGCTAGTATAAAAAGTTATTCTGTTGATTCGTGAGTGTCATATTCGTCGCTCGTGAACCGTGGATGAGTAGGGCGCGGTGGGCGTGCTAGTCTCTGTCGATATCTTGGGTCGCGGCAGGTTGGAGTGCGTATGTACGCGCTTAGGTCCACGACCGCCAATCTTGGAGTTCGCACTGCTGTACCTAGATATATTCATAAGTATTTAAAAAAAATGTAAATGGCTATTACTGGTTCGAACAAAGTCTAATTAGTTGTAAAGTACGTGGTTAACTACGGAATCTTTTGAAGTTAGAAAAAGCCTTCTAAAATGTTATAATTTATTTGGAAATTTTAATGTCACATTCAGTGAGGTTCGAAGTTCGAACCCTATTCTCAATAATTTGCGACAGTGATAGAGTGTAATAATTAATAAAATTATAAAAACTACTGATGATATGTATGTAGTGACGTCCAAAGCGTGTGTGAGCCATTTAGTTATGATATAAAGGCATCTATATCCCCACTCACATCGCAAAATACAATGTTTGAAGTTAATCGCCGGATTTCATTCAGATTCAATTCAGAAAAAAGGCACAAAGATACCGCATCTCTGTTTAGGACATCCACCTTGTATCATAGGCAACGTATTTTCCATGTTAACAGTCTTCGGCCTTGTTCTTATTGATGGATTTCGCGCAGTTCGTGGCGGTAAAGCCTTAAGGAGTGGTGAAGCGATGGGCAAGGATGGGGATAGCATCCTTGTAGCTAGAACTCGACGCTCGGGTGAAGAACTAGGAGATCTAAGTGAGATAAATTATTAAATATGAAGAAATGTTAGCCATTAATATCAGTAGGTATTTTGGCCACATTTAGGTGACAGGGGATGGTGACCACGCATGTAAATAAAATAAAGAAAAACCTAAAAATTACTGCGCATTTGTTTTTCGCAAATGCGCACTTCGCAAATGCGCAGTGCAAATGCGCATTCATTGAAATATGACAGAATGAATGAATGCCAATGTACATTTTAATAATGTAAATCATTCTCGACTGCACTTGAACACACAAAGAATTTCATCAAAATCTGTCCAGCGTTTAGGAGTTTAATTACGAACACATGCACAGAAGATTTATATACATACCAGCTGTTTATTTTCTGTATAGAAAAATAACCTAGATACCAACTGCAGCGCCATCTCCCGGGCTGATTTGTGAAATTAAACCACCCAGGGCGCCACCCAAACTCATACAAACAGTTCATTCAAATCGGTCCAGCCATTTTAGTGGAATTAGTGACAATACACGTACAGTAGAATTATATATATATAAAGTTTAAAAATCAAAGGTCTTGTTTGAAGTTAATAATTACATACTAGGTAAAAAATTGTAAAGGTATGACTAAAAATTAGAATGAATGTAGTGTGATGAGTTGCAAAAATATCACAGTATTTATAAAGTGAGACACTGCAACAAATAAACTTCAAAGTCTCTCTATTAGTTCCTTAATATTTCCCTAGATTGATTTTACTTACTATATAATAGCTGTTAGCAATTCTTTCAAAATATTATTTATAAACTGGATTATAAAACCTTTTCCGCTCATATGCAGGTCGTTTCCGATGGCGTCTGCCGCGAGGTTCCTTCTTCTTAGAAGTTGCTCCCATTCGAGGTGGTATAACCGCTATGTGTCTGTAGTAATCACATAGAGCCTTCGCTAACGATCGACCTATCTTTGTATCTGTCTAGTATTTAGGAAACTATTGGTACGCCACCATATGTATTTCAAACAAACAATTATAATGGAATTTAGATACATTTTATAAACGTTTTTATATGTATACAGTGAGCCTGAGCTTTTATTTCTCACATGTATGTTTTTCCTTTTCCCTCACTGACTTTTAAAATAAAATAAAAAAAACATTCCCCAACCCGGCTGGTCCCCGTGGGGAATTAGACCGAAACCCTCCAATAATAAACCAACAACAACATAATGAAGAAAACATTAAAAATAATGGAGAAGATTGGAGGAGGCCTTTGCCACCTGGCAAACGGACACGCAAAAGTGGAACAAAAGAACAATCTACGAAAAATAAAGAAAAAATACTGTCATGTCCGAAAAGAGGCTATAATATAATATATGTTTTTCCTTTCTCTCTCTTCAGTCGGTAGTTCATGTTCAGACATAAACAAAATTTGCGTCGTGGTCAGCAAAGAAACATCTGGAGCGGACAATCTGTGTCCACCGGTTTCTGTCCAGCGCCCACTTATAATCGATTTGAGGACGATGAGTCACTTGACCAGTCCACGTGAGATGTGAAATACTCATCATCAATTAGATTGGTGAACGGGCACATGATTTGTTGCCTTCTGTGTTACGAACCACGATCAGTTTATCTAAGTTATCATCGCCTCTGCGTATTGAATTTTCCCTTCTATATTTGGTATATCGAATATAACATAATACAACTACTTGATCTTCATTTTTCCTGTTATTATTTTATTACTTTGATAGCCTATTTGCCTAAAAAGCCAACGTCGTCCAATCTAGCTATTCTGGGTTAAAGTTATTGAATAACACAACGTCACAAGTCACAACTAAATCGTCATGATCGTAGAACAATCTCGGATTTGAAAACAATCCAAAATCCACTTTTCATCATATTTGGATACTTCATTGACTAAATATTACGGCTACATAAACAAAAAATTCCATGTGTTTTAAATTTCAAATTAACCAGTCGGTAAAGTGACGGATTTGGTAGAAACATGTGATTTTTCTAGAAAACTGTGTAATTCAATGTTATTATTTTTATTTTGTTTCAAAACAAATCCTTTTGTTTGCTTGTATGCAAATTTTTATAATAACAGAATATGAATTAAAATAGTTATGACAAAAACTAACATGATTATATTATGTTGAAATGGCTGCCCTGTAAAGATTACTATTTGTCAGATCCGTCACTATTCTACGACTATGACGAAATATTTACCTAGTCAAATGTGCGTAAGAAATTTAAAATAACTTTGAAAACATTATAATCAAGGATACAAGCATCTTCCGTATAGTGCAGATACGGCCCCCTAGGTGTAATCCTTCGCCCACCCATAGATGCGAGCAATGTGTACGCGTCTACTGCCCCCATGGGCAAAGATCTACGGGCACTGCCCAATGAAAGCGCATCTGTATTGTACAAACACGACTCGCATTGCCATGCTTCAACTCGCATCGCCATGAACTTGGGCAGAACTGCGTGGCGTTCAAATCTAAAGGTAAACAATATCAGAGTCGTCGAGAAAGGTGTAATTTTTAAATTTTTCGATAGAAGTGTATTAAATATTCAGGTTATTTTTATGTAAAATTGTTTCGACTATAAAATATACCGCTGATAGTAGTATTAGTTTAATAATCATATAAATAGCATAATAAAAATCGCGAATATTAGAAGAAAATACCTGGTTTTTTATGTTAATTTATAAAAGTTACCTGTACACGTCGTCATACGAATTTCCTCTCACAAAAACACCCTCGTGGCTAACATCCGCATGCAAGTCAATGATGAAATCCAATTGAAGACCCTATAACATTAAATATATTAATATAGCACGTCTATTTGTGTGTTTCTTAACGCTCTTATTAATATTGAGTCAATCGACTGTTAAGGACGTACGTACCTACTTATACATCTGTAGTTTTTCATTATACAAATAAATAAATAAATCATTTATTTGCAAAGAAAGTGGTACATGTTTCATTAAAAAAATCCGCACAATCAGCCATATAAAAATAGGCATGCAAATGTTACATTAATTTTCATAAAGACACTAGCTGATCCGGCAAACGTCGTTTTGTCATGTATATTATTTGTAAGAAAGATTTTTTTAGTTCAATAAAAATAACTAACTATCTACTATTATACAAAATAGGGGTTAATCGTAGAGGGGTGAAAATTAGGGGTTTTATGTATTTTCTATGTTATATCATAAAAAAATAAAACAAATATTTTTTATTCAAAAAATAAAAATTGTGGTGGACCACTGGACACCCCTTATCACTTAAGGGTTTGGAAAATAGATGTTGTCCGATTCTCAGACTTACTGAATATGCATAAAAAATTTCATAAGAATCCGTCGAGCCGTTTCGGAGGAGTATGGGAACACGAGAATTTTATATATTAGATATAATAAGAACACTAACATAGTGTCATAATAATAAGTTAAGTTATTTATAAATGTTATCAAACTTATGGTCTAAATGGCCCAAGATATAATGGCACCATGCCTTTAAAAATTTAATCACCAAATTTAATTCAATCAAATGTAAGTTATTTTTTTAAGCTTATGGCTCAAAACAATGATTCTTGTTCTGATAAATGTTCATGATCTCCATTAAAAAAAAAATAGTCTGAAGATAAACTTAAAATATCATGTCATAATTTTGTAGTCATATTTTTCTCTTGAGAAAAGATCTATTGCATTCGCATTTTTCTAACAATATAATGAACCATACGTAACAAATACAATTAGTACTTTCCGAGCGTTAATACATATTTCGATCTTACATACAGGGACATACATTTGTAAATGTTACGAAAAGTAATTGCGTTACAAGAAATTCAGTAATACTTTTTCCGCGGTGATCTTCTTGATGTGATCGTTGACTGCAATGAGCGCTGGGTGGGCGAAACTAGTCGCTGTATTCCAACACCTGTTCAAATCAGAGCCCAGGAGATCAGATCGATGGTTGCCAAGAAAGACTCCATCGGGGTTCAGCATTGGAACCACCTACAGGTACATTTCTATTGAGAATTATGCATAATTTTGTGTAATGTGGTGTGTGGGTTTTTTTTTCATAAAAATATGATGAATGTTTTTTCCTTTAATTAGAAGTTACGTACCGAGGACTTTCTTTCTGAGTAGTTAACCTGTATTTTTGTCTACATAATTCGGCGATTCTGGTTTCGATTTCCGCAAAAAAAATCACAGATAATACTGTCTTTATTTGAACATTATATATATATAGTACACCCATACCTGTATAACGATTTCGTTGCGCAAAGCCACCGCTTTTTCCGATGAACTTACAAGGAAATCAAGAAAACCTGTAAATTTAACAATTATTATATTCAATAGTGTTCTGATTGCTATCCTTTTCCTTCTCATTTCCCTCACACTGCGCCTGCGGCGGCAGAAAGACAAGACAAGATTTCGTAATCAATATCGAACGCGTATGATCGTATCCATTCCCAGGTCAGCAGGATACACGGACATTTAATAAATTAACGTTTAATAATAGGTTTGTCCATAAAGTGTTGTATTTATGTGTAATGTCTGTTCTTAGACTAGATAGATAGCTAAAAACAATACACTGGTCCAGCGATACACGTCAAACTTGTAAGACCCCAATTATAAAACAAATTTTAATAACACTCCTCAATTTCCTATTATTGTGTGCCAGACTAACGCTATTTTTTTAGTGGTAGATATTTCGAAGGGAGAGGAACTCCCAACAATGGGGTCTTTTTTTAAACTTTAAAGTTCACACAAAATTTTAAATTATTGTATCTTCAAATATACAATGTTCATATTACAATTTTATTTTTTACTTCGGAAGCGATTTTGCTGTAATTTTTGGAACACTGAGGCTATCGTTACTTAACTTGTGCCTTGGGCAGTGTACCTTTAACGCTGGCAGCATTTCCTCGCTGTATTGCGATACTTATTTGTTGAGCCAGGAAAGTGCCAGCTCTGGGCTCATCGGTACCTACTATCGACTAGGCGCCAACTTAAATCTTTAATCTAGAGTCTCCACTCCAAAGGGAACAAAATTGAAGTTTGCAAAGAATAAGTAGATCAATACGTGCTTCGTATTCCCTAACCATACCAATGCCATATTTGTCTTGCAAAGGTTGATTTGTAAATGTCGATCAGTTTGTATACTTCTGACTTAAAAATAATAAAGTGAAAAACCTTGACAAATATAAGATGACGGCGGTTCACCACCATGTGAACGGGCCAATAGAAGTACGACACGTTTCTTTGTCTTTTTAGTTCCCCATCTTTTGCAAAAGGCTCCTTTCCAAATTCACCGATGGTTATCAAATCTATCCGACGTTTTTGCTAAAATGTCACATTTTATTGTTGTAAGTCGAAGGGTGAATTTAATAAGTAATGTGTGGACTACAATCTTAGGCAAGCTTAGGTAGTACATTGCATGATTTAATGATGATTTTAAAATTTACAAACAAAAAACAAAAAAAAACTCATTCTAAGTTATAGTTAACTATCTAATCTATTAATCTTTAATTTGTCAAGTTAGTCCTTTAGTTGATATCATTGCGTTAATTTAGCGGGAGCTTCAACCATTCTTCTGATTTCATTATTATAAATTTTCAATTAATTCATGCATTTTCCACTACAAGCATATTTTAAACTCAAATACTTTAACTTTGTATCTCTGTTGTTTGAAACAATGTTTTACTTAATTTGATTCAAAGTTTACGCCGCAGATACATCAAATCATATCTGTTGTTAAAATAAGGTAGAAATACATACTGTAGTCTGTGCAATTGACTCCCTTTTAGCAAACTCCTGCGCTTTCTTTTCCCATATACTAAGATGTTTCTGCAATTTCGAATACGAGTAGGGGTATGATGCAACAAATTGATACACGTCTTCCTCACGATCGAACCCGAAGGCGAAGCTTAGTATTTTTCGTCCACGATGTACTATAGAGCGATGGTAGAATAATAAACGCCTAGGGATTCTTTGCCTGCAAATAAACTTATGATATAAATGCAGCATGTTTTAAAAGTATACGCAATATAGCGAGAAAATACTGCTAAATAAAACTTTACCCCAGCGATTAAACTTTTAAAAATTATTTTAATGTTCTGTTCATTTATAATAATTATAAGGTAGGTACAACTAATATAAGAATAATAAACTAAAGTGAAATTATAGAAGTTTTATATGAACTCTATCGCTGGCCATAGATGGACCGCATTTTGCAGTCGATACCGACTGCTCTAAGCGGTCGCTGCACGGCGAACTGCAGTTTCCATACTAAATTCATATCCGCCATACACGGACCGCACGACAAGTTTCTGAGCGGTCGGAGCAGTCGCTCTGCGGTCGAGTTTCGTCGTGCGGTCGACTGCTTAGAGCTGCCGGACCCACCATACACGGACCGCTACAAGCGGTTGCTGCCGACCGCGCGCCTCTCCCTCAAATACAATAAAATACTAACTAATTCATCAAATGAAACCACGGACATTCTAAAGTAGTTGAAAAACATTTTAGTGTCTTCTCTCAGCTGGGGATACAAAGTATGAAATATTCCATGTTGTTCTCTTGATTGTAGTATTGGACGCACCCACATACTAGGGTGTCTTCTACGCCTACGCTTGCGTAATAATAGTACAAGTAGCAGTGTTTCTTTATCGAATTCCATCTTGTAAACAAACTCGCATCAGTACTATTTTGCGGTCGAATACAACTGCTCCAAGCAGTCGTAGCCGACTGCATTATGCGGTCGTGTTGCAGTCGTGTACGACTTCAACGCGACCGCTCTAGAGCAGTCGGTCTCGACTGCAACATGCGGTCCGTCTATGGCCAGCGTATGACTCTTTCGGTCGATAAATTTGACTGATATTATAATTACCAACCAATTCTAAAGGTGCGCTTACACGGGCAACTAAAATTGTTCAATTCCAGTCAATACTCGTCAACTATGACGTCACGACTACATCAAGCATTTTACGGCAACGGCAACAAGCATCAATACTGCGCAATACAATCTTGAGCGATATGGCGCAACTTCATCAACTAGGCAATACTGTCCTACACGAGCATTTCAGTATTCGCTCCTAATAGACGACATTGTTCTTGCTGCGGTGGCTTGTAGCGCTTTTTTCATTATTAATCAAAAACAAAAAAGAAAGAAAAGGAATAGGCGTATCTGGGTGTGATCGTTTTTGGCCGCAATTTTCATTGTGTAAAGAATTAGATGATATATTATTCAAAAACTTTACTAGAACGTCACGAACAGACTTTGAATTACTTTTGAATAAAGTAATTAGAAATTATTATTATTTAGACCTCTCGCTCTCCCCGCGGAAGCAAGACGGCAAGCCGCAAAACAAACAAGTGCGAATGAGATATATGCAAAAATTGTTAGGAATTTCCAAGTCCATTGGATATTCGTCAATTCGTATCTGCGATATTGAGCGATGTGAAATATCAGGAGCAATTATATCGCCGAAATAATTTATTGAAATTTATTGAAATTGCTACAGATCGGTCCATTCGTGTCGCCGAGCAATTATTGCCCACGTGTAAGCGCACCTTAAGTTAGTGGATTTTTTTAAAATAAGAATTACCATTTTTGTCGTGATGTAGATCGAACAAGCGGTGTCATTTCACAGTTGTAAAGCGTAAATTCTTTTCCCAAATTAACAATGTTGAATATCACCCTCTGAAATACGTATTATCTGAAGTTTAGATTCCTCGTGAACACTTGGAGCGTTTTTCATAAACGCGTCCAAGGCTTTAAAAGAAAATTATCTTTTTTCATCACCTAGCCAAAAAAGCCTAATAAAGACTTTTTTTTTATTGATAAAAAGCTTGGCATTACATTGGTAAAAACAAACACAAAATACTATTTTTAATGTGACAAGCACTTAAAGGCAAACATGACATATATGTAGAGATCATACAAATATCAATCAAAAAGTTTTGTTTGATGATTACAAAAAAAAAAACAATTACTAATTAAAAAAAAAATTACAAAAAGCTAAACAAAAATCGATTTTATAGTGTAGAGGGAGCAACTATGGATATGCAGACCTAGCTCGTTTATCAGAATGCCCGATTACCCGATCCCTAAGCTTATTAAAAGAGCAGATAATTTAAAAAATACATGTATGTCTGCGCATAGTCATGTATACTGTCGCCACATTAAAGGCTTGCGAAACTGCCACAGCCTTTGCTGTAATTTTATTAATACCTGGTCTTGTTTAACGTTCTCCACAGTAAAATTGAACCAGAACCGAGACCTTGGTCGGCATGTATCAGGTCGTATGAATAGGTCATACTCCAGTTCGGTTATATGATCAGCACGGCCCAAGTTACCGCATTCATATGCTGCGTCAAAGCAGAGATGGCCACGCTTCGCTTTTCCACTGTGGCCTGGTGGACGAACGATCAGACGATTGAGGTTGCCGAGACCACCCTCACCATCGCTTTCTTCACTATCTGAAATATTTGTCATGTATTAAAATTCCGACATTGCTGTATAACAAAATTATCAAAGCAATTAGATCAAAAAATATAAATGTAGCGTCACACCGGCAAAACTCTCCAAATTAATATGTATTTTTAAATCGATAAAAATATATTTCTAACGAAAGTTGTGGCGAGTCTAACAAAAACGTCGTAGATTTTGTTGGCTTAACTTATTTGAAAATGTAATAAAACTCTAAAACATTTATTTTACTCCCTGTGATGATACCCTTAATTCTGGCAATATGTATTTTTTATTATGCTGTTACACTTTGCAAGAAAATTAATTACTATTTTTAATCATTAAACATACCATCCGGACCTTTTCTATAAATACTTGCGTGTTCCAGGTCATCAACCAACGCGTTCATAGCAAACGCAGCACCCACAGTGAAGCTTTGAAAGCTAACACTAAACGCATAATATAACCTAACAGGCTTATAACATAGGAAACTCGTTTTCTTAACACGCTAAGGTAATCGCTTATTTGATCGTCAATTGAAACTTTACACGAAACCGAATAGGGTTAAGAAATAAAACCACACGAATCAAACTTATATAAAAAGGTTTAAAAATGGTGGCTTTGTTCGAAAAGTTATCGTATTTCAAAATACATGACAACATTATGTAGTCCAGCCACCTTTGTTCTCTCTCTTTTTATAAGAAATAATAAATATTGCATTGGATCGTGCTTTATTATAACATAACTATACATAATAAATGTCATTAACATTAAATATGCCATAAATGCATATAAATTCTAGTAATTAATTAATATCCAAAGTCAAAGTAAATCCCCCGATAAAAGTAATGCCGATTACACAACTTAAACCGTAATTATAATGCATTTTTGCATCGTGCTTTATTATAACATAACTAATGACATTAAATATGCCATAAATGCATATAAATTCATGTAATTAATTAATATCCAAAGTCAAAGTAAATCCCCCGATAAAAGTAATGCCGATTACACAACTTAAACCGTAATTATAATGCATTTTTGCATCGTGCTTTATTATAACATAACTAATGACATTAAATATGCCATAAATGCATATAAATTCATGTAATTAATTAATATCCAAAGTCAAAGTAAATCCCCCGATAAAAGTAATGCCGATTACACAACTTAAACCGTAATTATTATGTAAATGTTAAACGTAGCTTTATTATAACATAACTAATGAAATTAAATATGTCATAAAATGGCTTTGTCAATTCATTTTATTAAGTTATATCAAAAGTAAAGTAAATCCCCCGATAAAAGTAGTGCCGATTGACTGAACTCTAAACGTAATTAGTATTAAATGAACGTATAAAAGTAGAACCACACGAATTAAACTTAAGTGACCTATAAAATGGTGGCTTTGTTAGGTCACGACGCAAACAAGTGAATTTAAAAAAAGACAAAAGAGGATTAATTGCTTTTTATTATTTTTATATCTAATGAAACATTTTATGCTCTTAATAAATTTGTTAAGACGTAGTACGTAACTATTTCGCTTTGACTACTAGGCAAAACCTTTGTTGTTTTTTTTTTTTTTTTTTACATGTTGAGTAATGCGTAATGTATGTGTACAAGCATCTTGAAAAATAAATAAATTAGTACAAAAGCCACCTAATTAAATATATTTTGACTTTGATGTTTAGGGTTCATCCGAATGCGAACGAGAGCAAACGAGAGCAAACTTCTAGAGTATATTTCAGACCCATAGAACCTTAGTTAGGTACTGAAAATATATATGTTTCTTATTCTTATTACGTATCTCAAAATAATAATTATTTATTTCCAACAGACAGTAAATATACAGTATTTATAATGTTCTTAACCTACATAGTAACAATAATAATAATTGAAAGTTATTAGTACTGAGTTTTCCTAGTGGCTTCAGCATGACTCTCATCGCTGACGTTGTAAGTGCAAGCCCCGTTTATATAACAGGGGGCAAACGGGCAGGATGCTCATCTGATGTTAAGTGATAACAAAGTCAAAGTCAAAAATCATTTATTCATATAGGTAACACAATGTACACTTATGAACGTCAAAAAAGAAATATACATTAAATGCTTCTAATTTTACATTTACTGCCAGTTCTCAAATCAAGGGCGTAGAACGGAAGAGAAGAACTGGCAATAAACTCACCGCCACTCTTTTTAATCGCCAAGTTTTGTTTTACACAACGTTTGTAAGGAGCTCCAACCATTACACCATGTTCCACATGACATCTTAAGTAGTAAATAATAATAAAATAAATTAAAAACAAAGATTTGTCCTCTATCAGCAGGAGGCATAGAATAATGCGTAAAAAATAATAACAAGTTAGCCTTTTAAGAATTGGTACGCTCTTTTCTTGAAGGACCCTAAGTCGAATTGGTTCAGAAATACTTTAATGGGCAGCTGGTTCAACATAGTGGTAGTGCGCGGCATAAACTTCCTTAAAAACGTTCAGTTGTGGAACGACGGACATCGAGGTGATACGGAATGTATTTTATTATGTATTTGTATAAATTTTCTTAGTGAATACAAACATAATACAACAAATAATCTTAATGAATAGGATTAAAGAGTTTCTCGACGAGTTATTATTAATAAGAAAAGTGTTTTTATACTTTAGATTTAGATATGTCCATCATGGAAAAATTGTATCTATAATATCTGACAGATACCTATTATATAAAAGAATATCTTAAATTTAGAGCACAGTTTAAAAAGCGAAACGATGACTCGATTAACAGGACTCTTGTAAGTACATGTAACTATTAAATAATGTTGAAGCATCTTCTTAAGTATTACGCTTAGCTTAAATAAATCATTTATTTATTTTTCCTTATTTCCTATTTTTACAGTAACTTAACTTTTTACAGTAAAATATTAAGTATTCCGCACACAATTTATAGTAAATGTATATATGATTAAATATTGTGCTTAACTTTGTTTACATGTAACGCAATTTAATTACTTAATTATTGATTTCCGTTTTAGTTTGGTTCTGATTATTGCCCTATCATATGGAAAAGATTTAAAAAATATTCGCCATGAAAAAAGAAAGTTCCCAGAGGGATTTCGATTTGGCACGGCCACTTCGTCCTACCAAGTAGAAGGAGCTTGGAATGATGACGGTAAGGAATATTTACAAATATGATTTTGGAAGTATATTACTATAAAAATCTTACTGAATTGGAACCCTATGCAAGTAGCTAACCACTTACCTTAACCAATTTTTTAGGAAAGGCCGAAAGCATCTGGGATCGTATGACGCATACGAGACCATGCACGGTAAAAAACTGTGATACTGGCGACATTGCTGGAAATTCCTACTACAACTATAAAAGAGACGTAGAAATGATGAGAGAACTTGGACTCGATTTCTACAGATTTTCTCTCTCCTGGCCAAGAATTTTACCGACAAGTTTCTCAGACCAAGTCAACGAAGCTGGTTTAAACTACTACAATAATTTAATCAACGAAATGCTGAAGTATAACATAGAGCCAATGATTACGCTGTACCATTGGGATTTACCCCAAAAATTGCAGGATCTTGGTGGTTGGACCAACCCACATGTAGTTGACTGGTTCACAGATTATGCAAGCATTGCCTTCGAAGCGTTTGGAGATAGAGTAAAATTCTGGTTCACAATAAACGAGCCGAAAGAAATTTGTTTGAATGGTTATGGTGAAGCTTTGAATATGTCTGGGCACGCAGAGTATTTGTGTGCGAAGAATTTATTAGTAGCACACGCGAAGGCATATCACTTGTACAATAACGAATATAGACCAAAACAGGGTGGAACAATAGGAATTGTGGTGAGTGCAACCTGGAATGAACCAGAGACTAAAAACGATATTGTGGCGGCTGAAGATGCAAACCAATTTGAGGTAAGGCTTTTTCCCTTCCCTTCCACACAATCCCTTATTTCTATTTAAAAAATTAACACACAAATTTAGTTAAACGATTTGAAAAATCTTATATAAATTTGTAGTCCCGTGAATGTATGTATTCGTGTAATGTAATCTTCTTTTGCTTCCAGTACCCACAAAGTTTTGTTATATTTTTAGTTGAGCTTCTACAAGTTTTTAGTATAATTTGTAATTAGGTCCGCATAAGATTATAGCTAGTTTTGTTAGAAGTTTTCTTGGGTACTTAGTATTTTTATAAATATGACTTGAAAATGTAAATTAAAATCTTTATACGTAATTTGATAGGCAATCTCAGCCACCCCTGGACCAATTAACGTGCAAACTGCAATACGCGCTTAGAAATTAACAAAATCTATTTTTTCGAATAAAAATGAATTCAAGATTTTTTGTAGTAATTATTTACTATTTGGAAAACTTTTAGTGGGGACAATTTGCCCATCCCATCTTTTCCGAAAGTGGTGATTTCCCAGCTGTTATGAAAGAAAGAGTTGCAGCCAAAAGTGCAGAGCAAGGATTCTTTAGATCAAGACTTCCCGAATTCACAGCCGAAGAAATTGACATGATTAAAGGGAGTTCAGACTTTTTCGGTGTCAACCATTATACTTCTTCCCTTATTGTCAGAAACGAATCTGTAAATGGATACCATATATCTCCATCTTATTATGATGATATGGGCGTAATAATGTATAAATCTAATGAATGGGAAGATTTTGGGTTCCCTTGGATGAAGGTATGTTCTTAAAACTCTGACAGGGTCAGGTAAAATTCTCTTAAATACTATTTAATTATTTAAATTTTAAGGTTGTACCCGAAGGTTTCTACAAACTGTTAACTAAAATCCGGGAAGATTATGGTAATCCCACAGTTTTTGTTACTGAGAATGGATGCATGCAGTTAACTGCAGGTCTTGAAGATGATACCAGGGTATCGTTCTATAAACGTTATTTAGAAGCCATGTTGGATGCCATGAATGAAGGTTCTGATGTACAAGTTTACACTGCGTGGAGTCTTATGGACAATTTTGAATGGGCGCAGGGTTATAAGTAAGTATTTGAATAGGTTTACATCTACTATTTATATTAAAATGAGTGATACAAATACAGAAGACTCCCTTATCGAAAAATCCGAATACATGACCTTCTGGGCAAAATATATTTTAGAAGGAGAGCCAATACTTTCTCATGTAGTTCAGTAGCTAATGATCTCTATATGTAATATGTATTAATAATAATAAAGCCCGTTTATTTCTAATGTTTACAAATGTTGTGTATACAGATTAGATTTGTTATATAATTTTTTTTTCTTGTTACTCGATATCCTAACTTCCTTCAATACCGTTGATCGGAACCCCTTCACGGGTTAAGGCCTCCTGCTGCTTTTTCAAAGTAATCCATGACTTTCTTTCTTCAGACGATTCCTGCTAACGCTTCTATATCTTATTTTAGAGCGACCTCTTCTTCATCTTCCCTTTGTCCTTTCCATCTTGCATCTTTCATTTCAAACGATTGTTTGTTATAAGAAGTAATAGATAATAGAAAGAATGGCGTCAACATTAACAATCGCAATTGGCAATATCTTAAAACAACTAGACATAGTGTATGTAAGACACATTATTGAATTTGTTTCTGTTTTCAGTGTTCGATTCGGCCTGTATGAAGTAAATTTCACAATTCCGGAGAGAACGCGCACAGCACGCAAATCTGCATACTTCTATAAGGAACTCATACGTACCAAAGAACTTGACATGCATTTTGAACCAGATATGTCTGTACCTATGACTATTGATGAAGGCCATTAAATAATATATTATTGATTGTGTATCTGTTTTTTTTTTGACATTCTTGTAAGTGATAGCATGATTCTGATGTCAAACTCTTAGAATTTCTACGAACTTGCAAGTCTTTCTTAAATTACTATCGACTCGAAAATGTATTTCGCCTAAACCGGTAGAATGCTCGATAAATGTCCAGAATAAACCGTTTTTGTTTCCAGTAGTTTCGTTGTGTATTGTGTGTTTTGATGTCCCGTATACAAGTTGTTGTGGCGATTCCTACAATCTTTCGCTACAAATCACTACGATGATATAATATCTCAAAACCGCGCTAGCATATATTTCGACCGCTAACGTATATACAACTTCTCAATCTCATACCTCAATTATATACAGAGCACGATTTAACTTATGTGTACGAATTTAATACTTGCTTGTAAAAATAAGAAAAATGTGGGGAAATAGAAACTCCTTAAGGTGAGATTCAGAAGCGAGACTAGAATTGTGACTCCCGTATGTCAATACATTTATTACATACGGGAGTAAGACTTAGCGTAGTTTAGTAGGAGAAACTAAAAAAAAAAATATCAACATATGCTGCAATGTGTAGCCAAGATCCATAAAGCTAAGCCATTGAATGTATGCCTGATTCTTTTATCATGCGCCACTGTGGAAAATAAAGACTTCACAATGTGTAGTGACAGTTATGGCCCTACTAGTTATATATATTAATATAATAATACAATAAACCACTTACCGGACATTTTAGACTTATCCCTTGTCAGGCCATATCCAAACAATCAATTATATATTTCGGTTCCTTTTGTTTTTTGGTTCACCGCAAATCCGTTGCCACGTTACACGACACTGTGACATTTTTACCACAACAAAAACAAATGAATTAATTTCAATATCGGAAGCTCACGTTTTCAGGTCGTTGTGTGAAATCGTTGTCAATGAACAGTTTTATCGATGCATAGCAGAGGTTGGGGTGAAGTAGTTTTTGTTGTATTCTTACACATGTAATTCAATATTTTCGTAATGCATGCATTATTTTCATGAATGCAAATGAGTTTCGTGCTCTGCGCGATATTTTGGAGAAATTAGTTTCATGCAACTAATTTCATGATGGGGATGCGACGTGAAACTAGTGTCGCGAAAGCGTCTGTGCTATGTGGACGTATGTATTTTGATGCCACCCTGAATTCGTATGATAAGTACTTAAAACTGGAACTAGTTTATAAAACACGCAGCGTAATTTGAAGGTTAAGTTTTTTAACGCTTCTCGACATATCTATCTTGTTTAGAAATTTTGTTAGACACTCTTCTCAGTAAAGAATTAAAATTATCTTCACTCATTCGAAAATATTTTTTTATAGCTTGCTCTCAGAATCTTCATCTGCTAATTCAGAGACTAACTTCATTGCAACCAAGTCCATTCTTATTAACCATCCTCGAATCCACCAACTTCTTTTTTTAAGTTTATAGAGAAGCATCTCTTTAGCTACAATGAATATAGAATAATATTGCTTTGATGCCGATGGGGCCATGGTTACTGCGATACTGTGGATTTCACGACACTAATTATTTTACGAAATTACTTCGTATTATTCGATATATGCGAAATAATTTCGAACTACGTTCGTGAAACTGATATCACATGCATGCGACTAATTTCGTAATGTAATTCCGGCTCAATGGTTAAGTAACATCGGGAAAGATAACAATTCAAAGAATACTATTTCACATACGAATATTGTTTTATAACCAACACAGATTCTTTTCAATAGTTACTAGCGTGTTCATATTACAAACTCTTCAACCTTATAATATAATTATAAGTTTCCCTTAAAAACCTATCTTTTATATTTACTTTACTAGATCGAATTTTCAATGAAATTCTTAAATAAACAATTTATTACGTACGCTCTTCAATTTGTTCAAGATTACTTCATTCGTGTTGCTGGCTTGAAAGAGATAGTTTATTAGCCAATAATATATATATTGCTTATAATCCGCAAATATTATTTTTTGTATTATATATGGACTTTAATCTTAAGAATAAACGTATTTAATCACTCTTTATCATGAAGATTTTCTTGTCAAAAACCACTCAACTTATATAATAGATTATGTATTTAGTTGTTTTTTTTAGATGAGATAAAATGTTATATAATTTTGTTTTCTTGATAGGGGTTATCATGTATTTCTTGGTATCAAAAGAGTGCCAATTCTTTTCATATCTAAGATTTAGTATTTTATTTGTGTCTTTTTTATCTGACAGGAGGCAAACTAAGAGGCCACTTAGAGTTTGGTGATAAGCCACCCTGTTGCTGGCCTTTAGGTAATGGCGCCAACGGGGCATGTTTTGCTGCAATTGATGCTGCACTGTTGGCAACGAATTGGCCTGCATTACAAAAATATTTTTGATGCCACATTATGGCTGCAATGTTGCAAATGTCTGCAATAGTATGGCCCATGGCACTCTAGGCTAATAACCGGCAACAAGGCTGACGAAATCAAACTTGTCGCAGCAGCTTATATTGTTTAAAAAAAGAAGAGATTGTGGATTCGACCTTACTTAAATAGGCGTGAAACTGTAGACAATTTGAGTCTAGAAATAAGCCTTGATAATAAATTATTCAAGAACTTTACTAGAATGTCAAAAGGCGACTTCGACTTTCTTTTAAACAAAATTGGACCAAAAATAAAAATAAGTTTTTGTAAGCCTCGTTGCTTGTTATGCCAAACATTTCAGCAATTTCATTCCATGCATCTTTTTTATCATTCCTATCTTTGTATATGCCGGTTTTTATATCCCACAACTCAGGGTGTAAATGTACTTCATTAATGAAATCAGTAATTGTCTCGTTAGACCACGTAGCAGTCATTTTTACGGAGTAGCCTAACGTCAAAATGCAGCTGATCGCAAAACACAGAATATAGCAACAGGCACACTTCACTCAGCAAACTTCATGTCGCGTAGAAAAGGATACACTGTGCCATAACAAAGAGAGTGACTGAAACAACAATAGAACTGGCTGTGCAATATTGCAGTTGAATTCGATAGCCTAGTGATCGTCCGGCAACCCATCGGGGCAACATCGGCCATATGTGGCTATACAAAACATGTTTGGCTGTATGGCCGGGACATTACTGTCATATTGCATAGTGTGGCTGCTAGTGTTTGCAATGTTGCCGGGCCACAGTGTTGCAGCCATCAATTGCAGCAAAACATGGCCCGTTTAGATGCGCCATAATGGTACGCTCTTCAATTTGTTCAATTTCAAATATTAAACATTGTTTCATGTACGACTAGAGCAGACCTTATCGACTTCAGCGTGAGACTCTCTTCCCTGAGGTCGTAGGTTCGATTGTACACCAATGGACTTTCTTTGTATGTGCGCTTTTAACATTCGCTCGAACGGTGAAGGAAAATATCGTGAGAAAACCGGCTCGCCTTAGATCGGAAAAGTCGACGGCGTGTGTCAGGCACAGGAGGCTGATCACCTACTTGCCTATTAGATTGACAAACGATCATGAAATAGATACAGAAATCTGAGGCCCAGACCTAGAAAGGTTGTAGCGCCACTGATTTATTTTATTTATTTGTTATTTTATAAGAACTTAAATTTTAAGAAATAAACGTTTAATCGTTCTTTATCATTAACATCCATCCAAAAAGACAGATCTCAAGTCAATATTATTTCTGTACAAATATCGAATAATCAGTACTTTAAAAAAAACACTCAACTTATATCAAAGATTATGTATCTTTTCAGAGAACTTTATCTTATAACCCCAAACAAATACAAGATGAGATAAAATATTATATAATTTTGTTATTCTTGATAAGGGATAACATTTATGGGGGGTATTAAAGGAATGTTAATTCTTTAAAATATATAACATAACCTCATCTTTTTAATTGAGGTGAACATGCGTTTACGCAGGCCCGCGGCAATGATGTCCAGCTTGACACGGGGACTGTGGGCTGGGTCTACACTCAGATCCTCAGCCCTTCACACGCCCTTAAGATGGGCCCTCGGGGTTCGCCAGGCATTCTACCCAAGACACCCACGCTTATCCGACATAGAGAGCTCATTCAAGACCTCAGATTCCGGGCTACTCGAGATCGAGACCCCAGAACATAACCTGCCTATCGTAGTGAAGGGTATGACGGGTCAAAAATTGACCTGGGAGTTACTGCATACTGTTGATGGTTTGGCATAAGTTTCTATGAGAAGACTTTTGGTATGGTAATATATACTGGACAATTTTTTACCGCATCAGATTTGTGAAATTGTATTTGAGATTTCAATTGCAAGCGCGGCTGTGGTTTCAAATGATAAACTTTTGTATGTATAAAATTTACTGCTGCAAATTTTGACGTCATATCGGAATTTTCGATTGAAAATTAGACGGGGTGGGATTTTTCGATATTAATTCAAAATAAAATGAAAAATTTCATAAATTTATTTTTAAGTTCAAAGTGTAAATTGTGTTACCTTTATAGTAAATGATTTGGGAAATAAATAAGGTAAGTTATTCACCAAATTTCGTATTGGGGAAAAAAAAGAAATGTTGTAAAAGAGCTAGAAATTTACATGAGAACCAAAAACTTCGTTTTTAATTAAACAGCTGTTTCTCTGTTACAATACAATGATTTGAGGAAACTTATGTGAAATGTGTGAATACAAAAGTTTGATCTTTGCGCGGGGGTGTCCCCCATGCGTCGGATATAAGTTTTGTTACCTACATCTTTGCCATATTTGCCTGTTCTTCGGTAGCTGATTCTTAAAAAAAAAAAAAAAAAACAAAAAAAATTCTTTTTATTATTAGTTTTGCCGGAAATCGAGATTAACCGTTTTTTACCCAGAATTAATAATATTCAATTAGAAATGAAATATATTATTAAGAAGTTAATACTTGTGTTAGAAGATATCTGGAAGTACTTATCTGTATACAAAATATTGTAATATTATTTTATTTTATATAACAGGGGGAAAACGGGCCGGAGGCTCTTCTGATGTTCAGTGATAACACTGCCCATAGACACTGTCACTGCCAGGAACTCGCAAGTTCGTTGTTGGCCTTTTTAAGAATTGGTAAGCTCCTATCTTGAAGGACCCTAAGTCGAATTGGTTCTTAATTAATTCTTAAAAAAATACTTCAGTGGCCAGCTGGTTCCACACAGTGGTAGTACGCGGCAAAAACTGCCTTAAAAACGCTCAGTTGTGGAACGACAGACATCGAGGTGATACGGGTGGAATTTTGGTTGATTGTATTGTGTATTTATTAAATTTTTCTTAGTGAATACAAACATAATACAGGAAATAATCTTAATTAATAGTATCAACGAGTTTCTTGACGAGTTATTAATAATAAGACACGTGTTTTTATACATTAGATTTAGATATGTCCATCATGGAAATATATCTATAAAATTATCTCACAGATACCTACCTATTATATAAAAGAATCTGTTACATTTATTAAAGCACTGTTTCAAAAGCGAAACGATGGCTCGATTAACAGGACTCTTGTAAGTAAAAGTAACGATTAAATAATGTTTAAGCATCTTCTTAACTATTAAATAAATGAGAGTAAGTACTACGCAAACAATTTCTAGTAAATGTATATACTTCATATTTAATTATGCTTAACTTTGTTTACACGTAACGTAATTTTGTTACTTAATTATTACTATCCGTTTTAGTTTGGTCCTGATTATTGCCCTATCATATGGAAAAGATTTAAAAAATATTCGCCATGAAAAAAGAAAGTTCCCAGAAGGATTTCTATTTGGCACAGCCACTTCGTCTTACCAAGTAGAAGGAGCTTGGAATGATGACGGTAAGAAATGTTCACAAATATGATTTTGGAAGTATATTAACCGATTTTAGTTTCCAATCATTTCTGTTAAAGTCTTACTGAATATCTATTGAAGCCCTATGCAAGTAGCTACCAGTGGCGTATTTATACCATCTGGGGCCAGTGGCAAATTCTTTCAATGGGGCCCTATCAGTAAAAATCATCACGTCATTTCATCAATCATCAATCATTAAAATTATACGATTTATAGAAACTCAGTATAATTTTAATAAACTTTGAGATTTTCAGTCCCATTAATGGCCATAGGCCTCCTCTCTTAGGCGAGAGGGAATGGTCTTTAGTCCCCACGCTAGCCCAATGCGTATTGGAGACTTCACATTCATTCATAGAAGATAATAATTTGGGCAGGGGCCCTCTTGGGTCGACTGCCTTTGGCATTTTGCCAGCTCTGCCACCCTATTGTTTCGCCACTGCTTACCTTTGCTTTGCTGCCCACCACTGCTGCACTACCTTTACCATTTTTTTTTAGGAAAGGCCGAAGGCATCTGGGATCGTTTGACACATGCGAGACCATGCACAGTAAAAAACTGTGATACTGGCGACATTGCTGGAAATTCCTACTACAACTATAAGAGAGACGTAGAAATGATGAGAGAACTTGGACTCGATTTCTACAGATTTTCTCTATCCTGGCCAAGAATTTTACCGACAAGTTTCTCAGACCAAGTCAACGAAGCTGGCTTAAACTACTACAATAATTTAATCAACGAAATGCTTAAGTATAACATAGAGCCAATGATTACCCTGTACCATTGGGATTTACCCCAAAAATTGCAGGATCTCGGTGGTTGGACGAACCCACATGTAGTTGACTGGTTCACTGATTATGCAAAGATTGCCTTCGAAGCCTTTGGAGATAGAGTAAAATTCTGGTTCACAATAAACGAGCCGAGAGAAGTTTGTTATCAAGGTTATGCTGGAGCTTCAATGGCACCTTTGTATAACATGTCTGGGTACGCAGAGTATTTGTGTGCTAAGAATTTATTAGTAGCACACGCGAAGGCATATCACTTGTACAATAACGAATATAGACCAAAACAGGGTGGAACAATAGGAATTGTGGTGAGTGCATCCTGGCATGAACCAGAGACTGAAAACGATATTGTGGCGGCTGAAGATGCAAACCAATTTGAGGTAAGGGTTTTTCCATTCCCTTCCACCGAATCCCTTATTTCTATTTAAAAATTAACAAACAAATTTAGTAAAACGATTTGAAAAATATTATATAAAGTTATATGTAGTAGGTCCCGTAAATCGTACATGTATTCGCAATCTTCTTTGCTTCAAGGTTTTATATTTGAGTTGAGCTTCTATAACTTTTTAGTACCTATAACTTGTAACTAGGTCCGCATAACATTATAGCTAGTTTTATTAGAAGTTTTCTTGGATATTTGGTTTTTTATAAATATACTTTTATAAAAAATGTAAATTAAAATCTTTATACGAAATTTGATAGGCAATCTCAACCACTCCTGGTACCGGACCAATTAACGTAAAAAAAGAAACTTTAACACGCCCTTGGAAAATAACAAAACGATTAAAAAAAAGGAACTAAAGATTTTTTCTAGTTATTATTACCTATTTGGAGTCAAGAAAATATCTTTAATTCCTAATAATAAACTTTTAGTGGGGACAATATGCCCATCCCATCTTTTCCGAAAGCGGTGATTTCCCAGCTGTTATGAAAGAAAGAGTTGCAGCCAATAGTGCAGATCAAGGATTCTTTAGATCAAGACTTCCCGAATTCACAGCCGAAGAAATTGACATGATTAAAGGAAGTTCAGACTTTTTCGGTCTCAACCATTACACTTCTTCCCTTATTGTCAGAAACGAATCTGTAAATGGATACCATGTATCTCCATCTTATTATGATGATATTGGCGTAATAATGTATAAATCTAATACATGGGAAGATATTGGGTCGCCTTGGTTGAAGGTATGTTCTTAAAACTCTGACTGGGTCAGGTAAAATTCTCTTAAATGCTATTTACTCATTTCAATTTTAAGGTTGTACCCGAAGGTTTCTACAAACTGTTAACTAAAATCCGAGAAGATTATGGTAATCCCACAGTTTTTGTTACTGAGAATGGATGTATGCAGATAACTGCGGGCCTTGAAGATGATACCAGGGTATCGTTCTATAAACGTTATTTAGAAGCCATGTTGGATGCTATGGATGAAGGATCTGATGTACAAGTTTACACTGCGTGGAGTCTTATGGACAACTTTGAATGGATGCAGGGTTATAAGTAAGTATTTGAATTGGGTTACATCTACTATTTATATAACAATGAGTGATAAAAATACAGAAAACTCCTCTATACAAAACAATTCCGATATTTAATTAGCAGTAATTTAGGGCAAAATATATGTTACCCTACTTAAAGGCCAATGCTTTGTTATGTAGTAAAGTAGCTAATGAATATATTTTTTGCATCAAATCATAATAAAGCGTTTATTTCTTATCTTTACAAATGTTGAGTATACAGATTAGATTTGGTATATAATGATTTTTCGTGTTACTCGATATCCTAACTTCCTTCAGTACCATTGATCGGAACCCCTTCACGGGTAATGGCCTCCTCCAGCTTTTTCAAAATAATTCATGACTTTCTTTCTTCAGTCGATTCGCTAACGCTAATATCTTCTATCCACCTTTAAGGGCGCCCTTCTTCTTCCACTTGGTCCTTTCCATCTTGCATCTTTTATATCAAATGCAAAACGATTGATTGTTATTGTCTGGTAATGGAGAAGTATATAGAAGACGTTAATGTTGGAAAGAATGACGTTAACATAAAAAATCGCAATTGGCTATATCTTGAAACAACTATATAGTGTATGTTATGCTGGCCATAGAGGGACAGCATGTTGTAGCCGAGACCGACTGCTCTAGAGCGGTCGCGTTGAAGTCCATGAAGTACGACCGCATGATGTAGTCGACTACGACTGCTTGGAGCAGTTGTGTTCGACCGCAAAATAATACTGATACAACCTTAAGATACACATAATTAAATTTGTTTTTTTTTTTCAGTGATCGATTCGGTCTGTATGAAGTAAATTTCTCAATTCCGGAGAGAACGCGCACAGCACGCAAATCTGCATACTTCTATAAGGAACTCATACGTACCAAAGAACTTGACATGCATTATGAACCGGATATGTCTGTACCTATGACTATTGATGAAGGCCATTAAATAACATATAATTGATTATATATATGACTGTTTATTTTGACATCCTTGTAAGTGATAGCATGATTATGGTGACAAAATTCTTAATGGCAAAAGTTTTTCTTAAATTACAATTGACTCGGAAATAATTTTTTTCCAAAGTGGTAGAATATTCTATAAAAATTAAAATACAAATTTGAAACTGAGTTGTCCAGAACAAACCGTATGTTCAATAAAATATTGTATGACAATAGTTTCGTTGTGTATTCAGAGAATCTTCGCTGATCTTACATACATTCTAAGTTTGTCTTTGAAACTAGAAAGTGTTTAAGATTCTCTCACTCACTTTTGAAGAGTAGTTCATTTGTAATGTAAACTGAAAAACTAGAAATTTTTGATGACCCGTATATAAGTTGTGGCGATTCTTACAATCTTTCGCTACAAATTACTACGATGACATCGTATCTTGAACCGCGCTAGCAAAGTTTTTCCGACCGCCAAATTCTCAATCTTAGAAACTGGGCTCTGTTCAGATTAGGCCGCTTTCGCCGAGGAAGCTCAGTCCAGTGAGGAGACGCCCATGTGCTAGTCGTGGAAACATCCAATTTTCAGGCAGTGCTACGCTCGGCATAAAAGTCCATACTGAGCTTTTAAGGCACTTCAGGGCAACAGCGATATTCAAATAGAATAGAATATAATAGCCGCTGGGCCTAGGAGCCATTCGGTGGCCTTATAAGTGCGTCGTAATTTGAACAAAATAAAAGCTTATAATAGCAGATACAGACATCTGTGGGCCAAGACAGGGGCGCCGCTGATTTTTTATTAAATTTTACTGCCATTGTCGTAAAACAAACGAATTTCTTTTTACCAAGCAACGCAGGACAAATTGCAAAACACACAAAATCCAAGCAAGTTGGTAAATTAGAAACTTTCTCCTAGGTTTATAGACTTTTCAGGTACAGTGGCGTGTCACTTTACACATAAATAAAGATGTACATCCTACTATAGACTGTACGTCCCATTGAATATTTATCATTATTGTTTATAAAATTCACTTAATTGCAATCGGCACATATTTTAATATGTACAATATAATGTCACCTTTAAAACAAATAAATTTACAATTTTAACCCAATGGACAACATTTAGCATTTTTAGATTAGACTAGAGAATATCTTTTCCTCCAGAAAAGAGTTCGAGGCGAATTAATGCGAACACACGCGTGATTATTTTGTTACTATGTAGTATTAGAAGGATAAAGAATAATAATCTCGCGGGATCTCGGTATTTTCGAGATCTCTATTTTCGAGTTTTCGAAAACCAATTGTTTTAATCGAACAACTAAAACACGATGAAAACTGCTAAGATATATTTATGAGGTTAATTAAGATACAACACTATTTTTTTTTAATTTGTTATAACTTTCTATTGTTAATTAACTTATAATTTATAATAAATTACGAAACTTATTCAATCGTCATAATTTAATTTAATACAAGCCTTCACAGTAGCTAATAAAGAGTTATTTCCAGAAATTAGATAGTAGATTGAGTGATTCGAGAAATAACTTCTTCAGAAGCAAAGAGTATCGAGAGCTATGTCTGAAAACGGCATCTTATGTCAGACGCTGTACCCAGAAGTTGATAATGCCTCTCAGACTCAACACTATTTGGTACCAGCGTGAATAAGCTATTAAAAGCCAACCGCAACGAAATAAACAGACGGGTGACAAGGAAGTACTAGTATTAAGTCCCCTATTAATTTAATATACCGTGTCTATCTTATGAGAACCAAACTTGGATTTATGATTAATAAGTAGAAAAATAGGAAGGTGTAAAAGGGCCATGGAATACTCAGCGTAAGATAAATAAGAAACTCAATACTTTCAATAATATAGACGCTATTAAACACTGTAATAAAGAAAAGCGGACAGGATATATGAATTGACGATGCAACTTGAAATAATAAAATATCGGTTTGGCCTGGTAGGACAGAAAAGTAAGAACGAGCAGGCCACTGGAGAGGTGGTCTGTTTCAATTAATTAATTGAAGTGAATGTATGAAATGTGAGTTGTGTAACGTTAGTGAAAATTTTGTTTTTAAGAAATTGGTTAAAGATGAAAGGGCCTCGGAATGAGAAAAATGATGTGGTGTGGTCGGTGTAAATTACTTGTTGTTAAGGAATAAATAGGCTTTTTTTACCATTCACTATAAAACTACTAAACTGAATGTATCTTTATTTGAATTATATAGTAGTGTGAATTGTATAGAAAATAATAATCAAGTATGTAGCTAAATATAATCATATTTCCTTTCTTCGCAATAAGAATTTATTTTCATGGTCATAATCAATTATAACTTTGTTTATTTTTAGTATAATCTTGGCCTAATAAGTAAATATATTAATCATTGCTTTATCAATTACAATAATTTGCATAATTTTAATCTCTTGTCATCATCAAAGGAATTTGTTGACAGTAAACAATCATTATTATTATGCTGTCTGTTAAGATAAATCAATTAATATTAATAGGTATAGGTAGTATTAATATATTTTTAAACTAATTATACTTTTAAAACTAATGGCCAATATCAATTTCCATGGGAATGGACATGTCAGGTTCGTAGTGAACGTCTAAGGTGCGAGTACGAAGAAGATCCTTGTAGAAATAAGCCGACTTGCGAGGAGTGCGGGTGCGTTCTTCAACACTGTAGTCTACTTCATACAGGCCAAAGCGGTCGCTAAAAAATAAAAACATTACGTTACACATAAACACCATATAAGGAATTTTACCTAAATATATTCACACTAAATGAAAAGAAAACATGGAAATTATAGGGTTGTCTCAAAACCTTCTTAATGAATTACTTACTCGTATCCAAAATACCATTCGAAGTTATCCATGAGACTCCAAGCCGTGTATAGTTGGACATCGGATCCTTCCTCAATGGCATCTAACATTGCAGCCAAGTAGGACATATAGTACGACACCCTTGAGTCGTCCATAATACCGGGATTAGTTGCACATCCATTCTCTGTTATATAGACTGGTGGATTGTTATACTCTTCTCTAATTTTGTTCAAAAGCTTGTGGAAACCCCATGGCACAACCTTGAAAGCAACGATTTATTTGAATTATCAACAGTAATCTGTTAAAAAACATTATATAAACCATGTGTGCATCCGATGACTCATGAAAATCGAAAGTGGGTTTGCATCTATAAATACTGTATTTAGAGTTTATAGCCGTTCTATAAATAATAAAAATAAATTACCTTCAACCACGTCGTCCCTGGGTATGATCCAACCCAATCAGCTGGTTGGTATAAAATAGCGTTTGCGTCATCATAATATGATGGAGATGCATGATAACCTTCTACAGATTCGTTTCTATATACGAGGTTTGTAGTGTAATGGTTTAATCCAAAGAAGTCTGAACTGCCTTTAACCATTTCTACTTCATCAGGAGTGAATTCTGGCAATCTCGATCTATAAAAGCCTTGTGCAGCACTTTTGGATGCAATGTTATTTTTCATTACAGCTGGCCAATCACCAGTATTCGAGAAGATTGGGTGGGCATATTGACCCAACTAAAAAAAAATCGTTTGGTATATTAATCAACATTATTAGTTTGTTTTAACCAGGAGTGGAGTGTTAAAGTCTTAACATTTAGGAACGATGATAAAATGTATTATTTTAATGTAATTTGATAAATCTTGTCAAGGTTATGTTTTGTTACCTACGTAAGCAATAACTTCATATTGTCGCACACTGCAACTATTATTATACTATTATAAAGGGCAACTTTGGGACAAAGGAAACAGAAAACTAAAACATTCTCAGTAATATACATAGCCCCGTTTTCACATTACAGACCAGATTAATTTAATTGGGCTTCTTGAATCATCACAGTCACAAAACTACTCACCTCAAATTGGAAAATGTCTTCGGCTGCTTGGACGTGCTTCTCGGATTCAGGTTCACACCATCGCGAACTCAAAACAATACCAATTGTGTCGCCTTCTTTGTTAAACTCATTTTTGTACATGTGATAAACTTTTGCGTGTGATACTAATAAATTTTTAGCACAATGATATTCAGCATAACCAGATATATTGAGGTTAGGTGCCTTAGACATGCCAGCGTATCCTTGGTAGCATACTTCTCTCGGTTCATTTATGGTGAACCAAGTTTTTACTCTGTCACCAAATAATTCGAAAATATTTCGACAATAATCGGTAAACCAATCTACCATGTTAGGATTAGTCCAACCACCAAGGTCTTGTAACTTTTGCGGTAAATCCCAGTGATATAATGTAACCATGGGTTCAATGTTATATTTCAACATTTCATCAATCAAATTATTGTAGTAGTGTACAGCTTCTCTATTAATATGATCTGGGAAGCTTGTAGGAAGGAGCCTAGACCAGGAAATAGAGAACCTATAGAAATCTAGTCCTAACTCTCTCATCATTTCCACGTCTCTCTTGTAGTTGTAGTAAGAGTTGTCAGCCACATCACCAGTATCACAATTATTTATTACGCAAGGCTGAGTGTGACTCAAACGATCCCAAATGTTTTCGCTCTTTCCTGAAATGTATGTAAATTATAAATAAAATGGCATAACTAAATGTTGGTACTACATTTGTGTAATCCCCTAAATCGCTATGTTCTACTGGACGTTTGATATTTTTTTTGGTTTTATTTATTAGACAGTAACCAAAATCAAACACATACCATCAACGTTCCAGGCTCCTTCGACTTGATAGGACGCAGTAGCAGTTCCAAATCGGAAACCATCAGGAAATTTGCGTGGCTCGTGTCGTTCGGTTTTTACCGACTTCCCATAAGCCAATGTAAAAATCAACAAGCTGAAAATAATACATCAATACAATCTAAAAGTGTAGATAATTATAATGTTTAAATCAAAGTTACTGCATACTTACCAAAGAAAAGTTATTTGACCCATTATGTACCATTGTATGATTAAAAACATATGACGCAAGTTATTTATACGAGAGAAAAATGATATTCCTGATAAGAAAATTTGCTGATTGACGTATCTTAACACAGGACTAAGTTCATTTTGTCTTCTTTACTTGTTGAAAATACAGATACGAACATTACACGCACATCCGACTTTAATCTTACTTCTACAATTCCGATACAAAATAATCTTAAATTTTCTAAACACAGTAACTTCTACATTATTATAGAAATTTTGAGACCTATGCGAAGATGTCACACACCTTGCACATGTACGATACATATAAATACGAGAAACTTTATTTTTGGTACTAATCAGTTCACCGCCAATTTAGCCTCATTCAAAGGTCAGGTAACATCATTTCATAACTAAATGTGATATAGAATTAAAATTAACAATTATTGATTAAGTTAAGTTATGCAAGATTTAGTTTGCTTTGTAAGTTGACTTTAATTAACTTACGCTACTGTAAAACCTTTGCGCCTTTAACACATCTGCCTGGTTATTGCACCTATAAAGCTTGCTGCTTTCTTTCTTTAAATTAAATATATTGTCATATTAAATATATTATTCAAAAAGATAACTTAAGATGAGATAATGCTATCTTGACTGTCAATATTCTTTTAAAAAAATCCAATTGCATCCTATTTTGTCATCTTAAACACCGATATGAGACACGAAAAAACATACGCGCGTCTTGTGTGTATTGATTGAATTAATTGAATATAAAAATATTTAAAAATTTAGATATAGCCGGTTTTTTCATTACTAAGGCAACCAAATACACACAAAATAGATAATAAAAATAAATAAGGACTAACTAATTAACACTGTTTTTTGTTTTGAATTTTAAAAAGTTGTAATGGTCTAGAAATTTAAGATTGGCGGTAACAGATTATACCAACTACCATTATCTAGTGATGTGTAAAGAAAACATTTAATTATTCTAAAGATTTGAGATAATAAAACAATTTTTTACCGGATTGAAGTTATGTATTTACAATTACTTTTCATAATTTTAAATTTAACCGACGTTTCGCGTGCTTTACAGCGTGCGTGGTCACGGTATGAAGACAAAAGGTGTTGTATTAAAAAGTATCACAGCTGTAGAAAAAGTTGTATTATCTGATTTGTTTGAGTTATATCGACTAAAAGATGTTTTATTATGAAATGTGTGAAAGTTATGTCAATAAAAGACAATAATATATTCTAAAGATTCTAAAGAAATAAAAGTTCTCTTACTTAAATATTTTTATTAAAACAGATATAACAATTACAAATGTAACAAGATAACTTAGCTATAATACTGTAAAGTTAAATACTTTTATCAAGTTCTCTATCAAACTCTACGCGTTCGAATAACTTTCTTATAATAGAAAACTGAAGCTCTTGGGGTTCTTGTCCGTGTTGGGCTGTTGAAATCCACTTCATACATACCAAATTTATCACTGAAACAAAAAAAATATTATTGCAGAAATATTGTATAAGTGCTAGTGAGACTGGCCTGAACAATGAATAGGAATGTAAAAGTTCTTAGTTACAGAAAATTTTACGAAAAATATATGGTAGCATGCTAGGTACATGGTACAGAAGTAGTACTTTCTTTATAAATAGGTCTTAATTTCAAAATTTTGTGATTGTATAGAACCATTCTCAATATAATAAAAAATTTGAAGTTTGTTTGGTTAGCGATCGACCAAACAAATAAAAATCCTGTATATTTTAGATTAGAAAGGGATTTTACTTACTGATAACCCATCATCCATTCGAAGTTGTCCATCAAACTCCACGCAGTATACACTCGGACATCAGATCCCTCTTCTATGGAATCTAACATAGCATTTAAATACTTTCTATAAAAGGTTACCCTCTGTGTATCTAACAAGCCAGGACCGGTCGGACAACCATTTTCAGTAACATACAGAGGAGGGTTTCCATATTCTTCACGTATTTTGTTTAATAGCTTATAGAAACCCCAGGGGACAACCTAAAACGATTTCCAGTATTAATCTGAAGAGTTTATAATTCATACCCTTACAGACGTACTTATGCTAACAACAAAAGTATGCCTTTCCAATGTAATTTTGTTATTTTTTTTATAGAATCTAGAACAGGTGTTAAACTGACAGACGGCTGACCTGATTTAAAGGTAATACCGCCCCGCCGCACATGGACACTCTGAATGCCAGAGGGCGACTGCGTTGCCAGCCTGTAAAGAATTGGTACACTCTTTTCTTGAATGACACTTACTCGAATTAGTTCGGAAATACTTCAGTGGGCAGCCGGTTCTACATAGTGGTGGTTCGCGGCACAAACTGCGTTAAATAACGCTCAGTTGTGGAACGACAGACGTCGAGGTGATACGGATGGTATTTCGTATTCTGCCTCGACACGCGATGATGAATCTCAGCTGCAGCTGTTAATCCGTAAAACTCCTCTGAACACTCTCTATGTTGTTTGTTTTCTTCCTGAGGTTTGGTTCAATTCAGTAGTTTTTGGGTTTCACAAACAAAACACTTAATATTTAATTAGAAAAAAAGATTACTTTATGCCATGGTGCTATAGTTTTCTCCCAGGTCTCCGGTTGATACATTATAACGCCAGTATCATCTTCATATGATGGAGATGGATAAAATCCTTGAACAGAATTGTTTCGGTAAACTAAGGCTGATGTATAATGATTTAATCCAAAGAAATCTGAACTGCCTTTAATTAGTTCCACTTCTTCGGGCGTGAATTCTGGTAATCTGGACTCCATTAAACCTTGAGCTGCACTCTTAGCTGCGATTCTGTTTTTCATTAGTGGTGGCCAGTCGCCAGTTTTTGAAAATATGGGATGTGCATACTGCCCTAGCTAAAAATATTATATCTTCAATTTAAAAGTATGAAAATATTTTAACAATAAGTTAGTTTGAAAATATTGTAAAGTAATGTATTGATACCACTGATATAAAATACAATATTATGTGCCAGTACCTTAGTTATATATGATGGGTACTCACAGATTAATTAAAAGAAATCGATCAATGAAATTGCATACGAAATACGTCTCCTTTAGAAGGTTATATGGAAAATGGGATCTTTGAGTGAATTTATTACAACTGTATCTAATAAATTAAATTATATTCTTACTTCGAATTGTAGTTTATCTTCTGCTGCTTCGGCATCCTTTTCACTTTCTGGTTCATACCATAAAGAATTTAAAACAATTCCGACTTTACCACCATACTTAGCTTTGAATTCATTTTTGTATACGTCATAAGCTTTTGCGTGACCCAAAAGCATATGTCTCGCACAGATATAATCATCAAAACCAGGTTTCATTGACCTTTGTATACAATATTCACGTGGTTCGTTGATTGTAAACCAAGTTTTAACCCTGTCACCAAATAATTCATAAAGGACCCTCGCATAATTAACAAACCAATCAACCATTTTTGGATTAACCCAACCACCAAGTTCATCTATTTGAAGCGGGACATCCAAGTGATGAATTGTAACCATAGGTGTTATGTTGTACTTTAGCATTTCATCTATCAATTTATTGTAGTAAGCAACCCCTGCTTCATTTATATTATTGGGTGAATTCGTTGGAAGTATCCTATTCCAGGAGATCGAAAATCTATAAACGTCAAGCCCCATTTCCTTCATCATTTGAACGTCTCTCTTATAATTATTATACGAATCGGCAGCAATGTCACCAGTGTCACAGTTATGTATTTCACATGGTTCAGCATGACTGATGTAATCCCAGACACTTTCAGTTCTTCCTGAAAATCGTAACTAGTTAACACCAATAACGCTAACATTTTTACTGAATTTTGATTCGGGCTATGAAAATAATGACTGTGCGTCATGTAATTCAGACTATTAAGGAACTATTATTTTTTTATTGATTACTGTCATGACGTATTTTGTCGCGTTACAATCCCGTGTTGTTGACCAATTCTCATCCTCCTGGAAGAGTTCTTTAGTTAAACTGACTGGGGAAAAAGTCTACATTGAACCTTTCATGTAAATACTAAAAGAATAATGTTAGACAAAATTATAAATTCACTCTTACCATCTTCATTCCAAGCTCCTTCTATTTGATAAGCAGAAGTTCCTGCTCCAAAAAGAATGTTATCAGGAATCTTTCGCCTAAAACGATTAATTTGCTCTCCCTTCGTTAATGATAGCACAAGATATACACTAAAAAATATTAAACATATGTAAGGTATATGCAGAATTTAATACATATAATCGATTATCTGAAACTAACTACTAATTTATAGATATTCTTACATTGATATATGGATAACAAGACCATTTTTTAGTTACGTTGTGGCACAGTATACATTTTTAACATAAGTAAATTTTCTCAAAATTTGGCTAGAAAATTTCCACGGTCCAATATTTCAGCACAATTACTCTTTAATTCGATCTACGCTAGACATTATATGGTCAACTCTTTCATACAAATTTATCATTATTTATATATAAATATACAAAGCCAATAATCGGGATAAGATAACTTAAGTATATGATAGATGAAGTTATTATTATCACTCATAGGGGTTTAATAAACCTTAGAAGTGCGGCATAATTTGTAACAAAATAAATGAAAGATTAAGAAAGCAGATACAGACATCTGAAGGCCAAAGCTGAGGGGCGTCACTGACTTTTGATCGATTTTTACTGCCGATTTCGTAAAACTAATTTTATTTTTTACCAAAAAACGCAGGGGAAATTTCAAAACACGCAAAATTAAGCAAATTGGTCAATTATAAACCTCAAATGGCTTTTTTAGGTTTGACTAGTGGCGTGTTACTTTACACATAAATAAAGGGGTACATCCTACTTACACACTGTCCCATTGAACATAAATGTAATATAATGTCACCTTTAAAACAAATACAAGATCTGCTTCACGCCTAATTTACAATGGACAACGATTTTATTAACTATTTGCTGAATAAATAAAAATAAATAAGTAATAACAAAATGTATTTAGAAAATACGTTTTACCATTTTCAGATCAGACTAGAGACTATCTTTCTTAGGGGGTATTTACACGGGTCGATTTTCGCCGTGCGGCGAGTCGCTTCACAAATTGCCTCACCAAGCCGCATCGCTAGCCCATTTACACAGGTTACTAAAATCGCATGCGGCTCGGTCATTTCCATCGAAAATGTTGAGCAATAGCCGTTTGTGCCGGAATAGAAATAATTAATTATTCAATTCAATTGCTTAAAGAACAAAGAGAGAAGAAAAAACAAAAGGAAAGAAGAAAACGTAATGTTTGGGTACTAGGATGGATTTCTCGACGTATACACAGAATCGCTGTAGTAAATAAATACACGTGCGTGCGCGAAACACCTTCATGCGGCGGGCGATCGCCTGCAACTGATCGTTTACACGGTCGATTTTAGTCACCAGTCGCATGCGGCCGGTCGCCGCGCGGCCAAAGTCGGATGCTACCCAACTTTGGGGCTTGCGGCTTTAGTCACTTGCGACTTAGCCGAATTGCCATTTAGATGGTCGATTTACGCCGCGCGGCAAAAATCGTGCGGCTTCAGTCACTTGCGACTTAGCCGAATTGCCATTTAGATGGTCGATTTACGCCGCGCGGCAAAAATCGTGCGGCTTTAGTCACCCGTGTAAACCCCCTATTATCTTCCTTGAGAAAAGAGTGCTAGGTCTCAATTAACGCTTACGCACGCGTGATTCTTTTGTTACTATGGAGTAGGGAACGCAATATCGCAAACGAACGAGATCTCGTGGGATCTCGATATTTTCGAGATCTTGGGTAGTTTTCCAATTGTTTAAATCGAACAACTAATACACGATGAAATCAACAATCTTACTCTAAAAATATAAATATTTATAATTTTTAAAGTTACTGCACTACTGCTACTTACCAAAGAAAAGTTAGTTGACCCATTATGAATAACTAAGTCCCATCGTGTGATTAAAAAACATATCTCCCAAGTTATTTATACGAGAGGAAATTTGATATTCTTGATAAGAATCAAAAATTGATTGACGTATCTTAATATACGACTAAGTCCACTGAATTTAAACTTGTTTCTCGTTGAAATTATAGATTTCCTATATATAATTATTTTTTTAAATTAACATGCCAAGTCAAGTCAAGTCAAATCATTAATTTCAATTAGACCACCTAAAATGGCACTTTTGAACCTCAAATAAAATATAAAGATGATTCTAGTTGCCCCTTCCAAAAGGTTTAGTTCAATAATTATATGGGAAGACAATGTTCTCCTAGAATAAAAATAAAAAATATTTTATTGGAACTTCTGTTTCTAAATATAATATAAATATAAATATAATAAAGGTAAAAAATTACAAAATTTATCCTATCAGAATAATCCTTTTATCAGGCACTTTATTTAAGACAAAGAATATCTTTATGTTTGAGCCCAATAGCTTAATTTAGCTTATTCTTAATTTTTTTTTATACATAAAAATTATTGAAAAAGGTTTAAAAATGAAATAATGGTTATTTAAATATACACGTGTACGAGCATATTACATATTTAATTTATAATGAATAAAATAATACATTAAATATTTTCGATCTACCATACTAAAAGTATTTATTACTTACAAATTAAGCAATGCAGCAGATAGGGCGATTATTGTATTGATAGTATACATGTTGTATAAAAAAAAAAACCCCCCCCCCCCACCAAACAAAAAAAAAAAAAAAAAAAAAAAAAAAAAAAAAAAAAAAAAAAAAAAAAAAAAAAAAAAAAAAAAGGAGGGAAAAAAAAAAAAAAAAAAAAAAAAAAAAAAAAAAAAAAAAAAAAAAAAAAAAAAAAAAAAAAAAAAAAAAAAAAAAAAAAAAAAAAAAAAAAAAAAAAAAAAAAAAAAAAAAAAAAAAAAAAAAAAAAAAAAAAAAAAAAAAAAAAAAAAAAAGGGGGGGGGGGCCCCCCCCCCCCCCCCCCCCGGGGGGGGGGGGGGGGGGGGGGGGGGGGGGGGGGGAAGAAAAAAAAAAAAAAAAAAAAAAAAAAAAGGAAAAAAAAAAAAAAAAAAAAAAAAAAAAAAAAAAAAAAAAAAAAAAAAAAAAAAAAAAAAAAAAAAAAAGAAAAAAAAAAAAAAAAAAAAAAAAAAAAGCCCCCAAGAGGGCGAAAAAAAAAAAAAAAAAAAAAAAAAAAAAAAGGGGGGGAGAAGGGGGGGGCCCCCCCCCCAACCCCAAAAAAACCCCCAAAAAAAAAAAAAGGGGGAAAGGGGGGGCGGGGGCCCCCCCCCCCCCCCGGGGGGGGGGGGAAAAAAAAAAAAAAAAAAAAAAAAAAAAAAAAAAAAAAAAAAAAAGGGGGGGGGGGCCCCCCCGGGAAAAATTCCAACCCCAAAAAAAGAAAAAAAAAAAAAGAAAAAAAAAAGAGGGGGGGGGGGCCCCCCCCCACGGGGGGGCCCCCCCCCCAGAGGGAAAAAAAAAAAAAAAAAAAAAAATATTGGCCCCCCCAAAAAGGGGGGGGAAAAAAAAAAATTTTGGTAAGGGTTAAATTTTTGAAAGGGAAAAAAAAAAAAAAAAAAAAATTTTTTTTTTTGGGACCCCCCCGGGGCCCCTTTTTCCTCACATATTTACAAATATCGAAACCGTAGAATATTATACATTAAAGAGTAATAAAAAAAACAATAAAACATTGTATGAGATAAAAATAAAATAATTACAGTTTGTAGTAGGTATTATAAAATAAAGTGCATGCAGTTTACTCTTACTTCTCTGAACATTCCAATAAAATCTGATATTTTTGCTTAAGTTTAAGCATTGTAAGGGCATTTAAGAATATCCTTAATTGATCTTCAGAAAATGTTTGCTCTTCTTTAAACATTTTTTAACTTATTACTAAACTGTAGGGAGAACACCAGCCAACAGTCAAGCTGTTGTAGCTGTAGCTACTGTAGATCCTAAAGCAGACAACCCAGAGGGCTTTAAAAATGCAATCGTCAAGCTATCGAATGCATTGAGCTTATTTTCTTATGGAATAGGATCTCGCATTTGCTCTGAAAGACCTTTACAGTTCAGGTAGAGCTAAAAGGCGAGAATTTGAAAACACCTAAGGCATAATATTTTCCACGACTAGTACAACAGCGTTTATTGCGAGACTCGGACCTCGACCATCGGTTGGACACTAGATTAAAGCAGAACGAAAGTGGATTGTGAAGCGTTAAGCATGGAACCCTGCCTTCCTCTGTAAAGACGGTATTTTACTCTAGTCTGACAGGCTGGATTTTGCCGCTCGGGCAGATTGTTACTTCTGGTTGATTGTAGCTGTGATTGGATCATACAGATCCGTTAGAGTCTTGTGCATAGAGTTCAGTCCGGTATCGTTAATAGAAAAGCCGAAAGCTTCAATGTGTGCATTGCGTGTCCGTATTTTAGTTAAACGAGGGAGGTCCGATAAGTAGTTAGCATCACCGCCCGATAGCACCACTATCGCATTTTTAATCGCTTAGAAAATTCACTTAGACAGCTACCGTGTGAAAGTGAGCGTGTCAGTCAGTGATTCGATTCTTGTTTTTGGAAGGGAAATCGCGCAGCGAAATCAAATAGCGCTTGGATGCAGTATATGGCCCCATTGGCGAAGAAAAAAGCTCTTACATCAGGATAATGCACCGGCTCACACCTTCGCGCTCACCACGGCCTAATTGGTAGAATTAGGCCGTGGTGAGCTGCTGCCCCATCTACCGTAATCTCCGGGTTTGGTTTGGTGCAAATTCTTTTTGTATCCAAATTGAAAAAAGTCATTCGCCGGTCAGAAATTTGAGTCGAATTGTTTTGAGGCAGTTTAAGAAGACGTTTCTTTAAGACGGGTTAAAGACGTTGCAACATCGCTGGATCTCAAAGGAAACGTTATGTTGAGAAATAAATCGCCACTTAACCAATTTTATTTTTATGTTTTGTAGGCTAAGTACTTATCGGACCACTCTCGTAGTATACCACTTACAACAAAGAATGTCTGTCTTATTACAAAATTTATTTCAATATATATAGAAAGGTGGATCCTGAAGCGCTCGGACTTGTAGGTACTCTAAACGTTGTAGTGGTAACCAACTACTTCTTGTGCATAAAATACAAGTTATATTATATTTGCTAATAAAGACCACTAAAGACTAACTCAATATTCCATGAAGAAATGTGGAAAAAATCTGCATTAAAACATTTATTGTTAGAAAGTCATAGAATTTGTCATTAATAATATATCGTTCAATTGCAATTTTAAAAATCTTCGCAAGCTTCTTTATTTTTCTGGTATTGTACCTTTAAATTTACCGTTCCTATATATGTTACTAAAAGTGTACGATGGCTCGATCCAAACCACCGCCGTACTCTCGAAATGAAACTGGTAGTGGTATTGTAAATGTTCCGTTATGTAACGTTAGTGATGGTCATACAAAATAACACAGCGAAGCAAGCTTATGACCGTTTTAACGTCCGTACGGCAAGGTTGCGTAAATCTATCTTAAGAATACAAATAATATATTTAACTAAGGCCTAAACTACACGCGGGTAAAAGGGACTGGCCGACCCATCTACCGCCAGCTTCGTTTACCAGCTTTCTAAACTATATTGTTCGTTGTTCGAAACAGTAACTATGTTTTCTGTAGTTTTTATATACGTTGGCAATGTCATGACAATTTATGCTATTTTTAGAATAAAAAATATATTTTTTGTACACGCCAGTTTAACTTGGTCATACCTTAGTAGGATCAGGTTAATTAAAATCCCCTCAGCGTATCGCCCAATAGTCCTGCTAGATGAAGCTGGCAAGCTGTTCGAGCGGATCATTGCCGGTCGTATTTACAAGCACCTAGAGTCTGTGGGCCCTAACACGAAGCGCAATTCGGGTTTAGAAAGAGGCGATCAACAATAGACGCTATCGCTCGACTTCGAGCAGTGTGCGAAGAGCAGCTGTCCCGCGGTGGTGTGGCCTTAGCAATATCGTTGGACGTCGCCAACGCTTTTAACACACTGCCCTGGGAAAATATCGAGGCAGGCCTCAAATATCACGGGCTACCGGAGTACATACAAAAGTGTATAGCATCGTATCTTACAGGACGCCGAGTCGTTTACCCATCTAAACATGGTCTCAGGGAGCGACTTATCAAATGCGGTGTTCCACAGGGCTCCGTTCTTGGACCGCTGCTATGGAACATCGGCTACGACAAGGTACTCAGGGCGGAACTAGTCGCGGGAGTGACAACTATCTGCTATGCCGACGACACACTCGTGGTTGCTTGTGGGCAGGATTACAAGGAAGCGCGATTACGCGCAACTGCTGGAGTAGCCAGAGTTGTGTCCGAGATTAGAAAGCTTGGTCTCACAGTCGCCCTCGCCAAATCGGAGGCGATATGTTTCCACGGCCACCGCAGAGCGCCACCACAAGGTGAAAGCATTATAGTCGGCGGAGTATCTATCCTGATCGGCTCCACACTCAAATACCTGGGGCTTGTCCTAGATCCTCGGTGGACGTTCAAGGCGCACTTCACGACACTTGCCCCCAACCTTACTACCACAGCAGGTATGCTCTCACGCATAATGCCAAACCTAGGCGGGCCGGGTGGAGAGTGTCGCCGCCTATACGCTAATGTAGTGCGAGCGAAGGCATTGTACGGGTGCCCAATATGGGCGGATAAGCTGAACCGGTACAACAAAACCATCCTCAGGCAGTCGCAGAGAGTAATCGCAATTAGGGTCGCGAGGGCGTACCGCACGGTTTCGTATGACGCAGCGTGTGTTATAGCCGGCACCACACCCTGGCACCTCGAAGCGGATGCCTTAAGCGAAGTTTATTGGAGGAGGGCCGAAGCCAGGCACAATGGTAATGACCCAGCGCTCGGAGCAATCAAGTCGTGGAAAATTTCCGAAGAAAACGAAGCAATAAGACAGTGGGCGGAAGAACTAGCTACTGCGAGCGCTGGGTTCTAAACCATCAACGCGTTCAGACCACATCTCGACAAATGGGTGAGGAGGCGGTGGGGCCGCCTCAGCTACCGACTCGTGCAGATATTGTCCGGACACGGCTGTTTCGGCAGCTATCTGCACAAGGTAGTCGGGCGTGAGGAGGCACCAACCTGCCAGCATTGTGACGCTGGTGTTGTTGATGATGCGCTCCACACCTTAAAGGATTGCCTAGCATGGGAGGTGGAAAGGAGGCATCTACTGGGCGTGCTACAGGGCGAGGACGCTACCCTCGATAACATTGTGAGAGTAGCAGTTACAAACTCGGACAGTGACGGCATGTGGGAAATCTTCCAGAGATTCTGTGAAGCCGTCATGCACCAAAAGGAAGAGGCGGAAAGGGCCAGGGAGGATGATCCTGCAGCCCACCCGCGTCGCCGTAGGAGACCACAGCGCCGCCGTTGCACCGTGCAACCCCGTGTGTAATCCTGGGCACGCAGTTGCTCCAGCGGGGGAACAGGGGTTCATGCGTCGAAAAGGATGCTGACGCATCCCTGCAAGCATCGTGCCCGACCTCCCCCAGCTTTATAAACAGGGTGAATTGGCCGATGTGAAAGGCCCTTGCTGTGCCAAGGTCCATTCCACATCATTCGTGGCCGTAGAGGACCGTGATACTAACGGCTGATCGCGTGGCTGGATGCGGACAAGGCTACGCTGTTACCGTGTCCTGCCCCGGGCGATTGCTGGTGGCGCCGTGGGGTTTTAGTGGGTATGCACTGTTGTGCGAGTCCCACATAACCCTTCCCCACCAAGGTCAACCATGCCGCGGGAGGGTATGCGTAACGCATTTCCCCACGAAAAAAAAAAAAAAAAAGGATCAGGTTAATTAATAGCTACTAGCGGCTCAACTCTTTTTTTCGTTGGTTATAGGGTAATTATTGAGTTTATAATTCAACTGAAAAATGAAATAACACCATAGTAATAATACAAATTTAATGTATAATAAAATTAGGTTCATAGTGAATATCTAGGCGCCTAGATCGCAAAATTTCTTTGTACACAAATGCTGATTTTCGCGGAGTGCGCGTGCGCTCAGGACTGCTCATATCCACTTGGTATAGCCCGAATCTGACTCTGTAAGAAGAATGTTGGTAGTTAGTAGCACATATTTTCATAATTTTCATTCATTTTTTTATAAATTTTACTATCGTATTCTTTCCTATATTTAACGCAATATAGCTTTATTTTTATATATACAATCTGTAGTTTTTTTTTAGTGAACAGGGCAAACGGCCAGGAGGCTCATCTGATGTTTAGTGTTACCGCCCCGCCACCCATGGACACTTTCAATGCCAAAGGGCTCGCGAGTACATTGCCGGCCTTTTAAGAATTGGTACAAATTAGGTATTGGTAGCGTAGTTAATCCCGTGGGCATGATAATTTAAGGGCTCAACGATCTCACAGGATTTGCAAAATTTTAATGAAATCTGTTAAGAAGTTTGGTCACAATGTTTATTTGTTTATACAACAAACAACATATTGTATTTAGTAAAAATACAATGCATAGTTCCCATCGTCAATTATTACAATTAGATAAATTATTGTTTTTTGTTATGATTTTATGCGAAAAGAAGGGAAAGGGGCCTCATAGCCTAGCGGTCTTATTAAGTGGCAGCTAGGTGAGGGGTACCGGGTTCGATTCCCGGTTCGAGGGCAAGTTTTAATTTAATTTAAATTTGTTCTCGGCCTCTGGGAGGGTTGTGCGGTACCGGGCGAGTGCCTAAACCGTACATGGAGGACATGGTCGAATTTCTAAGGCAAAAAGTACGAATTATAAAAATCTTATACTTGACGCTGGCTAATGCACAAACCGTGCCAGAGCCATTAAAAAAAAAGAAAAAAAGAAGGAAAATATTATTGTAGGCATATCTTTACATACAACGGACCAATTGAGCGTCTAAGTGCGGAAACTGAGTCCACAAACCATGTGGCATATCGCTCGGGCCATCCCCTGCCCTGCCCTACATACCTTTTGACCTTGCAGCCGATCCCTTATGCTACTACAAGGGTGCCAATAATAAAACAAATGTAATAATAGTTGGAGATCTGTGTTCGATTCAATAATAACATTAGCTTATAGCCTTATTTAGCCTGGACCTACTGGCAAAAGATGTATTGGACGACAAAAGAAGATGGACAGATGACATTATAGAATTAGCGGGGAAAAACTGAATGATTGTTGTTCAAGACAAAGAGAAATGTAAAAATATGGAGGAGGCTTTTACCCTAAAAGGGGCTAATACAAGAATTAGACCACTAAAAATAAATCTAACATAAATTTATAGTAACACAACTAATACTAATATTAAGGAATGCAAACTAACTAATTGTTGTATGGATTAATAAAGCTTTAATAATAATAGCCTTATTTTGCCAGTGACACACAACATTCATACAAATATCTATCAGCAAGACAAACGCTAAAACTTGCCAGTATATTCTGTATATTCAATGTACAAACGTAAAATTAATATAGTAAATAAGAAACTAGGTGTTAGTTCCATATTAAATAAATTTAATACTTTGAAAAGTAACAAAGTATCTAAATTTGAATTACTTATGTTAAATTACTTTGCTACTTACTTAAAGTGAATAAATACTTACGAATATCCCTTCAACCACTCGAAGTTATCCATAAGGCTCCATGTGGTATAGCCACGTACATCACAACCTTCTTCCATGGCATCCAACATAGCACTAATATACTGTTTATAATATGTAACTCTATCATCATCTTCCAAGCCACCATCATTGCCTCTACCGTTCTCAGTTATAAATACTGGTGGGTTTCCGTACATCTCGTTTATTGATTTCAAAAGTTTGTAAAATGCCCATGGGGAGCCCTATAATGCAAAATGTTATATTAAGTTATCGAAATTAATAGTTAAACACGTTTAACGAGAACTATAGTAGTTAATTTAAAAAAAATATGTACTTCTTAACAATTATTCTTATTTTTATTTTATTTACTTCACACCATTACACAAGACTTCATTACTCACACTTCTTCACTCAACTTTTACTAATATTTTTATTTTATTTTTTCTACTAAGTATATACATTCTTTTTCTTTCTTTTTTTTGGGACTGAGGCGCAAACTAGCTGATGTGGTCTCTGGTAGAATGACCAGAGTAGTGGAACATTCTGCTCCTCAGTATAATAAAGCCAGGGCCAATTACAGCCACAGCACACACGAATTACACGCTTCAAATGAACCGAATGGAAAAAGAGAAAACATTTTTTTTTCTTTGATTATTGTTATTTTGTGTGTTTATGTGTGTGTGTTTTTGTTTCTAATAAATGATATGTCTATGTCAATTTATCTTACCACGATTCCTTCTCCAGAATCCTTGTTGTACGTTATAACACCAACGTCGTCAAATATTGATGGACTTGCGTGATATCCTTCCACTGAACTATTTCTGTATGCGTATAAGGCAGAGTAATGGTTGAGGCCAAAGTAATCTGATGTTCCTCGTACATATTCAATTTCCTCGGCGGTGAATTCAGGCAACCTGGACCTTTGGAAACCCTGCTCGAAACTTCTGGCCGCTATTCTCTCTTTCATTACAGGAGGATAGTCTCCGGTTGCCGAAAATATTGGATGGGCGTAATGGCCCCACTGAAACCCGTTAAGGACATTCTTCAATGTTAGAAGTATTTATACAAAGGAAAGACTTTTACGTAAGAATTAGGAAAATAGGTATATTTATCCCAACCTAAACAATGTTTAATATCGAATACAATAATACTTAACCAACCAAGGTTCAGAAACGAGACATAACGCTAAGTCTGACTCTCGCACGTCGAAAATATGTTGGATTTTGGCATTCGGGAGTCATAGGTCGCTCTAAGTCCTGATTCTGAATCTTACACTTATCTTGGTGTATCTAAGCTAAGTAAGTAAGTGATTTCTTCTGTCTGCTAGTACTGCCTTAAAGTTATTATGATCGAATCAGTAAGTGACAAAATTTATAAATTTGTCTAGTCCTGAAAGTACTGGTTGAAATTAAATTAGGTTCACGATGTCAATACTTCAAGTATGACGATATATATATGTTCAATGATTTGAGGACTAACTTAATTTAATAAATATACTTACATTAAATTCATTACTGTCGTTCGCTGCTTCAACATTATCTTCGCCATCAGGCTCAAACCACTGAGCACTCAGAGTTATAAATATTTCTCCACGTTGATGTTGTCTGAATTCATTATTGTAAGTGTGATATGCTTTAGCGTGTCCCAATAATAAATATTTCGCACAAAGGTACTCCCCAAAACCTTTGCTATCAAGCAAGGGGGCCAATTCCTTCTCTCCGTATCCCATGTGGCAAATTTGATACGGTTCATTTATAGTTATCCAATATTTCACCCTGTCCCCGAATAATTCAAAAGCTACTTTAGCATAATCTCCAAACCACTCCACAATGTGCGGATTGGCCCAGCCACCAAGTTGTTGCAAGTTTTGGGGCAGGTCCCAATGGAATAATGTTACCATTGGAGTTATTCCGTTTTTCAGTAGCTCATCTATCAAATTGTTGTAATATTGGACACCAGCCTCATTAATTTTATCGGTGAATCCAGTTGGGAAAATTCTCGTCCAGGAAATGGAGAATCTATAGAAATCAACTCCGAGCTCTTGTAGCATTTCTACGTCCCTTTTATATAAATAATATGAATTATCTGCAACATCACCAGTATCACAGTTTTCAATAACACATGGTGTTTGATGACTCAAATGATCCCATATGTTTTCACTTTTACCTGAAAAAATGTACACAATTTATATACCTATAATCTATAATATATTTATTGTCATTCTAAGCAGACGATGTAGGCATAATCCGTCCGTAAACATAAGCTTTTTATTTATACTATAAGTATATTTTATATTAAAATTATATTTATATTTGATATTATAATATGTATTGCTAACATTCGTAGGACTTGACGACACTTAATAATCAATACAAAAACAAAACACAACATAAACTTGACAAACGTAAATATTTGAATTTTTGTGATTGATATTATTATACGTTTGATAATACAATTTTCTTCTAAATAATGTCGTGGTAAAATTGATACATTTGTTTTAATCAGATTTGTTCTGCATAAGTGATTTACATACCGTCTACATTCCATGCACCTTCAATTTGGTACGATGCCGTTGCTGTTCCGAAGAGAAAATGATCAGGAAAATTGCGGACTTCATGGCGTATCCTATGGCCTTGTGATGCTGATAAACACAGGCCTATGACCAACCTAGATGGAAAATAAGTCAAAAAATAATTCGACGTCTGGGATGTGATTCATAAGACCAAAATCCGAATAGACTTAGCTTACATTTAAACCATAATAGTATTTAAAATTTTTGGGTAAAGTATGATATTTTAAAATAAACCTGTTGGATAAGAATTCAGTAACAAAAAGCTTTCTCAGTCACTTTATTAGATATCTCGATTGTACCAAGATATCTAATCATAAAAATAAAAAAAAATGAAGCGTTTTGTACGAAGTATTACTAAGTTCTTTTTGTAAACTAAACTAAATAGAAATTGATGCCGAAGGGTTGCCGAAGAAACTATTTATTCAATACTTAGTATTCAAACTCCAATACAAGTAATTTGTATTTGAATTAATAGTTTCAGATTGGTATGCAGTAACCCAAAAGATCACGTATAATTAACATGAGCAACACATAATACAAGTTGTTGAATACTTACAAAATATGTGGCAAAAGCATCCTTAGTAATTTCACGGAAGCGCGATGTTTTTATATTTATTATTTTATCTTAATTTATCGCTTAGAGTGTTTCTTGAGCCTTTTGACACCTCTATCTAAGAATCTTGATCGTGAAACGTAATAACAGTCAAACCTATAGTAAGTTACGAACTACGAGGAGTGCGTTCTTTCTACGTTCAAAAAATTCGTCTGCAAACAAATAAAATCAAAAATAGTATTTAGATTCATTCACGTCCCATAATTACATTTTTCATATATGTCCGTTCATATATTTTTTTTTTATATTTCATATATTTCAGGTAAGTCAGCAACTGTTAATCCACCCCCCCCCCCCCCCCCAACAACCCCCAAAAAAAAACCCCAAAAAAAAAAAAAAAAAAAAAAAAAAAAAAAGAAAGCAACCCCCCCCCCCCAGCCCCCCCCCCCCCGGGGGGTAAGGAAAGAGGAAAAAAAAAAAAAAAAAAAAAAAAAAAAAAAAAAAAACCCCCCCCCCCCAAAAACCCCCCCCCCCCCCCCCCCCCCCCCCCCCCCCCCCACAAAGCGGGGGGGGGGGGGGGGGGCCCCCCCCCAACCCCCCCCAAAGCAAAGGAACCAAGGAAGCGGGGGGGGGGGGGGGCCCCGCCCCGGGGGGGCGAGGGGGGGGGGGGGGGGGGGGGGGGGGGGGGGGGAGGGGGGGGGGGGGGGGGGGGGGGGGGGGGGGGGGGGGGGGGGGGGGGGGGGGGGGGGGGGGGGGGAAAAAAAAAAAAAAGGGGGGGGGGGGGGGGGGAAAAAAAAAAAAAAGGGGGGGGGGGGGGGGGGGGGGGGGGGGGGGGGGGGGGGGAAAAGGAAGGAAAAAAAAGAAGGGGGGGGGGGGGGAAAAAAAAAAAAAAAAAAAAAAAGGGGGGGGGGGGGGGAAAAAAAAAAAAAAAGGGGGGGGGGGGGGGGGGGGGGGGGGGGGGGGGGGGGGGGAAGGAAAAAAAAAAAAAAAAAGGGGGGGGGGAGGGAAAAAAAAAAAAAAAAAAAAGGGGGGGGGGGGGGGGGAAAAAAAAAAAAAGGGGGGGGGGGGGGGGGGGGGGGGGGGGGGGGGGGGGGAGGAAAAAAAAAAAAAAAAAAAAGAGGGGGGGGAAAAAAAAAAAAAAAAAAAAGGGGGGGGGGGGGGGGGGGGGGGAAAAAAAAGGGGGGGGGGGGGGGGGGGGGGGGGGGGGGGGGGGGGGGGGGAAAGAGAAAAAAAAGAGAAGGGGGGGGGAAAAAGAAAGGGGGGGGGGGGGGGGGGGGGGGAAATAAAAAGGTATCACTAAAAAAGGCAACCTCTGTATTTATTGCACAGTTTCCGTAACACCCAGGTATATTTGTTTGTTTGAACGCGCCAATCTCAAAATGATCGACTGGTTTTGTAAAATTATTTTTGTGTTGAAAAGTCCATCCTGGAAGGCTATATAACAAGTTTGGGCCTCAGAGTTCTGTATTTGTTTCGTGATGAATTGTTTTCTCTAAAAGCAAGAAGGTGTTCCACCTACGGTGCCATACGATACAGAAGCACGTCCTCGAATTTTTGTGTCTAAGACATGACATGCCGGTTTTCTGACGGTGTTTTCGTTCAACGCACAGGTTGGATACGCACATAGACAGAAACTCATTGGTGCATAGTCGGGGATCGAACCTACGACCTCACGGATGAGACTTGCACGCTGAAGGCACTAGAACAACACTCCGTTAAATCATTTTGTTTACAAAGACTTGATTCGTCAATTCTATGCACCTAAGTTTGAGAAGTGTTTTAAAAATCAAATAATAGCCTAAATAAGAATTTATACAATCGACTAATTCATATTTAAGATACTATATATATATCGGTGATTCAACGTTCTGCAATTTATTTTTAACACAAGACAAACAAAATATTAGGTTAGATTCTTCAAGACATTATAGATTGTAATAATAATATTAATATATTAAGACAATATGCCTATAACTATAACTATAATAACTTGTTATTCCATCATGGTACACATTTCTTAAAATTTCTATAAGAAACCCAGGACTTTCGGTGTCATGATTCACTAAGTATTATCTAAATTTTTATATAAAGTATTTAAAAAAACATAGAAATTGCAAAGGTATTTTATATTTTTGATCCTATAATTCCTCCCCTCCCATCGCTGGATTAGAACCCTACATTAACCAACAAGTTTTAAATTGTCGGTTTATTAAATTCCATACAACAAAGGCAGTGGTTATGACGAAATTCTAGTTCCTTTATCCTTTCCAGTGTAATGTGAGTAAAATAACTTGGGTTGGATAATATAATTTTATTTATACATAAATTTTCAATAACATGGACATCTTATTCCCTTATCGCACAGATTAAGCTTAAAAAATCAACAAACTGCCACCGAACATAGTATTTATAATACATATTAATTATATTTACAGGTTTAATCTACACTTATAAAGACATACTACGGTCTAAATAAGACAAGGTTAACACTTATCTCTGCGGATGTGTAGCCGTATTTAAGTTATTTCGATTAATAGGTAAGAAAATTTGATGTTTGTAATAAACAAGGGTCGTGTATGATCGGGTCTTGCTTTATCAATTAATTGCTTAGTTAATGAATCTCAAAATTCTGTATTAAAACTAGATGTTATACTAGATACGGTCATATGATTTTAGTCTCTAGGTACTGTAGTTGCCCTTGGCAACAGAAATAGCAACGACACGAATATTTTAGTAAATAATTTCATAATCAAATTTTTGCTTTGACCTTGCAGGTTGGTTAATTAGATATAACTGATTTTTGGTATCGCTTTTGTAAAATTATTTAAGTATCATTAGTAAAGCTTTGCCGTACTTTAAAGCAATAAAGTACGACATAGGTTTACTAATCTTAAAGGTTTTGATTAGACATATTTCGAAAAATCATTTGTTCAATACAAAAGATTTAAAAATGTTATATGGTTCTTATAAAACGTTATATATTTTTCGATACTCTATAAAAAAGTTTTTTGTCAAAAGTTTGTCTTACAAAGGTGACTTATCAGTTTGATGTTAAACAATAAAGTACTCTACACATTTCGGCGCTAATTATTTTATTTACTGTAATATATAATTCATAAAATATTCTTATACATCAGTGATAATATTATAAATCACAAAAAACGTACAAGAGAACGGGAGAACTAATAAAAAAATCAATTAAATATTATTTCAAACAAACTTGAAATAAAATGTTTATACATTATATTAATATTGCTTTCACTTACCTAATAATCCAAATAACATAACAGTAACAATAACAAATATTACAACATACATAACCATCTAACAACTATAAATTTAATGGATTATGTGCGCTTTATTTTAGAACAATGAAAACCACAATTTTAAGTTAAACCATTTTTACACAGTGGTCTGTCTAACTCCTATGTTACCAACTAAATAAAATGACTAGAAACCAAAATTATAATTACACGAAATTTTATTCAGGGTCACTATAAATTTTATTCACAATTTTTTAAAATGCCGTCAAAGAAGAATTAATTTATCCTATATTTTTTAGCCAATCCACACTTCGTCGAGATGGATTTAAACCTTTGTTACATTTATTTTAAGATATTAAACAAAGTCTGGTATAACAGATTTCAATTTATAACTTAAAGTGAATACCATAATAAATTGGAGCTGATACTGTGTGAGACCTTGCGGAAATTTTATGAGGTCAGTGAGGCTCTGTTTAATTATATTATTTATAATGCATAATTTATGCACGCACGTTTTGTTAACTAAATACGATTTAGGCGTTATTTAGAAGGTGAACAAATTTGAATTAATATGATTAAGATTGCGTCAGCATAATTTTGCTTGTTACTTCAAAAACCCAGAAACAAGGTTTTTGTGTCCTCTATTCCTTCTAAATGAAAACATAATTCTTACATGTTTCGGTTCTAACATCATTAACATCTATGACTTTGCCAAGACATTGCAACAGTCGTGACCTAGATAAATTAACCAATTTAAATAATATTAGCTCACTCTTAGTTGCGAGACTTCTGGCAATGTGTGTCTGTCCATTGGCGTCGGTATCACTTAACATCAGGTGAGCCTCCTGCCCGTTTGCCCCCTGTTCTATAAAACAAACAAATTTGATTGTGGTTTATTGGTTAATTTAGTGGGTCACGCCTATTGCATAGTATTCTTCGTGAAATACCCATAAGTTTCTGGAATATATAAGAAAGATTAGTTTTGAAACTACGTGTACACTAGGGGCGCTGTATGATTTATCATGCAAGTAAGACAATACTTAGGGTCGATTCGACCAAACTTCATATTATACACGAGTAACTATACCAGGAATAATCTATTCCATGATTTTAATCTCGAGTAAACCCATAGTCGTTTCTCCACGTAATCGATAGTATAATTGCGCTAGGAATAATAATACGCGAATAGCAAAGAGAATGGTGAACGAAAATAAAACTCGGCAAATAAATGTTGTTCTACAACGGGACAGTGTAAGAGCATACATCATGTCAACTCGATTTTGCCGTATTATAGTGTGAAAAAGTAGCTTTTAACAGGTGTCAAACGACAACAAAAAGTTTTTATTTGTTGTTTTTGTTTGAGGCTTTCGTCTAAAAAGGAACTTCTGTTGAGCCTAGTTGAATTTCATTCTAATATTATAGAAAATAAAAAATCTAAAAATAAATAATAAATTGTTTAAACGTTTCATTATACAATGCCAGACTATTAATTTAGTGCGTTGCGTTGACTTGAAATTAAAACACAGAATACATATTTGTGAAATGACAGAAATCAGATGATTGGACTGACTGACGCCATTAAATTATTCTAGGAATAGCTGTTATTCCGTGCGAAACGGCGGTATAGTAGCAATTCCCGAATAGGCCCACTATTCTTAGAATTTGTAGTTGGTAACACGTAAAATTAATTTACTCTCGATTAACTGACAATTTATTCTAAGATTAAGATTTACTCTTGTTTGGTCGAATCGACCCTTAGAGTAACAAAGTCATTTAGTTCAAAATACGACTAACAAAAGTCTTTCAATACAAAATGTTATTATTGCTATTTTATAAGGTTAACAATTCAACAACGTATTGTTCATGCAAATTAAACTTATACACTCTTTGGTAGCACTAATACCATCTTAATAAAATAATTAAGTCACGCTTGAGTATCACCGTCAGTGAAATGTGATGGTCCTTCGACTGAGCACACGGAGTCTTCGGGTGTCCTTGAAGCGTCCCCGGCTTCACTAACTTCAATACCACTAGCCTTGTTTCTACCCCCACGCCGTGCTTGAAGCGCCTATACAACATAACATATTTTAAGAACACTCTCACAATATAATATATTATCTTGTGTTTAAATCAGCACAGCGGTAATACTGATTATTATTATTAATTGTATAATTGACGGCTTTAGCATTAACAATGAAGACTGCTGGCGCGATCTAACCACGAAACCCTTGATTGATTAATTTCTTTTTAGCGCTGTAAATACGAGGTATGATAACTGAATGTTGAGATGTTCTGTAGTTACTGTCATATTTTTACCAAAATGTCATACAATTTTGTTGTATTTTCAAGCGAAAGCACAAAGTAAGCAAAGTCTCACAACGATTACAACCAATTACAAAAAGCTTTCTATTATTCGAGTTTCTATTATTTTATTTAAAAATGCTTACATTTTATTCCATATAACAGAAAATTACAAAATAGATTATGTTAGGAGAACATATTGATCCACAACTAAACAATTATCGTGTATAAATTTATGAAGATTTTGTGATAATAGTACGGACTTATTCATACTATAAGCCTTATTAAATGTTTGGTCCGGTTCTAATATCACATACAATTTTTGACGTGACAACGTCTAATAAATCGATGAACGCTGGCTGCACGCACGATTAAGTATGACACATTGTCCCGTTACGCTCATTGTCTCGTTACGCTCACTGTCCCGTTACGCTCATTTATACGCTTGGCCCGAATTTGCTCCTTCTTTCTATCGACAAAAAATAGTGCAAATTGAGTAAAAAAGATTCAATTTACATGTTTTGTTATGACGTTGTCACGTTAAACTATAGTCCGTAAACCGACTTTACAGACAACCTTTTTTTTAAATTAATTTAATGAGATTAAAGCGAGTTCTTTTGCGAAATATGCACGTTATAACATAAAAAGGCTTATAGTACGTTAATGAATAGTTAATATTTAGATTAGTAAGGGTGCTACATTGCTGGTATCCATCGGAAAGCACAACACACTGGGTTAGCAAAGGTCAGTGCTTAGTGGAGTCAGTTCGAGGAGAGCAGGGCTAACGGGGGCATGCGTGCTCCGAGTGCACATGCTCAATATGTCATAACACCTTACCTTTTCTCGGCTGCCTTTTTTCTACGTGGGACGGAATGGAATATGAAACATCAAATTAATGATTCTGTCAAGGATATTTTAAGAATTTTTACGTCGAGAACTTAGCTTTGAAGGACGCATTTTTAAAATAACCCTGCTTTGTGATTAGTTTAGGGAAGGTTAGAACAACGCACAACAGATGGACAAATGAAACAAAAATCTAACATATATATTATATGTATAGAAATATATAATATATTATGTACATATAATATATTATATTATATTAAATATATAATAAATTATTAACGTAACTAGATATGTATATGTCCTATGTATTGTTCAATTAAAGATTTACGATTACCATGAACAAGAAGAATAACGTAAAATAATCGTCAAATTCCATTTTATCTTTTAGTATACAACAAACAATTCTTATCAAATACTATTAGATATTTTTAACGTAGGTAGTAGAAAATAAAGTCATCATTGTTCATCTTGAGATAACTGTCTTTCGATGGATTTAAAGTTTGGCCTGATAAGATTTGCTGCATCATTTTTCTACTTAGTGAACTACATACCTATACTAAAATTAGTCGAATATTGACAAGAAAACTTTAAAATTTTCGGGTTTTTACTTAATTACTTCTCCTATGAATTTAGATGTTATTGTATTGTTTCAATACACAGAGAATAATATGTATATTTCTCGTTACTTTTAGTCTATTTTATAATATTGTCGTCTAAATTAGCACCAACATCCGAGTTCAAGATGTAGTTATATATTTTCACATTATTTATATATATATCAGTGGCGCTACAACCTCTTTAGGTCTGGGCCTCAGATTTCTGAATCGGTTTCATGATCATTTTTAAATCTAATAGGCAAGCAGGTGATCAGCCTCCTGTGCCTGACACACGCCGTCGACTTTTTGGGTCTAAGACATGTCGGTTTCCTCACGATATTTTCCTTCACCGTACGAGCAAGTGATAAATGCACACATAGAAAGAATGTCTATTGGTGCACAGCGGGTGATCGAACACGACCTTAGTGATGAGAGTCGCAAGCTGAAGCCACTAGGCCAACACTGCTTATTTTAACATTATTTAGTAGTGACTATACAACGTATACAAATTGTTATTAATTCTGTTAAGGATTGGCTTTAAAAGATTTAAATTAAATAATCATAATTTCCAGCACCCGCCAAAAGACTTATCTAGCCAAGATGGCGTCCTACCAGTCCATATGACGTACCATGTCTGAAAACACATATCATTCTAAATCTAAACAAATACATATATGTATTATATTTCGATAAAAATCATTCTCCGACGTATTTAAACTCCAAAAGTATTTAGATGATCGATTCGACTAATCTGTGACCGTTTTGTGTCATAACGTGCGTATAAATTTTTCAAGTTATAGATTATTTAAATAAATTAATGATTATTTGCAAGTTATTTTATTTTTCTATAACGCTTTTCAAAGCCATAATTTATATGTATTACTCAATAAAACGTATTCTTTCAGGTAGATAATAAAACGTACTTGTAAAGAGAATCGTCGATGAGGCGGTTTTCTCCCGCCTCTCCTCTTGCTGATATGAGGGTTGTCTGTGCGCAAGGTTTTATTACGTAATATCTCCAGCTGGACGTAAAGCCTTTTCAGCTCGGCCCTGAGTTCTTCAGGCGTGGGCTCTTCTTCGGTTTCAGCGGCGAAGCCTTCTGCGGGACCTCGACGTGACACCTAGAGTCAAAGTGGTTTACAAATATTGACTATTAACATCTCCGTTAAACCGTCCTTATGAAAGTAACAATATATAACAACAAATAACAATATATAGATAAACCGTTGTCATAAGTTAAATATTGTGTATTTATTTGTACTATTTTCTTCTCTTTTGTATGTGAATGAAATTTAACTATACACAAGAGTAATTCAACTTTCTTTTACTTATACCGTGTAAGCTTATTGTCACTTTTCAGTACCCCTTAGTATAACTTACTTCCTGAGCAAGCGACCTGGCCCGATATCCATGCCACAAACGTGGTGCCAGCACACAGGCCAAAGCAGCGCCCGATGATAAATGAGCTCGAGCTGCTGATACAAGGGGTGACCTCTCAGGAGCTGCCCCCGAAATCGCCGCTAGACGCCAAGCGAGACCACTGGCGCCCTCTACCCATAAGGCAGACGCTAGCCACCCTCGTTCCTGAAGACGTTTAAGCTCATTACAATAAGAAAGTTCTTGCTTATATTAAATTACCCAATTGTTGCCGAAATACAATCTTCTAACGCTAATTCAAAGCCGATTTATTGATTGAACTACCCTTAGGAAAATTTACACTGGCGAGCTGACCTCCGTTCTCCTCGGTCTAATAAACTTTCATATTTGATCACATTTGATTTGCCTATATCTATAAATTATATTTTCAAAGTTGATATGTTATCGTGATCCCCTACTGCTTTCAAGCGCCTTTTAAAATCGCTATTATAATCTTTTGTGTACTATAAATTTCTATATTTACACTTTCGTGTCTATTATTGTTTTATTTTTATTATTAGTTGTGTTACTCATACTTTTATTAAAACAATATTTATCTATGAAACAATTTCGGGACACTACTATAACTTGTGTATTTTTGAAGTGAAACTTCTTTAGGCGCATGAGGGTAAAAGTTTTAAGGAACGTCACGAAGATGTGCGTTTTTGTCAAAGAAAAGGGAGAGAGCGATTGAGACCGATTGAGAGAGAGTGAGAAGGGCGAATTACCTTATATAAATTCTATTTTTAAAATTAAATTTTCGTAATGAAAATTTATGAAATCTTAAATGACGAATTGTAAATTAAAATGCTACGCATTTTGACTATCGAAGAAGTAGGTACATTAAAAAAATTAAATGCATTATTTGTATTAATTTTCGACACTTTTAATAGTTTAATTACAGTTAAATTCATTAAATTCCTGACATATCTTCCTGTTTCCCTCCCTAATCTAACTGTCTCTAAAGTTTTTAGATTTGTATAAATATGAACAAGACTTAAAAATTAGTTTGCCAAAGAAATTTCACTTCTGACATGAGTACCTACTTTGTATTTTACTGTCAAGCCTTATTGAAAGACAAATAAATAAATATAGAGTCCACAAAAGTAGTTATATAAGTCTAGTTAGTCATCATGTTTGATGCCATCTTTGAAAAAATAACCATGTTAGCACTAAGTTTAAAAGTTGGCGGTGTTTGGACAAAATCGTGCCTTAGATAAGCAGTTAAAGCTGTTCGTCCTGCGCATTCGCTCTTTCGTATATCCACTCTATCACAGTTTGAGAGATAGACTAGAGGAAGAAAATTTATGTATATGTTACTGTAAAAGCTCGAACTGCAGTAAATCCTAAGATATTCCAGTAAAACCTAAGATCTACCAATTCCTAATGGTAAATGTCCCAAAAGGTTTGCGATTCGAACTCTTACCACCATTCCGTTGGTAAATCTTAGGATTTACATTAATTGCACGGTAAATGTTGAAAAACAAAAAAATGCACCTGCAGATCATCAGGATTACTTTGTAATTCTAAATGCCACAATAGCAATCCGTGTTGTAACAAGTGAAATGTTTTCTTAGTTACCTTATGTAGGTGAGATATTCAGAGATATACGTTATGTATTTTTTTCAAAATAATTTAAGTAAGTTGGTATTAGTTTGTTACTATCATATGATACCTTTATAAAACTATGTACCTGTTTTGTCTAATAGTTCATTAAAGTAAATAAATAAGAATTACTCATTGTTTTATTCCTAAAACCAACATCTACCAGCTGACAGTGGTAAAACCTAGCATATACTGAATTCGAATGGTAAAAGCTCGAAAAAATCTTCGTATTTTCAGAAATACTTACATTTACCAACTCATGTTGGTAAATCCTAAGACTTACACTTAAATCTTAAGATTAACCGTAGTTCGAGCTTTTACAGTAACATATACACAGCAAGACTCATTAGAGATAAAGCACCGTGACCAAGTCAGTTTGGAAAACAATATCAGACCTGAAAGGGCACATTGGCATTCCTCGCTGCATGTGCTATCCGAAGACCAGCAATCAGCAACAGAATCTCGGCTCCAGCTGTGACGTGATGCCAGGCGGGGTTTGCGCATCCACCCCCGATGTCGTCTTCGCAGGCGGAAGTCGCTGTGAAAGCAGCCAGATAGCAACTAGCGCCTATCATCATGGCTGCTACTATCCGTAAGACCTGGAATATTTTTTTATAATCAACGCATTAACATCGATCTAAGGGAGTGGATAAACTAATAAAATTAGCTTCATAGATTTCGCAGATGTTTAAAATGCAAAGCAGCTATAAAAATTAACTAAAAAAACTCATTAATCAGTACCTAGTTATTATAACTAATTAATAATAAACTTTGATTTTGGAGTAGAGATTCTTGGGCCGTGTGGTTCAAGTGCACAGGCGCTAATTAAATATTTAAGTGGACGCCTGGTAGATAGTACCGGTTACCCCAGCTGGAGCTTTCTTTGCTCATCGAATAAGTATCTCAATATAGTGAGGAAATGTTAAATGTCGTACACTGACACAGGGACCAAACTTTTTAAATTTGTTTTAATTTGCTATTTTTCCATTTTTAATTATGTAGGTTAAGAATATTTTGTGTGTGTTTGAAACAAATCGATCTAAATTAATAATAATATTTTTTTGGCAGATGCAGGTATTTATCTATGTGAATTACATTTATACATTTTAATTCACTATGCGAAAAAAAACGTAAACATATGTAAATACATACTCTTCTGATTAGAAATATCGTAGCGTGTCAAGTAAAGTAACAATAGAATAATTCCTTATTTAGGCTGAAAATGGTAATTAACAAAAAATACTGGTATTATTGTGAAAAAGCGTGGGGCGCTCTGTGCCATATTTTTCGTCTATCGAGCAACCCACGCTTTTTCACAATAATACTTGTATTTTTTGTTCATTACCATTTTCAGCCTAAATTAGGAATTATTTTTCACTTTTTAGTTTGATGTGCTTTAAAAACGTGTTTTATAGTTTTTTTAAACTATATTTATTTTCCACTTTTTAGTCCTAGCAGCAATACGTGTTGTCCCAATTTAATCGTATTGCTTTGTGGACTTAATACGGACAAAAAATTTCATTGTTTTTTCGAGATAAACCTATGAAATTATTATATTGTCGCTGATTCTTTATAAGTGTACAAAGTTTGAATTATATCTGTCCGTTTAAAGTGGGTCAAAATCGAGAGATACATACATACATACATACATACATACAGGTGATACAGCTAATATAAAGCGTGTAAAAATGAATACATAGTATTGTCTTTTACTAACATAACTTTTACACATTTAAAAAAAAACACTTTTTTAACGGATTAAAGTTATGTATTATTATAAACTTATAATTATTTTATATAATTTTAAATTTTTTCGACGTTTCCCGTGCTTTACAGCGTGCTGTACAAAAATACATAGCTTCAATTCGTTAAAAAAGTATTTTCTTTAAAAAATGAATACAGTATAAGTTAAAATTCAGTTTTACAATAACCACGAATTAAATTAATAAGAACTTTTATAACGCCTACATTATAGACAACCAGTTCAGGGAACCCAACTTTATTTCTATATTCTGTGATATGTACCTCCGCATCTCTAGGCGTCCATCTATGTGCCTTCCTAGTCCGAAATTCGGCTAATAGAACCCATAATCTAAGAACTACGGACCCGTAGCACGCTACGAAGCCCAATTCTCGTAGCCATGCACCTGTTACGCAGCGCCATTGCGCCCCAGGTATGTACTGTGCGGCTGCCTGAAAATGTTTAGGTACTTAATAAAATATGATAATTTAGAAAAAATATTTTTGAAGTTTCTATTTTTGAAGTCTTTAGGCGCGTTATGAAAAATTCATGAGAGTGAAATTATACGATGCGCGCCCACAGTGACACAAAATTAACAGAATGAAGTTGCCCACGGAAGATGCTACGGCATTGGACATAATTTAAAAACAACATTCGAATAATAATAGAATTTATGTTACACTAAATGTAAGAGAATAATAATAAATAATTATTAATTTAATTTTTCAAATGTAAACTGAACTTTATTGACTATAATGACTCCTTTTCCAGTCTTTGATTATTTAATTGTAATTAATTATTTTCATGCAATCAAAACTATTTTTAATAATGCCAAAGAAGTATAACTATTATATACATACTATATTCTTACGCGCGTACATAAGTACACGCACCCTTTTTTTGTGTATATTTTATTTTCTCAAAACCTTTTTTTGCCTAGCTTTTTATATAAATGCATTTGAAATTCAATTTCAACTAATACAACAGAAAGTTTACAAAAATATATAGAAAAGTTCTTTAAGGAGGTTTTGTTGCACAGCTGTCCTCTTGTACAACTTGCCTTTGTGGCACAAAGGTCTCCTCCAGCTCCTTCCAGTGCTTCCTATCCCTGGCAAGTCTTTGCCACAGAGGACCAGTGGCTTTTTTAAAGTCATCTGCCCACCGCGCGCATGGTCTAACTCTCCTCCGGTATGTGTTGTAGCGAGGTGTCAATTGAGTGACTTTTTCGACTATTTTGCTCTCTGGCCTCTGAGCAGGTGTCCTGTCCATCTCTATTTAAGCCGTTTGGCTCTGTTGGACCACTAAACTTGGACCACTTAGCAAGTCACAAGCTTTTGACTTGTCACTCCCTTAGTGGTCCATGTTTCGCAGCCGTAAGTTAGGATAGGTAAGATGCAGGATCAAAAGGAGCATTTGAAATATAACATCATTATTTTTTCTACACTTAAATCGTAATTAAAAATTGTGCGTAGAAATATTAGTTATCAGATATTATTATTTGATATTTTACAAACTTACTTACCGAGCCGTACATAAACATTGCTCCGAGGAGAACAACTTCTAAAACAGTCCACATCCCCATTGCAACAGCCTGAAAAATTAGTCGCCTTATTTAACTATATTATTTTAATATCAACTTCATTAGACTAACATTGAATTCGATACTATGAAAAATATATTGACTTGATAATATTCTGGCGCGTCTAAACGGGCCATGTTTTGCTGCAATTGATGGCTGCACTGTTGGCCACTAATTGCCCGGCCATTACAAAAATATTTTAATGCAGCTAATGGCCGAACAATCTATGGCTGGGCAATGTGTTGCAATAGTATGGCCCATGATGCAGACTCCTAAACGGGCTACACAAACCGGCAACAATGGCTGACGAAATCACACTTGTCGCAGCAGCTTATATTGTTTTAAAAAAGAAACAGAAAAAGAAGAGATTGTGGATTCGACCTTACTTAAATAGGCGTGAAACTGTAGACAATTTGAGTCTAGAAATAAGTCTTGATAATAAATTTTTCAAGAACTAGAATGTCAAAAGTAGTCATTTTTACGTAGTAATCTAACGTCAAATACAGCTGATCGCAAAACACAGAATAAAGCAACAGGCACACTTCACTCAAAGCAAAAGTCATGTCGCGTAGAAAAGGATACACTATGCCATAACAAAGAGAGTGACTGAAACAACAAGAGAACTGGCTGTGCAATACATTACACAATACAACAATCTAAGTGATTGTATTAATAAAGAGTTCAACACCATCTTTACCCCAAAGAAAGTCTCTCATTCGCAGTGTAAATCGTTTAGTGATTGGGCGACAGCGGGAATTTATAAAAGTAGACAACGGTTGTATGACCTTTACGCTGAAAAGTCATACAATCATAATGAAGAATTTATTCTTTATGTTCGAAATTATTCGAAATTATTTAAGAAAGTTTGTTACGCGGCCAAGTCCTTAAATATCAAAAACAAGATTAAATAGTACCATACTAAAATGACTTGGAAGATAATTGATAGTGAAACTGGAAGAGTCAGGGACGCAATCAAGACATCGAACTATGTTCGATAACACTATAATCAAATCTACGAAGAGATAGCGATTGTTTTTGATAAGTACTTTTCTGACATTCCATTTCGACTACTAAGTCTCTTCAATCATCTCCCGCCCTCGCCGAATGCTGCTCAAAGATAATGTAAACGAGTGCAAGGTCAGTTTTTCATTCCGACCCATTGGTGCCGACGATATAGTGAGGATATTTAGAACCATAGATATTAAGAACACTACCGATCTTTGGGGTATTTCTGTAAAAATAATTAGTAGCATAATTGATGTAATTGCTCCCCATCTAGCTATAATTTTCAACAATTGTATTAAAAGTGGCGAGTTTCCCGATCTAATGAAACATAGTAAAGTTATTCCTTTATTTAAAGCAGGTAGTATGTCCGACCCCAGTAACTTTAGACCAATTTCCGTACTACCACTTGTAGTAAAATATTTGAAAAAATTATATTAAATCAACTGGTAAGTCATTTTAACGTAAACAAATTATTACATAATAATCAGTTCGGTTTTACCAAGGGTCGCTCGACAGCCGATGCCGGTGTTGAGTTATATAGATATATAGTTAAGGCTTGGGAGGAGTCGCATGACGCTTTTAGGTGTTTTCTGCGACTTTCCAAAGCATTTGATTGTGTCCAACACGAGACCTTAATCGGGAAACTCCGCCACTATGGCATCAAGAATACCGCACTGAATTTCTGACTTCCTATTTACACGGAAGAACTCAGAAGGTTGAAGTGAATGGTAAGAGGTCCTCTGGTCGGCAGTAGATATGGGGTACCACAGGGCTCAATTCTTGGCCCTTTCCTCTTTCTTGTTTATATAAATGATCTACCTTTCATGGTAGAGAGAAAACATCAGATAGTTTTGTTTGCTGATGACAGTCCTTGATTTTTAAAATCAAACGACAAATAACAAATTTTGACGATGTGAACAATGCTCTGTCTTCGATTGTCCATTGGTTTAGTTGAATAACCTTCTACTTAATGCAAAAAGACAATGCATTAAATTTTGTGCAAAATGCAAGGGTTATGGATACTAGACCAATTATAAACGGTGAGGAATTGACTGAATACAACTGTATTTCTCGGAATCACCATGGATTCAAAACTTCAGTGGTCCCCTCATATTAACGGATGGGAAGAGACTTAGTTCTGCAGCCTACGCGGTTAAAAAAATTCGCTCACTAACTGATGTCGATACAGCTAGACTTGTTTATTTTAGTTACTTTCATAGCTTAATGACTTATGGCTTATATTATGGGGTCATGCTGCTGATGTCGAAACTATTTTCATCCTGCAGAAGAGGGCTATTCGTGCAATCTATAATTTAAAATGTAGGGAATCTCTTAGAGATAAATTCAAGGAAATTAATATACTTACCTTTCCCTCGCAATATATTTATGAAAATATTATGTATGTATACAAAAATAGTGATAAGTTTACTAGAATAGAACATACGCACAATGTTAATACACGGAACAAACGCAGGCTGCAATTTCCCCGTACTAGACTATCTAAAGTTAGTAATTCTTTTTTTTTGGGAAAGGGATACTCTTCTTTAATAAATCCCAGAGGCTCTTTTATCACTGCCTTTCAATAAATTTAAAAATGTATTAAAGAAAAGCTGTGTAAAAAGGCTTACTATAAATCAACGATTATCTAGTTGATAAAAGGGCCTGGGACTAGTGCTAGACAGGTACTTCTAATCAATTTGCGATATTTGTTTTAAATAAGTGTGTTTGATGATTTGCTGTTTTAAAAGAGTACCGAGAGTTTTTTACGCCGGCTTTTTCTCTCGGCCTACACCCTCTGTTTTTTGCCGATGAGTAGGGATGCCTTCAAATTTATGACGTGGAATAAGTATAGTTCCATATAAACATATTTTATTTTATTTATTTTAATATTGCAGTTGAATTCGATAGCCTAGCGATCGTCCGGCCACCCATCGGGGCAACATCGGCCATATGTGGCTATACAAAACATGTTTGACTATATGGCCGGGACATTACTGCAATATTGCATAGGGTGGCTGCTATTGTTTGCAATGTTGCCGGCCACAGTGTTGCAGCCATCAATTGCAGCAAAACATGGCCCGTTTAGACGCGCCATTCAACAAATAATCTACCTGCAACCGACGTCTTGTTAACTGAGTTATTGTTATCCCAGAATTCGAACTAGAACTCTTTATTATTTACATACCAAGCCTTTATTAATAAAAATAAAAATTAAATATTAACTATATTTGAGGGTACGTTAACAAGAATTGAATAAACGAATGCTACGTGTTCAAATTTAACATTAATTTAAACTATTTAAGTTTTAAGCATTTCGATTGAACCTAAAGTTTCCTACAGGTTATAGGTTTCTTGAATTCTATAAAATTAAAAATAAGTCAACAACGTGGTCTTAAATAAAAAATGTTAACTTATGTAATCACGTAACCCTTAATCATAAAATACTAAACGGTTTCTGCTAAAAAAATAATAGACCTAAGAAAAATTACTGAAAAATAATCATACCTTGCATTTTCTCTTCTTAAAGATAATAAGCCCAATGATGAGACATATAAGCATGCCGGTAAGATTTGCAGCTAATAAAGCTGCTCTATAGGTGTCTGGTAAGCAGGCCGTGGCGTTACTCCCGAAGCCACAAGGCGTGCAAGACAGCTTCCCGATCTCCATTAATTTAAGACGAGATAACCAGCCTCCACCCTCTTGGTGCCAGTGATTGGAACGGCATTTGCATTGGTACTGAAATTTATTTATTTTGAAAGTTCCACTGCATAGATTACATTTTTTTACGGAATATAATATAAATCAAACATTTAAGACCAGTGTGGTGTATATAATAGAAATTGTAGTCAATTTAAAGCTAAAAATATTCTAAAATATGGCGAATGCGACAGTGACTAAATATAATATAAAAGAACAATAAATTATGCTTTAGATATTACATTGCATGCAAAGTAATTAATCAGATACGCTTAGATATTAGGTCCTTACATATGAAATTGGCGTATTTCGTACTGGCCACTTTGACCTCAAATATCTCCTCTTTGGTTAAGAATTCCAAATTAAAATTTGTACAGCTATTTACTCATGTATTTGTGCTTCGATGACCGTCATTCATTTGTTTTTTTCCTGTTTGCGTCACTCATTTTACAAAATGGAAAACTTAAAGTATCGCATTATTTAGGAGTACGAGTTCCGCCGTGGCACTAGTGCTGCGGAAACGACTCGAAGGGTGAATGATGTGTATGGCGGTCATGTTGCAAAAGAAAACACAGTTCGTGTTTGGTTCTAACGTTTTCGTTCTGGAAATTTCGACCTGCAGAACAAGCCCCGTGGACGGCCTGAGACCCAAGTTGATAATGAAGTATTGAAGGCTATTGTGGAAACGGATCCATCGCAAACCACGTCCGAGTTTGCTGCAGGCTGCGGTGTTAGTGATAAAACTGTTTTGATTCACTTGAAGCAAATTGGGAAGATTAAAAAGCTTGAAAGATGGGTACCTCACGAATTGACTGAAGCAAACCGGCAAACGCGCGTCGACTGCTGCGTTACATTACTGAACCGGCACAATAATGAAGGTATTTTAAACCGAATCATTACCTGTGATGAAAAATGGATTCTTTACGATAATCGGAAGCGCTCAGCGCAATGGTTGGATCCTGGCCAGCCAGCCAAATCCTGCCCCAAGCGAAAATTAACCCCGAAAAAGTTACTTGTAAGCGTTTGGTGGACTAGTGCCGGTATTGTTCATTGCAGTTTTCTCAAATCTGGCCAGACTATTACGGCTGATGTCTAATGTTAGCAATTGCAAACCATGATGGAAAAGCTAGCGGCTAAACAACCTAGGCTGGTCAATCGCTCCACGCCACTGCTACTTCACGACAACGCTAGACCACACACTGCACATCAGATGGCTACCAAATTAGAAGAGCTTCAATTGGAATGTCTAAGACATCCTCCGTACTCCCCGGACCTTGCTCCAACAGATTACCATTTTTTTCGAAATTTGGACAACTTCTTGCAAGGGAAAAAATTTAACTCTGATGGGGCAGTCCAAATCGCCTTCACAGATTTTATTGATTCCCGTCCGACTGGTTTTTTTAGTAAAGGGATCAATGACCTACCTATGAGATGGCAAAAGTGCATAGAAAACAATGGTTCATACTTTGATTAATTTAATATATTATATTTAAAAATATTCGACTTTTTGTTCCTCCCATACAAAACGCCAATTTCATATGTAAGGACCTAATATTAATGAATTAATTGTATAAACAATTTCTTTTTCATACAGAACTGTTAAGTGAGATGCGGTCTATTGGAGGGCACACCTGTCCAGAAGACTATTTAACAGCCGCTTAACCCATATTAAACTGACTAGGGAAGACAGAAGGGGAGAAGAGAAGTAGTGGAACTCCTTTGATGTTTGTACAAGCAACGACGATTCAAATCGTGCAGAACGCGGATCTCAACAACAAAGGGACGAAACTTTTGTATTACGTTACTTTTTCTATAATTATTTTTTTATATTTTTATACATATTCTGATCAAATAACGCTTCAATCAGAGTCTAGTTAGATCTGTTAAACCATTTAGAAGGAATAAGTGAGATATTCAAAACTTTCACTGTGCATTTTGATAGATTAGGATTTGAATTTTATAACTTATCCATATTTTTATATAATCCATTATACGCATTTAATTTGATAAATAACCTTGGTTTTGAAAATATATTGTGCCGACCCCATTAGGGTAAAGGTAAAGGAAACGCGAGACATATAGCCTTGGTGTAAATGTAATTAAGCAGGTAGGTAAAAAATACATAAGCCGCTCATATACCTATTTATAACATACATTTTTGAATGAAGAATTAATACCTCCAATTTATGGTCACTACTTCCGGGAAGAGCCTCGCAAGCAGTTGTCATTGTATCACACAGTGGTGTGCCTCCCAGCCACTCATTCATAGCGTCTTCACATGGTAATGTTGGTAAACTGCGGAAAAGTGCAGCCGCTGCCCTCGTGGAACCCGCTCCCCTGGCTGCTGCCGTTCCACCCCACCAACCTGGCTCTCCTTCACAGGAATACCAAGCATTGGACCACATGACAACACTAGCATTCCAAGCGGAAGCCAGCGTACGCCAGAACGGCTGCAATGTGACCGAGTTGTTCTGTTGAAAGACAACGAGGCGAGCTGGTTCCGATATGTATAAGATTCCTAGATGTAATTGCGGAGCTCCAAGCGCAACAGCTGCTGGCGGTGGGTGGAGAGGAGTTCTGGCTGCTGCCCTAGCCAGGGCTGAAGCTCTGGCTTCATCAGCCACGCCTTGGTCTACCAGCTCTGATAACGCACGGGCTATTTGGACAACGGCAGCCTCATATTCACGTATATTCTGAAATTATTTTTTTCAATTGAAATATACCTACAACTTATTTTATTTATGCTCTCAAAATTCACACATGTTAAAAAGAGGACAATCAAATACTTATGAATATATGTAATGTATAAAGGATCACACCGAAGTTACATGAGAACTTATGAAGGCGCTTACCAGATCCGTGCAACTTTCAATCAATCGAAGAATATAATTTTTTGTATCTACTATTTAATATTTTTTTATTTTAGAGGAAATTGTAATCCTGTCTTTCGTATATATACTTGATAGTTTAAAAAAAATGTTTTTCAGCCTGAGTCGTAAGAACCTTAAAATTTTTTTAAAACCTCAAACGCTACAAGCTACAAACTTTCGAGCGTTTTCTAATTCAACCTTCATCGAGAAATTTTTTTCGCTATTCTATAAAATATTTCCATTACAATAATTGACTCAACTTGGTTGGCGTAGTCATACACAAAGAAACCTAAAGACATCTAACGACGAAATTTTTATAGTAGTAGTTCTTTCGGTTGATGTTGAAAGTTGCAATGACGTAGATGAAAACTCAATATGGGTCATAAGCAATCCGTTTTCCAAGTTTATATATATAAATCAAATTCTTACTGGTGGTAGCGGCGGCGGCCTCCTCAGGTTCAGGGTATCACATTGCTGGAGCGCGTGCGGCGGGTCGGCGGGCGCGGCGCACACGCACGTGACCAACGCCAGCGCCGCCCACCGCGCCCACATCTCTCACCTCCACCACACCTGAGGGATATTCATCTAAACAAATGACCTGGAGGTGTTGGCGAGGTTGATTGTGATTGGTCAACTATACTAGCATTGTCTGTATTACCGGAGACCCACATTTATGTGTTTAAAGAATTATCTAGAACGATTACAGACGCTACACGAACCACTATATTTTAGTAGAACCAATCAGTTAATCAAAAGGCGCCATTGTTCAACTTATACTCAATCTTCTGTGTCGTTTTTGTTGTAAAAAGATTTCCCTATTATAGTGATGCAAAGAAAGTAATAAAATATAGTAAAATGCCTGGCTCTGCGGTAGTCGAGCGGCGGTCCGTATTGGTGTGTAAAATATAGAATGGTAAACTTTGAAAATTTTTGTTAAGAAAACTTCGTAAGAGGCGGACAAGCGCATGTTTTAAACATTATTACTTTAGTTATCACTTAAATCAATCAGCTAAACATTCATTATATTCATACTTATAGTCTAGTAGTAGTAGGCAAACAAGTTAAAAAAAAACAAAACTGTTAATTAGATTACTACAGAAATACATAACTGAAAAATAAATATGATAGAGTAGGTACATGGATATTAAAAGCAGGTAAGTAAAGTTACTATTAATATTTTTTGGATTCATGTGCATGCACACACACATATACATGTTTTGTTATGACTCATTATGACTTTTCGGTGGAACCCGTGATAACCTAAAGGTCACAGCAGACATATCAACTCGGAAAGGGATAGTCACCGTATCACCTTTCGCCTCGCCGTCAACCAGGCGTCAACCTAACGTATGCACGTAGCCAAAGCGTATCAGCAGCTCCTGTACGTCAACTCGGCTACGGCTAGGGAACACCGCGCTTACGGCTCGCCGACCACTGTTTGATCTGGTTGGCACCAGATCAGTTAAGTGTAGCGCACGGTTATGTCCCGGTTTACAATACGTGAGATTGCTACCACTTGATGAAGAGTAAAAAGAAAATCGCAAAAATCTAAGAAAAAGATATTGGGTACACAATATGAATAGAGGAGTGTCGTAGGAGTGGACAGGGGCAATGGTGGACGAAGGACGCGGGGACGACGAGCCGTAAGCGCGGGGACGACGAGCCGTAAGCGTGGGAACTGCAAGTTGACCACGCACCGCATCGCGGTTCTGAGTCTGTTCCGAGGCGAGGCGATGACGTTACGATTCCGATTAGTGTGCGTTGCAGAAGGGAGTTTCATACAAACAATACTGAACGGCTCGAGGTGATACGGCGGCGATCCCTTTCCGAGTTGATATGTGTGCTATGACCTTAAACCTGTGATATGGATAGGCTGGAAGGAAGGCTTACCTAACTTGGAAGCCAATCTCCCAATTCCATCTCAACTGTAATCGTATTGTTTGTTTCAAATGTTATATGGGAGAAAAAATAAAGAAATTATTCTCCTAAGAATCTATCGCTATCATATCAGAGATCATATCGAAGATTGAAGTCCTGCAGCACAATGGCTTTATATCGCTCCCAATAGATTTCCACGGCTATAAGGGTATTAAAGATCCGTAAAGAGGATCGAACGTCCAATTTGTAATAAGTACATAAGACCATATTACTGCATTTGCCAGTTTTCGGATTACTTTCGCACTTCGCTCAGATATAGCACTCGTTAACGTCTCGATTCCTGGGAGTTGTACATTTTATAAACCTGTTGAACATCTAGTATATTTTTATCCAGTATTTTTTATTAATTTCAAACTAAACTTCTATCTTCTTCTTTCTTTTTTCTGCTTCTTCTTCTTGGGGTAAAGGGGTCAAGTCAAAAGTACCCATAATCGACGAGCATGCATGGTGAATGAGAAATTGGATGAATGCGAGAGAGGTATGTCAGGACCATAGCAAGTGAAGATCTTTGCTCTGTGCCTACCCCTTCGTGCTTATATAAATAATACTTTTAGAACAACATACTTTCGGCGTTGGTAAATTGAAATTAAAGGCAATATCCGAAAGTAACCTTAAAATAAATCAAGCTAATTGCTGATTATAATTAAAGTTATATGTATTGCGTACAAACTAAAAATATAAAGTATAATTTAAAATGAAAAATATTACCATTATAATCTAAGACGCAATAGTGTTCTGTGAAGGAATTTTCTCACAAGAGAACATTCGGTATTAAATACGATTATACACAGTTGGTATAGTTATACCCGTGTCTCTAGCAAAGCAATCTATGTTTAGTTGTATCAATTTAAGGCATTTTATTTCTGTGGAACATGTCACATATAAGACACTACAATAGTACCTATAGTTCTCTTTGTTGTTTGCAATTATCAAAATTGTATAAATGCAGTAATAAAATACTTGAAATTAAAAATTCATTGGCGAAAGATATGTTATGAATTTTTTAATGAATGACAAAGCTCATCAATATAAGTGGTTAAGTAAATAAAATCTAATATTGAATCTTATAAGCTATTATGTTGGTTGTTAATCGGATAGAATTACGGTTTGTGTTCGTGGCGTTTGCCTTTACTTAAAGCTAATTGTAACAGATATAATAAAACACATTATAAATATATATTTTACATGGGCGTAATGTTTGGGAGACTTGATTAAATATACATTTAATATTATATCAAAAGTTTATTATTTACACGGTATACACAACACACACTTATTACAATATTAATTCATAACAAAAGCCATTCGCTTACAACTTACTGCTGTGAGTATAGTTACGAATGTACTGACTGTTTTATAATCGCGGAGGAGGTCATTTATAATAATTGATAATTACTTTGTGTAAACAAACAATACTATTAAGAATTTGGACTTTTACTATTTATCAAACTAAACAACAATCATCCTTAATGAGTCATCTGCACATGGAAATGTTATATTATTAACATTACATATTAATATTTGGATCACAATTTACGTTACCCGATTTACCTTATATTAAGAGTTTTTTCAATAACATTTACGACTCGTTGCAATAACGATGCAGATATGACCCAATTCTGTTACGCAATGGCAAGCTAGTATGTTTAGGTTTATAAAATGCTAAAACAGCACTTGGCAAATAGAGAATAATATAAACATATCAAGATTATACGAAATCCTCTCAAAGTCTCCAAAACCTCTGTTGCAATAGTTATGCTTGGCACATAGCCAAGTTCAACGATTGTCAACAGCCCGTGAACTATTGCACTCCAAAATATTCGTTTTGGTTAATAAAGCAATATATTCACGCTAAAAAGGTATTTTTTTTGTTTTATTTTCTTTTTAATATTAAGTTGTTTTTTAAATCTAAAAAGGTTTTACGCCTTTGTAACAAGAAAAAATAATTATTATTGAGTGTGGTTAAGTACCTATATACGTACCCAAAGTTCTTCACTAAATTATTTCTAATTTCGAGAGGATTTTATAAAAAAATTATTGCATTCTATTTTATTTGATTATTGTTTTAAAACAAAAACAATAACTTTCCGTAATTTTTCACGATGGAGGAATTGAAAGTAAACAATTTGTTATTGCGTTGCACGTGTGACACTGCCGAGTAATTTTCAGTTGCTAAAATTTGAATATAACGTTAGTTTGTGTAATGTACTATTGATAGGTACCTGTCTCATTTGAGACAAGAAAAGAACTGTGACCTCGCAAGAACACCAGCAGTAATCAAAGCTATCAAGGGGATAGTAAGAAATCCTGTCCGAAAACAGAATTGATGGATTTGAGATGTGTCATAGGAAAACAGTAAAAGGTTTTAAATGAAATCTTGGTCTTGAATAAAGAGTGGGCACTTAAGCTCGCAAAAGCAAAAGGCTTAAGAGATGGTTTGTTTAAGTAGCGAAAACGATACCGTGATATCTCTTTACGACGAAAAATATTTCGATATTGAAGAGAAGTACAATAAACAGAATTATAATTACTAAGATTTGAAGAAGCTGAAAATAAAGTTCCAAGGGTGCAACATGGACATCATCCATCATCAGTATGGTTTGTTTGAGGTTAATTTTTTCGAAAAGGGGGTCAAAACCAGTGCTAAGTTACAAGAGACGGTTTTGTATCGCCTTGTCAAAGACATGTCCAGCACCCTATTTGCAGGACATCACTTGTGTTCCAGCAGGACTCTGGTCTGCATACAAAGCCAAGACCACTAAAGCTGGTTTGAGGTCAAAACATCTCTTAATTGAATGAGGATTGCCTTCCTCCATCCGCCTTAATCTTTGACAGAAATTATGAAGGCTTAGAGAGGAAGGTCTGTGATAAACCTATGAAATTTAGAATCTAAGTCATCTTTAAAAACAGTGACTGAAATGGAAGAATATGGTGCGTCTGGATAGACGACTGGGGAGTTAAGGGCCTGTATTAAAATGAGGGAGGTTATTTGAATATTTTTATGCTTTTTTTATTCCTTAATTAATTTACTAAGAATTGATATATCACTCATTAAACTGATCAGTACTTTTGTTTTTATCATTATTTATTTATGAAGAACTTTGGAACTAGTAATATTTAAGTTCATGCTGTTAACTGTATGAAAATAAAATAAATATATTGAAGAATTAAGCTTTATTTCAAGTTAATAATTTATCATACAAATTATACAATAAAAAAATTATTTCTCAAAATTGATATCAAAATTAGTACTTACTAGAAATATGACTGTAATGAACTAATTCACAAGACACAAATGGAATTTCCTTATCCTTAGGATTCATATTAAAAGAACCTATTCACAAGCTAGCAGGTTTTAATTTAACATTCAGATTCAAATTGTACTATAAACATGAAACTTGTAGTGACCGGTAAAGACGAGGCCGATCCTGTGCTCGCTGGACCGACAGGTTAAGGCCCTTACAGGTCATTAGTCAGAAGCTAGGGCTTGCTGAAGACAAGAGGAATGAAGGAATGGACAAAGGGAAGGGGAATGTATACGCGCCATGTAAATCCAATAACATATCGTTGTTTCGCTCATGAACGTCCCTTTTTAAAAAAAAACTATAAAGTTTTATTGCATCATTTAACTATAGTCATTTTGACGATACGCTGTGGTATAAAAATAATACTTAAGTTAAAAGATAACAGTTAGACTCATTACCTATAAGGACAGGATTACAAATAAAAAAGTTTATAGATATCAAAAACGCTGAGGAGAACCTGACTTAAGAGAGATTAGTGAGCTTATTCAACTTGAAATTACATCAAATGTTTTTTAAATGAAATCTATGAATACTTGACGAAACTTTAGAGAAGTTCGTATATAATTTCATGTGCTGTATTTTACATTATATGTATGTCGTAGCACAAATAGACTTATCCATTATGAATAAAAGATAAGTCAAGAACTTAAATCTTCGCTTCTATAACGTCTACTTGACTAATCTATAGAAAACTAGACGAAAATATTGTTCATAATTTTTCGTGTGCTTTCGTTTTTCAGTTCTCAATAATTATCTCGATGCCTGTGTTCTGTGACAGTGTGACAGCAGTGTTCTTAAGACACTCAGCACAATCACAATCACCAGCTGCCTTATTATTACCGATCTAATACGTTTAAGTGGCCTTCAAGAAAAGAGCGTTCGGATCTTATCGACAACACACCGACTAATAAAATCTACCAAGAAACCAAAATTATGTTATAATAACTCTCTCCATAGTAGCTTATGATTTAAAAAATCAAACACACAAGCAATGCTCGTCGAGCGTTTGCTTATCTTGCCGAAGCCGCGTACAAATTATTTGAAGAAGTCTATTAAGTATGAGGGTGTGCAATTATTTAATCAATTACCGTCTAAAAATCGTAATATTAGCGCGTTTAACCAATTCAAAAGGGCATTAAAGATACACATCAGAATGAACCTAGTAGACTAAAATTGGGACGGCTGATGGCGACGTGTATCTCGTTCGTATATACATATTAAGTTTCTCATGTCACTTATTTTATTTATTTTATATATTCACATTCTTTTTATGTAATGAGAAATAAAGTTCTTTAAACATTAACACAATCTCAAGCCTTCCGGAAGTATGAATCCATGGGCTGTATCACATAATATTAGGTGAGTCTCGTGCCAATTTCTAAATGTATTATCGACTATTAAGGTCGATCTTTAAAAGAACTCTTATATTTCTTAGAAACAATAAAACTCATACACTCTAATAAATATTTATGTGCTTTACGAAATGCTCGTAAAAACTAAACAGATGTTGTTAATATTCAATGTATAATAATCGTCAAATCATCTGTTTACCTGATATAAAGCAGTGGATTTATTTTTGTTCGGTTACGTAAACAGTTTCACAAGAATAACCTTGGAATTTTATTACAATGGTTAATTGATGGTAACCGCGACTATTTGTGGATAGCAACACAGCTGATTGGTATCTAGTGTAATGGAAATGGATAGGCCATACACTCCGAAGGGATCACATCATATTCCCAAGATGGCGCTTGATTGGAACCCGCAAGGAAGGAGGAATCGTGGCCGTCCCAGACAAACCTGGCGCCGTACAGTTGCAGATGACGCAAAGAGAGCCGGAAAGACTTGGAGCGAGGTAAAATATGAGGCTCAAGACCGTTCGCGATGGAGACTCACTGTGGATGCCCTCTGCACCATCTTTGACATTAAGCTTTGCGTCTGGTTAGTATTGCTTTTTTATACATGTTTAATTTCAACTTCAAAATACGTTTTTCATAAAATGAATCGTAATTGCACTATTTTAACTAACTAGTACTTTGTCTCTTTTCATCCTTTCGTAAACACATATTGACAGTAAGAGACGAAAGTTTACTAGTTAAAAGAAATTGCAACTATACAGTTCAGTTTTGTATCGCGCAGCCCGGACATACAACGACCAATATTTATGCAGAATATGGTTAAAATTAGTATTAAGTACGTATATATCCATATCGCAAAATCTCCTGCATCATGCGCATACCCCACATACACACCTTCACATACATACCCTCACTTTTATACCATAACACATCACAGCCAAACTTGTGGCTACTAGCGGTTACTTAGTTAAATCTATTGAATAATTTTTATTGTTTTTTCCCTATTCTAAATGTTTGAACCTCATTGGCTATATTTTTAGCGTAATTGTTTGTTTTTATATATATTTTTTGCTAGCTGTATTATAACGAAATAATCTGTATTGTATTACTAGAGTAAATAAATGGTAAATGCACCATTGTAACTAAAGTACTTTGTCTCTTTTCATCCTAACATAACGTAACGACAGTAAAAGACGAAATATTACAAGTAAAATAAATTGCAATTATACAGTTCAGTTTTACACACAACAACGTACAAGTACGTACTTTGTACGTTTTTGTACTTTGTACAAGTACGTACTTTGCGGATTTTTAACAATTGCAAAGAAATAAACATAAATTATTTTTAACGTTTACAGTAACAAATCATTGAATAGCCACGTTGTCAGATAGTAATTTCTAATAAAAACTACTTAAAGAAATTTTAACGATTCAACAGATGAATGATAAAAAACACCTGGCATAATATTTAAATCAAAATGAACTAAATAAACACTTACTTATTATTAATGGCGGTGAATCTGTATTCTTTATGTGATGAAGCAATTTCGTTAGCTCTCTAATTAATTGGAGCCTACGTCAGACCACTCAAGTTGTAATGAAGTGTTTTCCGATTCTGTGTCACGCAATAAGCCTGAAACCAATCCCCCATCCGACTTGTATCATAAAAGATAGCAGATACATATATCGACGTAGAAAGCATATTTGCTGTAAGTAGACATATTGCAATTGTTCACCGAGCCAAAAACTTAATTAATTTCGGAAAAAATTAATAGTGTCGAACCTATCCATGATATTGCTACCATTTTTGAAACATATATTTATTTAACTGCCAGTCACCATTTGCAATGTAAACTTTTTATCCAAAGTTACTATAAGTACGTGTTTGGTAGTTACAGCATACAGTTTTTTAAATCACAAACCTTTAAAACTTAATAAAGGAAGAAAATGTAGAAATATTATCAATTTAAGCGTAAATATCTGTATGCAGTAAATTTATAATTGGGTACTTTCAATTGCAATTCAAGATTAAGATAGTTTAAATTAATAATCTAAAATGCAGTGGGTCATTTGGTAATGATTTTGTTTAATAACATCTAAATGGTAAAAATAAACTAAAACTGTAGGTTCCCTAAGTTGTTAAGTAAACGAATAAAAATCAACGCCAGAAGTGTGTAATAGTTAGTTTTAAAAAAGTAAGTATTTGTAAGTAAAAAGAATTTTCTTTGTGTATACAAATTTAATTAATAAGATTTAAAATACGGTTTTCACCGCGTATGAATTTTTTTCTTGGGGACACGGGCCCGACTCGATGTTTTTTTTCTGATTCTAATGCCAAATATTTATTTAGTCGTGTTACCGTATTGCAAGGTTTCAAATAGGGGAGAAGGGGCATCTACATTAGCATAGGCATGTATGAATATCCAGAATGAGAGATGAGAATAAGCAGATGGATCACGGATTCTTTATCAATTATATAACCGTACACAGTTATACAACCTTTATGGTTTTACGTTTATTTGTATTAAATTATGGTAGATAAATTATTTATTACACTTATTATGTATCTAAAGAATGCTTCAGCAAAGGGACTTCACGCGAAGTACATACATATATCCTCACTTTCACACAATCACACGATACAACCGATGTAGGTATTAAGTAATTAAATATACTTAATTATTTATTGCTTGATTCCCTTATATATTATGTATTCCATCTTTGTCTATAACTCAAGCAACTTTATTCATATAGGTAAACAAGTACACTTATGAAAGTCAACAGAAAACATTATAAATTGATTCTAAATTTACATTTACTATATATCTTTAGTATAATTGTTTTTTGTTAAATATAATTAATGCTAGCTGTGGAGTATGAAATAAATAAAAGAGGAAACGTCCTCGATATCAAGTCTTTTGTCCCAGAGGCTTTTGTTGTTATAACTTTTGTAATCTTGAACAATATGATCGTCATTCTATTAAATAGAAGAAATAATGATAAACGAAACTGTTATATATGAATGAATCTGTATCTGAATATTTTAAATAGATCTGGCCATTTATAGATTTGTTTATTGAAAAATGCTTCGTAATGAGTTCGCCAACGGACATTTTAATGATCATACGAACAAGAAGAAACTATAATCAAATCAAACATTCAAACCAAAAAACCAGCAGCTTTATAACATTTGTTCCTGGAACCAAATTTATGTACCTAATTGTTGATCAATTTTTCTTTCTTTATAGGTAAAATCCTCAATCCTCATTCCTCCTTCTGTTCTCAAGCCGTTGAATAGGTTCCAGGCACGTCATCGTCAGTTCCGCCATTTGAATTACGCGAAATATGTATTGGTGACCAGCCGTAATTCAAACTCACGATTATGCAAACGTTTATCATGTTCAATTATCTTCAGTGTCAAAGTGAATTGATATTCAATAGCTATTTGACGTTTATAGAACGTGTACGAATAAGTAAATACACCAAGTGAGGCGTAAGTTAAGGCTATTGTTGTCAATTTAATAAGCAATTGTTTAATATTTATAGTTAAAAATAAATAAAATAAAAACTTTGTTAGTTATAAAAAGTAAAGTAAAAGAAATTGTAACCAATATTTATGTAATATTATATTCCTTAAAAGTACTTTCAGTTGTTTATTAATGTATGAATTATGATACCTATTTACTATAACAAAAGAGTGTTCAATAAAATGTGATAATCAGTTTGACGCAATCTTTTTTGTAGAATGTTATTTTATTTTTCGTCGTTTATCTAATTTTATAGCAAAAGTATGTATTAATTCTGAATTACTTTTTAATTATCATTATCATTATATACAGACATTAGTCTGGCTTACGCCCGCCATGTTTTTTCCCAATAAGATTCGCATTATCACTATTTATTCCACACGTCATAAGTATTTCACCCTAAGATTTGTCGTATAAGTTTTTCATCTGAGTATGAAAATACAAAACAGAAACAGGCTATGAACACGGGTAAGGCGGTGACGCTCCACTGATCTCCAGATACGTGCTGTCCACTCCAATAATTTATACGAATCTGTGAGTATGCTTACTCAGGTGTGCGGTACCTCGTACGGTATAAAATATGCATCTCTTTCATATGGATGTGTTCGAATAACGTTTCTCGTTTTCCCCGATGTCTATATAAATAAAAATCACGGAGCATCACGACTTATTTTTCGTTGTTGGAATTATTTTTAACAGATGATCGGGGAAAGAGGGCATCTATGTCTCAAAATAAACTTAGTTATTGTATAGTAACAGTATTTGTAAATACCATATCCATTTCAATTAGTGGGATACAATCTAATATTGTTTTATGGAGGTAAAGGTATTTCTAAAAATCAAGTACCTAACGTCAAATTGAGATACTAAAACAGGGGGGGGGTTGGGGGGAAAAAAAAAAATAGCCAACTTTTTTTGCCCTTCAAGCATTTTCAAAACTATTTAAAAAAAATGATATATTATTAAAAATAAACAATTTTCATCCTACCCCTACCCAACTTTCAACCCCCATTTTAAATAGCAATATTAGTAGTATGTGTCTTTAATGGCAAAACGTTTGCCGTCAAATAAATCTAATATATAAAATTCTCGTGTCACAATGTTCGTTCCCATACTCTTCCGGAACGGCTCGACCGATTCTAATGAAATATTTTATGCATATTCAGTAAGTATGAGAATCGGATACTATCTATCTTTCAAACCCCTATGTGATAAGGGGTGTCCACCCCAACAAATTATTTTTTATTTTTTGGATAAAATTTTCATTTTTATTTTTTTATTATGCGGCATTAAAAAATACATAAAACCCTAAATTTTCACCCCTCTACGATCAACCCCTATTTTTTAGTAAAGTAGATAGTTATTTTTATTGAACTAAAAAAATATTTCCTAGAAATAATATACATGGCAAAACAACGTTTGCGGGGTCAGCTAGTCTACTATAAAAATTGCCACATTTTTACCGCACAGATTGATAATAATATTTACTCTACATCAATTTTGTTTATTTTGACGTGTAAAATCGATAACATTATCACGATAGACTTCTCGTTTAGGACCTTGATATGTCTGGAACTAAATTGATGAATAGAGGAACTACGCTTTAAAAGTACCTCCAAAAGTTAAATCAACAGGCGGAGAAGAATGAAATTCTCATTCGTCTGAGGAAGGTCAAAGACATTAGACGTAGAATTGCCTGTACAATCGATTTCGTATAACGGGTAGTGTTGTGTTCGTCTTAAAAAGCTGAATCGAATTTAGTAAATTTTCACATAGAAACTTTACGTAGATAACAAAAAAATTTATGGTAAAATCAAACTCACGTGTGCTTTAGACATGACATCCATTTTCCTCAGTTCGAAGTCAAAACCACATTGATAAGCACGAATTAGGTATAAATCTAGGTACCTACTTCACAGTAACACGAAAATCATAATTGGAAATTGTCCGATTTGTCACAATTGATCCCAGCGAATCACAAACAACGTATTGAAATATGACAAATATTGATACACACTAGGTTTATTTGCAATTATTACTACTAAACGGTGTTTTTAATGATTTTGGCGTATAGAACGTGCAAAGAGGCGATTCGGCGCGCCACTGAGCGTTATCCCGATTCCCGATCATCTCGGCACGCGTGACGCGCATGCGTCAGGCATCCTCTAGCTTTTATTGAAAACAGAACGCTAGGACATTCGAAAAATCATCGAATATTACCAAAACGTGCTTTTAAAAGTATAAATCATCTAAAGCCGGAAGAATATCAGTTTAACATATTTATATAGCTATTTATGTAACTAAGGTGTCCTATTTCGAAAATTTATTTGCAGTTACGATCTAATAAAAATAAATTGTATTACCAAAACTTGGTACCAACGATGCGAAATTGCTAAATACTTATCTTACTACCTCAGAAGGCTAGAGAAGAATAATAATTCCGGTGTGTAATAATAATTATATTCACATTTTTACATACATGCGATATTTCAAAATAATTATAATATTAAACATGGTACACGCATAGTTTTTCCTGTTCCTAATATCACAAACACTTCAAATTATAAATATATCTATACTTTCCCTAAAAGGACGGCAACGCATCCACGTCATTCCATTTTCCTCGTGTTGATAAAAAGTTAAGTAGCAATGACAAAGCGCTCTTTATACTATATGTATACCTGGACATCTCCTGATAAATGTAACCTCAAATCCTCTCTGCTGCATCATGCTTTATCCTAGATGGATTTAGACGGCAAATAATCTTCTCCAGACTGATTCCGCTGTGGCGGTAAGTGCATGCGGACACAAGCCACTATTACGATTTAAGTCCTACAATTCATATATCTGCAGCTTCCCGGTTTTGTAGAGCTTAGACAACATTCCATACGTTTCTGACATACGGAGGTAACAGATATGTTTCGACTGAATCTTCCCTTGGAGTGGAGTTCCACATACCACATGTTGCGATGGGAATTCCCAGCTTGCCTAACAAACGAGTACCGTGATATATGGTGTTTCTTTTCTTATGTATATTGTCATTGCACAGATATTATTTAACATTACGATCCTAACTTAATAATAATAAGTAAATTAAGACTTACCTTATTTAGTAAAACGATTATTTAACATAAGAAACTGTCCAATTACACTACTTACACACTATTACGAGGAAGACTCTGTTCTTGTGTACTATTTTTATACTTACCTTTTATATGGTGAAATAATAAAATATTCAAATTCAATCATTTATTTTTAACTTATAACTGTATAAAATTTACAATTTACAACTTTCATTATAATACATATTGAGAAGAAATTATCCACGAATTTTATCTTTAGATTTCTGATTTATAATGATATTCTTGAATGGTAGCTAAACTTAATTTTGATTACCAAATATTTTATTATGAAATTATATTAGTTTTAGTGTCCTTCAACATTTGTTTTTTTACTATATCTAAAGCTTGGCAAAAGGGTTGTTGAATGTTTTGGCAAGTAATAAATTATACCATAAATTCATCAAAATTAGTGGAATTTTATAAGGAAACAAACCAATTTACTTATCTTCATTGCATTTTAAAAATGTTATAAGGCATGACAGAAACAAAATAAATACAAATTCAATTTTATATTTAATTAAAGTGCGGCTGTAGTTCAATTACTTTACTTTTACAGATACTTTTTTCGGTTTAAGTTATAGGAAGGACCTCGGAAACAATATTTAAATGTTGGCCACATTTAAATTCATACATTAACTTAGTTTTACTTTCTCTTGATTAAATAAATTTTGATGAGTTAGTATCCACTTCACAGATAAAGATGGCGCTGATCTAAGTTCCTTATTTGTATAGTACAATTCCTTATTTAGTCAAATAGGATAAACTTTTGAAACATTGTAAATAACAACTCTAGTCTAAGATTTCCAATAAAAATCTGTACAATTATCTAGCGTCCTACGAAAGTACTTAAAAGGCATTGCAATAAAATACTGTTATATTAACGGAGAACGTAATAAACGCGTTTAAATCTATGAAAATAATATTTTTTTGAAAATTTTAATATTCGTAATAAAAAATTAACAAATTAATTAGGCAGTCGAGTGTTCATAGCATATTGAAACAAAAACGTTACTTGCATTGATATGCACCCTAAGGACTCCTTAACCTAACCCCTTAAAATGACCTAGGCCACCTGTGAAGCACTCGAGATACTATTAGAAATTGACTCAATTTCGCGAAGTTATAGACAAACAATTCGCTCAGTAAACGCCCCGATAATTGTCATCTCATTAGAGAGAGCGGCTCGCATAACCTGTGGCCCCACAGAATCTTTAACACGCAACGTGAACTCCTTCCTTGAGGGAGCTGGAAGCAAACCTCCCATCGCATTTAAAATTCTCGTTCTACCCGCGACATCTAGTGGTTCCCCTTCGGCACTATTCCCCAACACTTTACGCACACACTTCGATTTACACACTTCTAACTCGGCCTCAAAGAGATCTCGAGCGGCCATTTCGCATGTCCTACGCGTATCCAGTCCGCCCACGCTGGAGTTCGTCCTTACAGCACCTTCGGCTTGGGCCTTAGCTGCACCCGCTCTTAGAATACCCGGTAGCAACAATTCTACTACCGCTTCTACAGTCCTTGAACGAAGGTAATGTAAAACTTGTTCAGCTTCCCGATTTTCGTCAAATAATCTTCGTTGTCTCGCCGCAGATACTGGCCGTGCAACGCTCCATGCTTCTAGCCATGGATTTCCAGGTAATAACATACGATCGCCCAAACTTCCCCCGTCGTCTGGCTTCCAGTCCCTTGGAGAGTACCATCGGACGAAATCACAGAGTTCTGAACCCGGATTAGCTGCTTTAAAAGCTTCCATATCGGATAATAGCGACGCACTCATCATTCTCGCTCGTAGTTCTGAAGCTTTTGCGTCATCACCCAATCGCACCATTAGTTCCGCGTCCTCTTCTAACTGGTCTTCGGTTTTTGGGGCAGGATCCTGGAATGTAAATGTTTTTTTAAAATATGAATTACTAAGACTTTTTATTTAATTTATTTGTTTTTTAGTATACGAAAAGAAAGTTTTGATTAACTTTCTCTTTTGCCAGAAATGTGTAAGTGTTGATATTAAATGACCGTGAAATGTATGACACGGATTTATTTATAAAATCACTTTAATAACCTGCAATCAAACAACAGCTGATATGCTTACCTGCGTACGCGGAACATATAGAGGCTCTCCATTTTTCAACGTCGCATCTTCAAGACGACTTAACCTCCCCGCAGGTTTATTCCAGGGTTCATTTACTTGTTCATCATTATCTTCGTCGTCTGTACAATCAAAAAATTCCTCTTCAGAGGAATTCCCCAAACCAGTATTGGAATTTTCAAGCGCTCGTTTAATACAACAATTTAACAGCTGCAATTTCTGATGTAAAAGACACGTTCTGGCATTCGGTGAACCATCAGTCAATCTGTAACAAATAACATTTATTTTATAGCATGAATTTACTAGACACATTCCAATTATTAACAAGCACGCTAGCATTCACGTAAAACCAACATCATTATAACTTTCACTGCGGAGGCAATTTGAAGAAATAAATATATGACCTCAAAAGATTGCGTTAAAAATACACCGCAGCTTTGGGGAAATTTCTCTTTCGTATGCAAATCGTGTAATTACAAAATGAAATTTATTGCAACTGAAAGTTCAACATAAACATTGGATGCACCTTATATGCACCTCAGTGATTTAAAATTCTCTTGTTATGGCGCGACCCAGATATGCGCCAACGCATCTTAAACCGTTATTGAAGTGAATTACTAATTCACTGACATTCCGAGGAGATACGTTAGAAGAGTTTCTTTAAGATCCCTAGCTTCTAATCGGTCGGTGAACCGTTTGTTTACCGGAGGTGGACGAGGTATCGGGTCAGATCTTTGGTGGGGAAAGCTGTGCGTACGCAGAGTTACCCGCAAACGGACACAGCGTGCACGTCATGGAGCTAGCGAATACATAGTACCGCTATCGAACTCGTTAAGTGATACAATGTGCAAATAATGACAAAACGGTGATAAGTAGAAATATAGTAGTGTGTGAACACAGTGATTAATCAGTGACAATTTTCTGGAGTTCGATAAAATGGTAACTTTTTTAATTATTACTTGGAGACTATTATTGATTATATTTTTTAATTAATTAGTATAATTTAATTCAATTATATTGCAATAATATAAGGGTTAAGTTTTTTTTTAATTGACAGTTTTATATATTATTCACAAATATCGCAAAATATCCGGTTACAGTATAGTAACACACACAGTTTTAATGACATTCCGCACGCAAAGTTTTTAATTGTTTATTGGTAAAACCAGAAGCCAAATAAATATATTTAAAATTGAACTTTTAGAAGCTATACGCCAATGCTTAATAACTTCTGTACTTAATTGTGCATAATATTAATTTGATTTATTGCCAAAAACAGGTTACATAACAAACACGTATCCCAGACTCCTAATGTCGAGAACTGTCTTCTGGAGCTTTTGACTTTCCATATATTGTGTAGCAATATCGAGAATTAAATATAATTATTTAAATAAATAATTTAATAATAAAACAAATGATATTAATTTACCATAAGAAAAGTTAATGTATTATTAAATAAATTATATTTTGATAACTTTCTATTCTATGTTATCAAATATATTATTTTATTTTGCTTGAAATATATATTTCTAAGACACAAAATCTAGTCTTTTTGACTTGTTTTTTTTTTAATTTGACATTCATATCATGCTGTCAACTTAAGAGTTACGGATATTTTAACGATCTATTTTCTAAAGAAATATAGAAACAAAACTTTCTTTTAGGTGGAATAGAATCTATCAATCACATCATGCATTTTGACATCTGAATATTAAAGCAAAAAGTCTATAATGTGTTCTCATTGTCAAGTGTAGTTTTTTGCAAATTTCACTTCCCTATAAAAGACAATGCTTCATCTAACTGTTAACAACGAATAGACGTATAACACATTTTCAAGCTAATCACTCTAAATTAGTTCACCGTTTTCTTTTGTTTTAAATGAGGGTAGTATAAAAAATCTTTTGTAACTGACATTACTGCTCTTCGCATAGAAATTAGGAATTTTGCGACTATACCAGTTGTACCTAGTCTTCGCCTCCTTAGTGGCTTAGGGTACACAGTATAGGTTAATCTGGAGATTCTTGACGATATGGCTCTACCTTCTTGAATACTTTGAATAACATAACATTTGTTGGCTATTATACTATACGTTTAAGAATAATCCCTCTACCTTCCATAAAGATCAGCGTTTTGGTTACCATGGCAACAAAATGGAAACGATATTGCCATGTAACTTTAACACGTTTAAAATGTACTTCTTTGGCCAAATATAGCAATACAAAACTGCTCAAATATTTTCTCTTTGTCGAATACAAACATCTATAGAAACAATCGTGTAAAGACGATTTCCGTTCATTAGTATATGCGCACGCGACGTATAACGAAACCACTATTTCTTCATTAGGAACATTGTCGAGTTGATACGGATACGTGAATAAAAATATTATATAAATACATCGTTAATTTAAGTTAATTGAGTTTTAAACAACAACCAATTTCTTGATTAAATAACTGACCAATTAAATATAACAAATCAGCATTTAATATAATCAAATTTACTTTACAATTAAAAATGTTTGAAAGAATCGACTTATCTGAACTTGGTCAATATATAAAAATTAATTGTTTATTATAAATATTTAAGATTAGAACGAATTTTATCTAATTATTCTTCTGTTTCTAGCCTGCTGTTGTACTTTTTATTAATAAGCGTAATGTATAGTTGTATTAGTATATTTTCTCATGTAAGTGAATGTTGTTAAGCTTAGATTGAAACCAACATGTAACCCAATTACGCACGTGCACATTTTTACTACACGGCGTCTAAAGGAACTTATAGAGATCTCTACGATACTAATTTGAGACGTAGGAAGAAAGTATAGACTTCATTTATCTTCCTCAGATGTTCACACCCACTAGCCACTGTAAGATTAATGGTTCAACCGGACCAATTCGTCTTTGGTGCATTTAAAGGGCTAATATAGCTTTTAATAGGCCATAAGGTGATACCTTTATACGTCTAATAAAATCTCGTCGTAAGTTAATTAAGATCACAAAAGCAGGATGTAGCGTTTGTAAAGGACCAATGTGTCTCCCAACCAATAAACATACATAATTTTAAATATTAAAATTTGAATTATTCACTTAAGAAACATAAATGTTAGGTTTTAGGAAGAAATTACTAGGAAATTGTTAACGAAACACGGTAAGTAATTTTTAAAAACATATTTCATAAACACTGGTCTTCGCTAAACTATGCTGCGTTGCATTTTTTAGTAATTTAGCGCACAGCAACGGAATTCAAGTACACTATTATATGTGGCTAGGTTTTTTTATAAAACCATTGAAATAAGTTACAATCTATCAAAGTTAGTTAAGACTTAAGCGGGCCATAGAAGGACCGCATGTTGCAGTCAAGACCGACTGCAACATGCGGTCGCCGCACCGCGATCTGCAGTTTCCATACTAAATTCATATTCGCAATACACGGACCGCTCGAGCAGTTAGTTCCTGAGGAAACCGCATGTTGCAGTCGGTCTTGACTGCAACATGCGGTCCGTCTATGGCCCGCTTTATTGCATATTATATACTCAAGAAGTCATACTTAGCACGAAGTATCGACTTTAGTTGTAAGTATATTATAATATATTTATATAGAATAATAGTAATGCCTTACACTCGTTGCTTACATAAACGTTTGCAAGCTCAGCTAACCGAATCAAATGCAATACCTTTTGGGTCTGGGCCTCAGATTTATGTTTCTGTTTCTTAATCTTTTTTTATGTATTGTGCCTGACTCGACTTTTTGAGTTTAAGACATGCCGGTTTCCCCAGTTTCCCCTCGATGATATCACGGAACTCGACAAATCACTTGAAAGTTATGTTTTCGAAAATCGTATAACATGTGCATGAACGAAAGTTATTTTCTACTGATGCGCCTCTCATGAGAAGTGAAATGTGACATCATTTTAGTCATTTGCATCGGCGATTAGAAATCGATTTACATACAATAGCTAGACAGGTCCAAGTCTGGTTACGTGTGTTACGGAAGTTTAATACTTGCCTCATATAAATAATTTTTATTCATAATTGATTACATAATATTTATTGTCTTTGGATTACGCGAGTGATATTATAATAAAAAAAAATATTTTTTCGAGTACTACATTATCAGGATTACATTAAGTCCATGTCATTATGGTCAACATTATTACACGACCTCCGACGGAGTGAAGGCTTTCTCCTCGCCACCATTTTCAAATCCTACCCCGCTTTACCTTTTATTCCATCTACCCAGGCCCCACTGGGCCATTCCAAGTAAGGGTCTTTTTGATCCATCTGTCACGCGAGTGCTACTAAATGCTCTATAGAAATCGACTACTTATATAAGTCCGCAAGTTTTTAAAATATTTAATTTTCGATAATTTGAGGAATATTTCCAAATTTTATTAAAATAACGTTATTACAGGTGAAGTAATACAAAAACGCTAAAGTAACTAATAAGGTTCTTTTCACAATTTTATACTATTTTACATCATTTCAGTGATAGTGATATTCTATTGTTTTCATATTAGAGCGACTCTGGCCATGTGAATACTTTTCAGAATCCTCATCGCCAAAACTTGTAATACAGGGTCACTTTTCGGTTGAGTAATTTTTTTTCACAGTGGGGTCCGAAGTAAACAAAAAGTTATGATTTGAAAAAATGTTATATCGTATAACTTAATAATATCTTCAATACACTCAATAAACAACTATAAATAGTATGTCTAACGCAAGAACTCATCAGTACCATTCTAGTGGATATTATGAAAAAGATACAGAATGTAGATTTTTTCGAATTTTAATAAGAATAAGTAAAAAAAGTCAATTTTCTTATAAAACGCAAAAAAATTAAACTCTGCAGGGGTTGAGTAGAGACCTCCTGTTGAACAATTTTTTGAGCTGATACCTCACTATCCCCTATTTGCGTTTGATCCACGACTTTTTGGCCACCCTGTATAAACATGTCTTCATGATAAAGACAAAGCAATCAAGTGTACGCTTTATAGTCCCAACATCTTACATATTCATAAACACCTTTTAAGCAGATGTCTCCGCGTTAATAGTGAAATTCTCAAAGAATAGACTCGGGGCACCTTTTCACCTTGAGTCACCAGTCATTCCAAATGTGGTATGTAAGTAGGTTACTCAAAGTTTACCGCATTCCTATGTCTGAAAAGACAATTTAAAAATCCAAAAGATCACTTTCTAATTCCTGATTATTTGTCCCACAAAGTAGTGGTGCGCGGCAAAAATTGCCTTAAAAACGATCAGTTGTGGAACAACGGATGTCAGGTGATACGGGAGGAATTACGTATTCTGCCTCGACGTCCGATGATGAACCTCAGCTGCCGGTAGTAATCCGAACAACTCCTCTGAATTTAAATTCTATACCTTAAATATGTTACTGCTTTGATACATATAATATTAAATAAATAAATATGTACATGAAATATCAAACTGCGTAATCTAGGAAGTGAATATGTGTCGAACGGTATTTTATTACAAAAAGACAAATATTGTAGGTAATCTAAAAATGTAAGTACAATTTGTCACGCACTCTTCGCTATCGAGGTCAGATGAGCACTGCCCGAGTGTAAAAGCTGGGAAATTTCTTTAGAATTACTTAGGGTAAAACTTAGAGTCTAGACTATTTAAGGATAAACATTTTCATCGTACATTACATATGTGTAACTCTAGCGGTTTTGGCAGCGCATTCCACAATAGCTCGCAGATGGTAGATTTTTTCCTACTTACTTGATATTTTGGACAATTCACACAATATCTTTATAAATTGTTGCCTATGTGTTATTCTGATGTATAAACTATATTATTGTAAAGTTTCAATAAAATCCATTCAGTAGTTTTACGTGATAGGGTAACAAACATCCATCCATACTTACAAACTTTCGCGTTTATAATATTAGTAGGATATATCATGCATACTGGGGGCAAATACGAGAATTTGCTACTCCATCATAAACGCATCAGCGCATATCAGAGTTTTTACACGCATCGCTTTTACAAACAGAATGCGCGCTCATTCTACTTGTAAGATTCAATTTACTTTAACAATCACATTTCCTGATTTTCGGTAATTTACATCTGGTACTGAATATTCACCAAGTCTTTAAGAAGCGGAGTTTTCATCTTTCATAACATATTATATAAAAAAAAATTAAAAAAAACAAAAATAAATCAGTAGCGCTACAACTTCTTTAGGTCTGGGCATCAGATATCTGAATCTTTTTCATGATCATTTTTCAATCTGTCGCTGTCGACTTTTTGGATCTAAGACATGTCGGTTTCCTCACGATGTTTTCCTTCACCGTTCGAGCGAATGTTAAAGAATTCTATTCTAACCTAAGACACCAACTAAATTAAAAAACCCTCAGTCCCATTAAATTTGAAATGGTTTGAAAGGTTCATACAACACAATAAAAACCGGAAAATGAAGAGTGTATTCCAACAACTTATATAACCTAGAAACAAACTTAAACTTTGACCTTAGTTAACTAACACAAACTGCTACATTATTTGCATAGTCATAACTTTTATTCAACGTGCCAATTATTTTTTATATGTCGCCTACTCTATATAGTAAAATACAGTTAATTCCCGCGATCACTATCTTTAAAGTTAAGTAGAAGTCACGAAATAGCCACCACATCAATGTATAGCCGTGTTTAGTATGAGTTAATCACCCTCACCGAGAAACAGCTCGGTTGTTAAGCAACAAACGTTCTGCCCTACGATTCTGTAACTCACTTTTCGAACTCACACAGCGGTTTTCGCATCGGCGGTCGCTCTCAAATCAGTCGTGAAGCAGTCATTTTTTGATTTGGCATTCTGATAAACAATAAACTTAACAATAAATAAACCGCTCAGTGAGTTCGAAAAGTGAGTTACAGAGTCGCAGGGCTGTTATGTAAATAATATCAAATTTACGATTCAAAACAATATGGTTATAGAATCTTCATTTCTGATACAACTTTAAAACCTACCCATAATTAAACTTATTGCACCGACTACTAACAGTAACACGACACAAAAAAAAATTATACATAGAAAAAAAAAATGTAAATAGAGAGAGAGAGAGATAATTATAATTAGTAATTTTTTTATCGCATCAGCCAGGGCAATGTTCGTTTTTTATTTTTTATCGATATATAGCTTTATTAATTGTTTTTTTAGATAATCTTATCGGCGGTGTATCATAGACAATGTTACTGAGTGCTATACTGTAGATTAAATCTATTTTTTGGCCCAAAATTTTTCTATTTTTTAACACTTAGAAATTAAAATATTAACGAAATTTATTTTTATTTTTATTAGTACTTAGTATAGTTTTAGTTAAGTTTCATCATTTTCACTAGAGCTATACCGCCGATTACAGAAGCAAACATTGCTCTAGCCGATAGCTTTATAGTTTGTACTGTGATGATTTTTATAAGTGAAAATGTTTAAAAAAAATTATTCCATATTTTTCTAGACGTAAGCTATTTAAGACGTGTGAATGTGAAGGAAGTCCACCGATTGTAAGGCCCGTTTTTTTTCAATTGCATTTTGCCAGTTGAGGTTAGGACTACCTCATTTGTTGGATTAGGCCCGTATTCTAACAGCATTTCAGTCTAAAACCCCTAGCACAAGATTTGACACTTCAACAAATAACAATTTAACACAACACAAATCTATAATTTATTATTAGTCAAAAAGCGCGACAAACTGACACAGGCAAGTTGTTAAATAAGTGCGCTCTCTCAAAGGCAAGGGAATGTAGCTTGCCGGCCTAGTCACCCGTCTTTTGTTTTTGGTATAATTATAGTAGTATGAATATTGTGAAGAACTTATAATATATAATATAGTGAACAGTTTTATCTGAACAAAGTCCCTTTAGACTAGACTAAGGTAAGATTGAGGAGTTGAGATTTAGTGCCAAGCATGTATGTCAAGACCATAAGGCAGTTTAGTTTTAAGGTTTGTCGAGTCGGCTATTGCAAATCAATGTAGGCAATAACGGGATATTTTGTAATGTACAACAGGAATTAATAAATAGCATCACGATCAGACCTGTCGATTAACGGTTGATTAGTAAAAGGGTTGCCAACAAAAAATACTGTTCAAATTACCGGAAATATTACAAACCTATATAAAGTTTAACTGAATTAGTTTTAAAATCATTGAATTCAAAGGACTTTGACAATGTTATAAACATAATTTCATCTTGAAATTTATGGAAAATAAAGTATCATAGGTCGAATTGATAAACTCCATTGGTTTTTTAAGTGATTTAAAAATGAGCTTGTACTGTAATTCCTTGATAATATAGTCATGGTTAAATTTCAATTTTCTCACCACCAATATTATGTTCAATATCAATCTTAAACCCCAAGTTCCTTACTGTAGTCACAAACTGGTGGCAAGAGGAAACGCGGTAGACCCAGGCTGCGTTCGTGGGATGGAGTTCTCAAGGACCTCGAAATAAATCGTGGTGGTGGTGTGGTGGTAAACTTGGGGACGCTAAGGCCAACAAGGGGCTGTATAGCCATTAATAATGATGATGATGACCAACCGTTAACACTTGTAGATTTAATGAAGAACTGTCAAATGTATTCCGAATTACGACTAGTAACCCTAACGAGTAGTTTCTTAAAACCTAAGCGTTATTCTGATAATTACCGATAATCAAGCACCAATACTAATCCGCCAATAACGAAATATTTGACCACCGGAAATACTTGTTTATAACAATTACACTTTACAAAAACATTACAAAATTTGTCGTAATTAATATTTTGAATAATAAATTAATGCTTATCCGGAGATAATTATGTTTATCCGGATCCCAATTGGATTTACTATAATTACAAATAATTATACCACAACTTTTTTTCCGGACAGGCCCGCTTCTCTAACTCATTAGTTAATTAGCTGGCATTGGCACTCAAAGCATCCAAATCCGATTCTTACAATATCCTGAACAAACTGTACAAACTAAATTGCGTGGTACTACAACTGAAATACGATGTTACTGAACGTGGTAGCCCTACTTGCCTATCTTTAATTTATAAGTCGAGTCCAATTTAGTTAAAAATTTATGGCATGCGCCTGAGGAATTACAATACCAAATTAGTATTACATAACCAATAAGTATTTATATAATAGAAATATGTATATTCAAAATTTAAATAGCCGTCAGCTAGAACAAATACATATTGATTTTTTCCTTTCTAAGTTTCGTAAATGTTTGATCCTTTTTGTATATATTATATACTCCATCTTTGATAAATTTCCAGGATTATCGGGATTTATAATTTCCGAGGAATTTAATGACAAACATACTTACTCCGAAGCCTAAACAAACTCTCAAATATCAAATTCCAGCAATATCACAAATATATTACCTTTTTTAATTGTCCGTTGATAAAGATAAATGTCTGAGATGTGTTTTAATTAATATAATTTTCTTAATAAAAGAAAGTTATAATTTGCATTAGAAACATTGAAAAAGATAAGCACATTTCACTTTCATTAAAATATAATTAATTTAAACATTACACAAGATCATTTAAATATAATTAATTTAAATGTAAGATTAATTTTTATATAAGTTTTAATGTTGGTAATTAATTTTGATATCACCATTGAAAAGTACTAAGCTATTGATTATGGCTTCTCTTGCTTTTTTTCAAAGACACCGACTCCAAACACACCGAAGAGTATTTAATCAACAGAAACTTGAACATACATAAAAAATACACATACATACATACAACGTATACAACCTTTAGGAGTGCACTAATTATCGTCTTAGCGGTTGAATTTCCAAAAATTCTCTCTTAGTATGCTCCTTTCTCACTGAACCAGACACGAACCAAACAAACAATACGAAAGCCAATTCATAAGTATCACTATGTCTCAAGTCTCTAGTTGATAAAAGGGCCTGGGACTAGTGCTAGACAGGCTACTTCTAATTAATTTGAATTTGTTTTTAAATAATGTTTTTGATTTTGATTTTAAAAGAGTACCGAGATTTTTTACGCGGCTTTTTCTCGGCTACACCCTCTTCTTCTTTGGATGAGTAGGAATCTACAAATTCAAATTTAATGAGTGGAATAAGTGATAATTATTTTCCATAATAAACATATTTTATTTTATTTTTTATTTTACAAATATTGTATTTTCATACACATGCATTCCTTTACTGAGCAAGTTTTTCTTCAGCATAAAGAGAAATACAGCCTCCAAACGATTCGATGTTGAGAATTTCCTATTTTTATTATTCTACTAATTTTAATATTGGATATACGTTTTCAGCAATACAATTACGATAAAAATAAAATAGATGTTGCAAGTCCACACGCGTCAGCGCCCCCTAACGGGATAAATTCACGGTTAGAAATCGCTACCGCTGACAATCCAGAACAAATCACGGATATTTCTTAAATTCCTCACGCCTCACTACCGTAATCTTCTGATGTCTATATGTCTTTGGACCGTTCTTTGAACCCCGCATTATATTGGGAATAAGGTTTTAACTTCCGCGTATTCATTTTGATATGAAAAAAAAGTGCGTGCAAAGTACACATGTCAGAAGTGAAACTTCTTTGGAAAACTAATTATGAACTCTTGTTCATATTTATACAAAATTCCCGTGACTTAGAGGGAGGGAAAAAGGAAGATATGTAAGGAATTTAATTGTCATTAAAATATTAAAGGTGTCGAAAGTTAATACAAATTATTTTTTTTTTAATTTATTTCTTCGATAATAAAAACAGGTGGCATTTTAATTTACAATTCGTCATTTGAGATTTCAATAAATTATTTTGAATAAAATATAAAATAATAATATTTCATAAATTCTCTTTACGAAATTTTAATTTTAAAAATAGAATTTCTATAAGGTAATTCACCCTTCTCACTCCCTCTCAATCGGTCCCAATCGCTCTCTCCCTTTTCTTCGACAAAGACGCTGCATATCTTCGTGACGTTTTTTAAAAAAATTACCCTCATGCGCCTAAAGAACTTTCACGTCAAAAATGAGATATAAATGATATGATATACTTATTTAAATAAAGTGACGAATATTGTATGTAGAAAACGCTGTGACGATGTATATGCATTAAAATTCGTTTCTAAATAAACAGCACAATATAGTTTCGCACAAATTACATCTTATTTATTGGTAAAGAAATTAAAAGACACCATACACAAAAATATATTGCCATTTGCTATAAGCATAGTTTTTCTAAATATCTATGCTCAATATGTATGGATATTTTCACGTACTAATCCATATAAACACGAAATCCTTTGTTGAATGTCGTATTGTGGCTCTAATCAAGATCGACAAAGAAAATACAAAGCAAAACGTATTGTTTAGCGATACGATAAAATCTATTCGAGTCACGTTGTCAGCAACGTAAACTACAGCTACGGTTTAGTGTTCCCATTCATATGAACTTTAACGACTTGTTTTATTTATTATCTGTAGATTTTAATTTAAACAGTGTGAACACTGAAGTCCCATACCACAGGAGTTGGTCATTTTGCGTGTTTTAAAAAAAAAGGTGACAACCTTTTTTTTGGACCATGTGATGGTTTATAATTGATATAAAGGCTTTATAATAAAGCCCAGAAATCAAAATCTTCCAGCAATTCGTTAATTTAAATAACATTCATAAAATTGAACTATTTGAAATGTATTTAGTAAAAGTTAAATACTATTTAGTTATTTACATCATAATAAATAATAAAATGTAAAAACTAAAAAGTAAAAACACTATGTGATTGTGATAACTGATAATTGATATGTCATTAATACAATAAAATATAAATTCTACATAATTTTCGTTATACATAGTACATACTTATATGCTAATCTTTATTCTTAGGTTAAATAAAAGGGTTTAAAAATGGGGTCAGAAGGTTTTTAGCCCGTTAAAGCGTAACATTCGGTGACGGACGTCACGCAGACGCGTGATTAAACCGATCATCATCCCCCGTTTGGTCCTGGGAAAGGATAAATTGTACAAATGCTATTCAAGCTTTATCAAATACGATACACAGTACAACGCTACTGCGATTTATTGTACAGCCAGCACCATCTCTCGGCGTGAATTCGAACTACTTTGAATAACGTATGTTGTGATAAACTATAACGCGGCGCTAGTTTCAGATCTTTCACATTTCATTTATAATTACGAAAACTATCCACCGGAAACAAAGCTATAGGAGCATTCTTAAAAGAGGGCAAAATTTTTTGAAGTCGATTAATCACAAAACTACTATATTAATTTGTATCTTAATTGTAAAACATATTATGGAGAATGAAATATTTTTATTAATCCAGACTTCCACTGAAGTGCTATCGAAGTTATTATATTTTCCCAATGAACACCTGATCATCTTTTTTTTTTCAAAAATAATCACAAATCATTATTAATGGCCAGTATACTAAGAAAACGGAATTTTCTAAAAATATCGAAAGATGAACTTTACAATCCGTGATAAAAGGAACCAATTAAAAGTTATAAGCCGATTACTCAAGAGATCTTGAAACGTGACTCAAAGCTTTGAAAACATTGAAAATTAAAAGAAAAATCTAATTTGCAAAGACGGTAATAACTTTTAAAACCTATATTAATATTATAAAGAGGAAATATTTGTATGTAAGTATGTTTGTAACGAATTGGCTCAAAAAGTACTGGACCGATTTTAAAAATTCTTACACCATTTGAATGCTACATTATACTGATTAATATAGGCTATTTAAATTGCTATAATAATTAATATACATAACAAATAATGCTACCCAAGGTGTAAAAAAATGCCTATAAAATATATTTCATCACATGCGCTGCGAAAACGATTGAGGATAGAACAAAAAAATGTTCCACACTATAAAAGAAAATATCTACAAAAATATTTAAAAAATGAATGTACGCCGCTAATATTATAATATACGTAGAATAATTAAGGTACTCTCTCTGGTAAATTGTGACTCCTTAAACCGAACTGTGCAGTAATACAGACAGAAATAAGCAGTTCTAATGGCTTCAATGTGCAAGTCTCATCCCATGTCCCTGAGGATTTTACACTTTCTCGTACGGTGTAGGAAAATATCATGAGGAATCTGGCAGGCTTTAGACCCAAAAAGTCGGCGTCTGTCAGGCATAGAAGATATATATATCTACTTATCATCACTGTAGAATGATGACCTCGTATGTCAAAAAACCATTTATTTTTTATTCTTAGACTCTTATCATTTAACTGGTATATTCATGAAGTGAGGACTTATTTATTTATTACAAATAAGTCCTTTTAACCATCCAAAACTATGTACAAAATTACATAATAATATTTCAACGAACATTGACAAAATGAAACAGTTTTTTCGTTTCCTGTAATGTTTGGTTCTCCGGACATACGAGGTTATCATTCTACAGCGACGTTATATTCTATATATATAAAAGGAAAATGGTCTTCATGTTTAGTTCTCCGGACAAAAAAAAAAAAAAAAAAAAAAAAAAAAAAAAAAAAACCAAGGGGGGGGGGGTTTTTGTGGGGGGGGGGGGGGGGTTTTTATATTTTTATAAAAAAAAACAAAGGTCCTTTATTTTTTTATTGCTGTTTTACTTTTATGAGGATTTATCTTCATTCGGACTACACGCGGAAACGTTAGGGGACCCTGAAAACCACAAAAAAAAAAAAAAAAAAAAAAAAAAGAAAAAAAAAAAATTTAGAAAGGGAGGGGGGGGGGGAAAAAAAGAAAAAAAAAAAAAAAAAAAAAAAAAAAGGAAGAAAAAAAAATTTTTTTTTTTTTTGCGGGGAGGGGGGGGGGGACGTTAGATTCTATATATATATTATACTTGCTTGTATAATGAGACAGAAATCCAAGGCAAAACCAAGGGTTGTAGCGCCACTGATTTTATTAATAGTACAGAAAAATTTATATCATCCATATTTATTACTTAAAGATACGTAGTTCTTTTAATATTTGTTTTATATATATTAACTGCATTCTTGGATTTTAATAGTAAAAGTGCAATTAATTAAATTTATTTTAGCTCAAACCGCATTCGTTCGTAAAATTAATAAGGTTCAACCACATAATTAAAAAAGAAAAAATATTTTTATTAAAGTTACAGCATTTTGAATTTTAAGTTAATATAAAAGTACTGCTTATCGATTTCACTTTACAAACATCGTTACTTTAATGTCAACAACAAGCGATTTATAAAACACGTATTAAACAATCATGTGTATTTTCCGAAGTGCCCTAAAGTTATGTACAACTTGACTACGGAATTAAAAGGATTTTTTACTTTACAGAAAACCGATAGGTTCCTACTAACTTTACACACTTTTATAAGAATTAGGGTAAGATTCAAAATATATTGTGTTATTTCTTAATCTATTGTAAAAAGGCTTACTATGAAGTTAACGATATTCTAGTTGATAAAAGAGCCTGGGACCAGTGCTAGACAGGCTACTTCTCATTAATTTGCGATATTTGTTGTAAAATAAGTGTTGTTTGATGATTTGCTATTTTAAAAGAGTACCGAGAGTTTTTTACGCCGGCTTTTTCTCACGGCCTACACCCTCTGTCTTCTTTGCCGATCAGTAGGGATTAATAATTAAATGACGTGGAATAAGTGATACCTGTATCTTATGTTCCATAATAAACATACATATTTTATTTTTATTTTATTTTATTGGAAACGACGCAATTGATATATCAAATCTGAGGCTTGTAACACCATTAGATTTTACGCCACTACATTATTTAAAAACGTTTCCAAGACTTTCGTATAATGTGCTATTAAGAAGAAAATCTTAACACAAACTGGTTTGAAACCAAAGGCCACGCGAAAGTGATTCGGTCACCTAAACATCTTGTCGGCTTGCGTTTACCGTTAACAGCGAAATGCTAACTCGTCGAAATGGGCTAGTGTTACGGTCACAAGCAGTTATACTATGAGGCCAAAGAAATGTATAATGTAGTAATTAAACTTTCACATTAATTATGTTAAACAATTGGTAATTACTACCAAATAATATACATAAGAAGCCGCTAGAAATTACGATGAGATATTCTCGCCCTAATTTTTTCTATTCAAGTAATGGTAATAATGTATTTAATTTAATTTGTAATAATAAATTCCTAAACTTGTTTTCAATAGAAATAGGAGTGAGGTATGGATAAACGTAAAACAATACAAACTAAATGAAATTAATATAAGGTTCCTGAAGAGAATCAGTGTTGGCTGATTGACTTCGTGCGACGCTCATCCCTGAGGTCGTAGGTTCGATCACCGGCTGTGCACCAATGGACTTTCTGTCTATTTGCGCATCTACTTACGTCTTACGGAAGGAATTGTGAGGAAACCGGCAAAAAATCTCATATCCAAAAATCTAAGCTTACCTACTTACGTCTATGAAATAAAGCGATCAAATAAACTGAGGCCAAGAAAAGATTGTAGCGCCACTGTATTATTTATTATTATTAAGTTTCCTGAAAGGCCTGTAGTAGCTATTTCTGGTATTATACAGAAAAAAAAATACGTCTTACCTAAAATGAATAAACTAGTTTAAACTAAGAACGTTTCTATTAACAGAATTTAACTTGATACTGAATCAAACTTATTGTTTCCACGATCGATTTCTTTGTGCACATAAAAAGCCAGAAGCCACAGATTTTTCAAAAACAAACTACTACACAGTATCATAACGTAAAAGTAAACATATATTTTGTATTCCTTGTTAAATTTTCTTTAATTGACGTAATTATATAAAATAGTATTAAATTGTTCATATGGTCCGATGAGCACCCGACACGTACCTAGCATTACGGTGAGGGAAAGCCAGTTTTCCGGGCTGCTTAACCTACGATACACTTCTCTCCAACGGTCTATGCATCGCTTGATTGCAGCTCATTATATGCACCATACAATTCATTATTACGCTAGACAAACATCGTCTCGGTAGAATTGTGATAAGTGATAACCCTAGGTTACAGAAGTTAAATGAAAGTAAATATTAAAGATGAAACTGATTAATAAAATCAAAGACAAAATTAAAATTAAAATAATAAGAATCTGTGGGTTTATGTATTATAGTACTGTGTTAAATATGTATTTTTAAACGGAATATAAACATATTCATTAATAAGCATAAGAACACTGTTTTATTAAGGAAATAAGGTAATTACAATTCAACGAAATCAAATGTTTAATAGTTCCTTTCCTTGCTTTCAGGATAAACGCATTAGCCTGCGTATTAAAGTATGGACAGTAACGGTATTGTTCGTCACACTTGGTGCACGAGGGCAAGGACAGTGCCCGTGGAAGGAAACGCCAGCCTTGCAGGACACATGCGTGTGCGCTTACAACTTAGCGAGACAACTGTCGGTGCAGTGTGATCAGGTAAATTTTATCATCATTTTTTAAATACTCTGCAAAATCTAAGGACCGAAATTCGTTACCCGCTCAAGTTCTTGAGTTTTATAAATTGAATAAGCCTGAGTAATGACTTATGATTCATCGGGATATCAGTATTTTTAGTTTAAGGGGGGGGGGGGGGGGGGGAAAAAAAGAAAAAATTGGGCTTGTCCACACGAAATTTAATTATTTTTAGCATCCTACATGTGATTGTACTACACGATAATTTTTTGAAAATTTTCTCTGGTAGTTGCTTCAAGAAAAGTATTAAGTAGTTGTTTTATTCATTATGAAATTCTTATTTGTTAACTGTACATTTCGTCTCATGGTGCAATTCTATTGGGCCGACATTTGGGTCGGAAAAATAATCCGTATTTCCCGATGACTCAACGTCAACATATCATCGAGTCAAGGGGGTTTTTTTTTTGGGGGGAGGAAAGGGGAAAAAAAAAAAGGGGGGGAAAAAAAAAAAGTATTTATGAAAAAAAAAGGGGGAGGAGTTTTTTTTTTTTTGAGGGGGAGAGGGGGGAAAAAAAAGTGGGGGGGGGGAAGAGGGGGATTTATGACTTTTATAAAGTTTGTCTTTAATTTTTAAAAGCTCTTTAACCTAAACATATACTCGTCAAACTTTTAATTGTAAAATTACTTGTTATTGTGACAATGTGCTTATCGTAACAATTAACTTAAGATATTACCAGAATTAATGCTTCTAAATACGAGTTAGATGCCTTTTAAAACCTGGTTAATCTATTTTCATTGTTTTCAGGTGGATTTTCCAGCCCTACTATTCGCTTTAAACTCCAGCGCACGTAAAATCACTATAGATCTACTATATATTAATAATTCCACTGTTACCGAACTAACGGACGATTTGTTTATAAATCTCGCAATACACAATTTACAAATATCTAGTTGTAAAATAAAGAGAATTGGAGAAAATGCTTTCAGAGGGCAGGGCCAATTTTTGAAAAACCTCAATCTTCAGGATAACGAACTTACAGAGGTCCCAACAAAAGCTTTCGGAATATTGAAAAGTCTTTCACTCCTTGACATATCAAAGAATCGGATAACCTACATTAATGATAACGCTTTCTTTACACTTCAAGAGTTAACTACATTAAAAGTTTCGGACAATAACGTGACATTAGCGCCCTATGCTTTAGCTGGAATCGAAACTTCACTGAAAAATCTTAATCTAAAAGGCACTAAGCAAAAAACAGTACCAGAATGTATTCGGGGTCTTAAGAATTTGGCGTTCCTTGATCTATCCCAGAATGGAATCCGAGAATTGCCCGGCCCTGATGGAATTAAGATCTTTGAAGGTCTAGAATCATTAACGGCATTAAATCTTGAGAGAAACTTGTTGGTTAATTTAAGAAAGGACGCATTTTTTGGTATAAAAAACACGTTAAGCTCTCTCAGTCTTCTCAATAATCTATTGCCGGAGTTTCCAACTGAAGCCATAGCAACGTTGACAGAGTTACGAGTTTTAGATATCGGTTTCAACCTATTAAACAAGTTGCCGACTGATGCATTTTTAATGAATCCGTTAATAACTTTATTGGCTCTAGATGGTAACCCACTTCCAACTGTCCCAGAAAAGGCTTTATCTCATCTGAATCATACGTTACGAGGTCTCAGTTTAGGTGGGCGCTTTTTAAATTGCGACTGCCGTCTAAGATGGATAATCGAATGGATTCGTAACGGCGAACTTCAGGTTACATCTCGCGAAAGAAATCCTCAATTTTGCGGCTATCCTCCACACTTTCGTGAACGCGGATTTTATAGCTTTGAACCAAATGAACTTATTTGCGATCAAGATATGGTATCATTTATGGATTCACAACCAACCACTACAAAAAAGGTTGCAGAACTCCGTACGACAACGTCAACAACAACCACGTCAACTACGACGCAATCAACAAGTTCTGTACCGATAAGCTCAACAACTGTTTCTTCTTTTAGTTACATCAAAAACGAGACCTCTAGCGTACCAACAACAACACCAAGCACAACTACAAAAACTACTTCAATACCATCATTAAGAACCGCAGCACCATCCTGGCGCCACGCTCCCAATCAAAGACCACCATTAATAATGAATTTTTCACAACAGAAACCAAAAATAGACGATTCAAATGAAGTTATCGTTAAGAATGCATACAGGCAGGATAACTCTGTAATTATTCAGTGGGATTCTGATGTAGCCAATATTTTGGGATTCCGCGTTGTATATAGATTATTTGGAGACAAAAGTTTTAAGCAAGGACCACCTCTAGAGGCGAGCGAAAGGGAATTTAAAATTAAAAATGTTCCATCGCAGGTACTTGTTACTTATTCCGAAAAATTTATAAAAACCTAATTGAGGCTATATATTTTATCTATTTTACAGGAATGTATCGTCGTTTGCGTCATTTCCTTGGAGGAAGTACACGTCAGTCCAGAGACGGTACCATATTCGCAATGCAGAGAAGTTCGCACAGTGTCCGCTGCAGCTACCAATATGGACAAAATTACTATAGCAGCTAGTGCTGCTATATGCGGGACTATCGTGGTAGCAGTACTTATTTTCGCGGCTGCATCACGTAGAAGATCAAGAACAATTCATCGCCTACACACTCATCCACCAGAGAAAATGCCCAATCCTTGCTGTGGGGGTCTTACCGGTACACCAAGTCCCAATGGTCCACTATCTTCGTTGACAACAATTGGGGCGTTTGGAAAACAGCGTGAGTGGGACCAAGTATCGGCTTATAGTGCACGATCTATTCCGCGTGCACGCTCTTTCACTGAACCAGCTGTTCCAGAGCCTTTACAAGGCCGACCAGGACGGGCGCGGTCACTGGCAGATGGTCAATCACAACATAGTTATTCACAGTCTGCTCGCTACGGCCCGCCTGGATATCCTGCAAGCATGTTAGGATCGAGAACCGGTAAGACTATGTTTTCCTTTCGTTTCCTGCTTTGTCTTTCCGAACAATACTATTGCATTAATAATGCATCAAGGTACTTTTTCATGACAGCTACTTATTTTCAGACCTTCGGCAGTCACGCCAGTCGTTAGGAGGGGCGTCAGAAAGAGCATCACGTCTGTCATTAAGCGGCGCTGCTGGCGGGGCTACGAGTGGCACGGCTGGGTCTAGAAGGAGACCTAGATCGCGATCACGACCCGCCAGTCGATATAGCGTAGGTTCTCTCGGCTTAGGCTACTGTGATACGTCTGACAACTGGACCGATCATGACATGGACATTTATATGGCACGAAATCCTACAACGCGGGGCGGCCTCGTGCCATTATAGCGAACGAAAAGCACGGCGTTGGGGGATATAGAGCGGGTTGACAGCTATACACCGCCAAGAAGAGCCTGCAAATCCCGATGCAAGCACGAAGCACATATTCGCCCACGCCGACGCACTCACTGTCACACCTGCGAGGCTCATGATCAGGACTCAAGTGAAGATTTAACGTGGGATGCATTTAAGTGTCGGAATAAGTGAGAAAAGGGACTTAGAGGTGTATCAGTTTTAATCGGTTCAACTTGTACATATTATAAATTGAGTACTTATTAAATATTAAATAGATATGCAAAAATAAAATAGGATTTATGTGTAAGTAAAATTATTAATACTTTTACTGTCTAACGAAAGACCGTTGTAGATATGTTGTTTGTCATGCAAAAATTATAGAATATATTATTATAAGATAATTTAAATGTATATATAGTGTTATTTTTATAACATCTAGAAGCAGATCCAAAATGGTGCTATATATAAGAAATCTGTTAATAATTATTGAGTTTATAAATGTAAATAAATTCTTTACTTTGGACTTTTTGCTTTAATTTACTTTGTACTTATTACTCCCACTAATAACATAGTCATATAATGATTTGGTTACATTATTATAACATGAGATATGAAGAATACTATAGATATAGTACATAGTTTAGAATTAGATACTTACCCCTGAATAAGTATTCTATGCTCCCATCTATATTGCAACTCTTGAGTAAACTCATACCATAAATGGGCAAGATAAGGTAATCCTCCAGCTGATATTAGACTGGCCGCTGTTAGCGACAGTCTCCAAACCAAGCCATCCACAGGACTTGCTTTTAAATAGCTACAGAGCCTTGTTTCACCATTTTCCTGGAGCCAAATTAGAACCAAAATATTATTTTTATGTTAAAATTAATTTCTAAAATATAGTTGGTCATTTTTTACTCAATTTAAAAAATATATATGTCAGATAATGTAATTTAAAAAAAATATGCTTATACATTATCATTTTATATCTGTTTTCCATCTACGGCATAACTAATATGATTATTTTACATCTTTAATTAAAAACTTACTTGTTTGTTCTCAACTTCCAATTGATCAGGATAGGGATAAGAATTATTGGCCACTGCATCAGGGAACACATAATACAACATAGTCATCAATAAATCATCTGCTATAGGACCTTTAAACTCTCCAACTGAAGTGTTTTGTCTCATTGCTGCCTTAACCAGTTTTGATATTGTGATGGGGGCTTCAGTTATTTTGTGCAACGGATTTACTACGCCTAAGCTTTTACTCAAACCTAGTACATCCATGATCAACTGCTTGTTTTCTAGTAATTGCATAACCCTGTCTATTGTGTCCGATAATTGACCTCGAATATTATTACGAATTTTTATTGTTATAGTCCAAGTTGGAGCCATTAAAGGGTCAATGTCAGAAAAGGTAGACGAATCAACTATGGCACTCTCTCTAAACTGTGGCCATATAGCATTAAGGAGAGCACTCTGAATAGGACTACTTTCCAAGCCAAATGGAATGTCTATCAGTTTCATAACATCAAATCCATCAATTGACAAAAATTCATTTGATAATAATCTTTGTCTCCATGCAAAAGTATCGGAATATTTTAGTTCATATGAAAATTTTACTGAAATAACAACAGCATCCAGTGGTATAGGAGAAGAGATTTTCGACTTAAACAGACCAACAAGACCACTAAGGTGAGAACACTGATTAGAAATTCGTTCCAAGTGGATTGTGTCAAAGAATACTTTAAAATCAGTGTCTTCGTAAATACCTAAGTATGTATGCTGCCAATGGTCCCTTATTTTAACGAAAAAAGGCACACCACAGTCAACATTCGCAAAAGCAATATTAACAGAACTCATAACCAACTTAATAACACTTCCTTCTACAAGAGGCGATCGAGGACAGAGCATTAGATATCGTTTTAGGCCGAACCAATTAGAAACAGGAAACGCACTTCCATCGGTGTCATCCATAAACTTTGTTGTGGAACCCCATAAACCGTTTTGTATATCTTTTAGTATGCTATGATCATCGATATTATCAGTCTCTTCACAACCTCTTAGAGGTTCTAAAGCATGATAAGTCAATCTGAAATCTAAGCCATGTAGTTTAATATCTTCCGCCTTAGTTAACCATTTCTTTGTGTAGTCGCTAAACTGTTTCGCAAGTTTTGATCTAGGTAAATGCCACTCTTGCATTACTTCCTCTAGTCTAGCTATAAACACTTCCCATTCCGATGCAGTTGTAAAATCTTGGTGATAAATATCATATTCGTCTATTTCCTCATTCATTTTAAAATTAAAATTATATTATTTGTATTTTGTAAACTAAAATAGGCAGCTGTTCATGACAGTGACAGTTTAGCGATGTGCCATATGTTAGTTATCAAATGTCACCTATTCAAGAAATACTACTTTTAAAGTCATATGTCATACCACAGTTTCGCTAACATTACATAGTATAAATGCATAAACTTTTGGTTGGGCTTATAGGTTGTCATGACAACAAAAATATTTGAAACATTCGAATTTCGACGTAAATAATTATAATATTTTTTAAGTGAAGAAAATATATTGTCCATTAAAAATGTTTCGAGGGGATAATTCTCATTCATTGAGTTATGAACAACAGTCAAAATTTATTTTAGATCGTATAACTAACGTAGAGAAACACTTTGGTGAACTTTGTGTCGGTTTCGGTGATTATACTCGGAAAACTGCTAGGTTTGTTGTTTTTACAACATTATCGTAATGAGTGGTTTTAAACCAAAAATTTATGTCATGTTTGGATTCCTTTACGGCTCACACAGCTTACGAAATTTTTTTACTTTTTATTACAGATTACGTGACATGGGAGACGAACTCGCAAAAATATTTAAGGAGTATGCTAATAATGAATTAGTTAACAAATCCTTGAGTACTGGTTTAGACAATTTGTCTTTAACATTAACAGCTATAGAGGAATATAGAAACTGTGCTGTTCAACGCTTGGAAGCAAAGGTAATCGAATTTTAAAAAATCAGTGGCGCTACAACCTTTTAGATCAGAGCCAAAGGCTTGGGTATCTGCTCCGTGATTATTTTTCTAGTCGGTAAGTAAGTGAGCAGCCTTTAGATCAGTAAATTTTTTCGGTCTAAGGGATGTCCGTTTCATCACGAGTATTAATTGCGCACAGACAGAAAGTCCATTAGTGCACACCCGGTGTACGAACCGACCAAAGGGACCTCAGAGTTCGCACGTTGAAGCCACTAGGCCAACGATGTTCTAAAATTATAGTTAATATTGTAAAATTGTAATTATTGTACGTGTTTTAATATTTTTTTTTAAATAATATATAGTAATATAATAAAGATGTAGTATTATAAGACTCTTTGACGCACCAAAAAAAAATACATATATAACACAGGTAATTGGGGAGTTATGCCAATACGAAAATATTTGTAAACACGCCCGCGAAGAACTGAAACATACTATGAGCGTTCGTGAGAAAGAAATGGCGAGGAAGAAGATTCTTGACAAAGCTCGAGAAAGGCAACCATTTAATCGACAACAAGTGGTAAAGAGTTTACTTTTTCTCCTAATTTATTCAATAAATTCCCTACATTTTGGTCATTGCATGCGAATTTTGTTTTATATGTTCGCAATAAACCGTTTCTCACGGAAATAAAAAATGATTTGAGACGTATATGGCCTGAACCAAAAGTATCCATTGGTATTTTACACTCATCGATCAGGCATATAACCCTAAGACTTGCCATAAGGGGGCAATGAAACACACGCAGAAATGTGTCTGTCTCTCGTCGTAATGGGCTTCACAATTATACGATTCCTAAACAATGATATCTAATTTACAAACAAGTCCAAATTACGAACAAAATATTACAAATATCTACTATATACCTACGCTACGCTAACTAGTAGAGAGCAAGATTGTCTAAGGTGGCGTTTTCTAGTTTAGGAGGCAAAGGTGGCCCTTTTTTGAGCGAAATGAGTACCTACTATAAAAGCGTCAAAATAATGTGATACCTAATACTAATATCCTTTGATAGACATACGCTGAATCCGAGCTCCTCAAAGCATCAGCGGAGATGTCGCGTACAGCTAAGGGTCTCAGCGAGCTGACAGAGTTCTTTGAAAAACGCAAGTTGCAGCAACTGAAGGGTCTACTCACGGACTTCGTGATGGTGGAAATGACATTTCACTCGAGGGCTGTGGAACTGCTAACTGTTGCGTACCAGCAAATTGGTGATATCAACGATAAAGCTGACTTAGAGGTTGGTACGATTTAATTTATCTTTGTGACTTGAAGTTCGGGCTTATAGTCGCTTTTTGACTCTGGTCCCTGAGATCGTAGGTTCGAAACCCGGCTGTGCATCAATAAACTTGTCTTTGTGCACTTTTAACACTTGCTAGTTGCTCGTACGGTGAAGGAAAACATCGTTAGAAAACCGGCATGCCTTATTGGGTAAAAGACTTAAAAGTCGAAGGTGTGTGTCAGGCACAGAAGGCTGATAACCTAATGAACCAGAAATCGAATGCCCAGACCTTCAAAGGTCTAACTGCCACTATTTTTTGGCTTAGGGGTTAATGACGAGGTTCGGTTTGCAGCGAAACAATCATTGTTTCTGGCGATCGATCTGAATCGACGCATGAATGTCTATCCCATGTCCCATTCTCCAATGGATTAGTAGAATTTTACAGTTCAGCTAACGTAAGAGATATTACAACAATCTTCCTAGATTATTCCTTCAAAGAATATTTTAATGGTATGAAAAGGGCGGACTGGCTTCTCGTTTGAAATCTTAGCTCAAATGGGAAATAGCGTATTTACATAGCAAATACAACAGGATATTATCTAGTCCATCGTTTCTCAACTATTTTTATGCCGCGACCCACGAAAAAGCCAAAAAGTTAAGTAAAACAGCCTTGGGACCCCGTCACTGTAAAATTATTAATTTAGTTTTATAACACTACACTATAATTATTCATTCCTTTAATAAACTAATCTTTTGTATTTATTCTTTTTTATCAAACTGCGACTACCTTTTAAAACACACTCGACCCACGCTTGAGAAACGATGATCTAGTCAGATTATAATAGATATCTAATTTGATGTTTTTTTTGGAGTTGTTATTGACAGGACTTTCCGAAAAAGAGGAACCAACGGTAATTTTACTTTTATAACTTTACGATTCAGGAAATAAAATTAGCTTTTACTGTCTAATAATAAAAAAATATATAGGCATCATACTTTCTTGATGCGTTTAAATTTTAATAATAAAATATAAAAATTAATTTTTCATATGAAGTATTAAAATGATCACTATCGAACCATAATGAAACAACGGTGTTGTGAACATAACATAAACAATAATAATTTAGCACTTCTGCGACTTCTCTTCGCGTTTCTTTTTTTTGCAATTTTTTTATTATAAAAGTTTTTAAGTAAATAAACTAAAGTTGCATAAAAAACAATTCATTTTTAAGAATTTTATATAAATCATTTAATTTGATTATTCAAAAGCTATTTAAATAAAATATTGTAGAACTTCAAGCGGAAGCTAAAGTCTCCAGAAAAGCCAGTCAGCACTGGTATTTCGGCGAGATCTTCTTCGCTTGCGTCACTCATGTATCCACAAATGTCTCCACAAAAAGACGACGACTCCTCGGTAAGCATTGAATAAAATCATTATAGGTATATATCAGGTAGCACACCTTAACTGGCTATAATAATGACAGTTTATTGGTGTATTTATTTCGTTTCTTATAACATCGGTCTGTATTCGTTCATTTCATGGTACCCGCAAATTTAGTCCTTGGCACTTGTGGTAGAATTTAGTCGAGAATTAGCGCTAAGCATGACTGTCATCCAATATGAGTGAATATTTTATTGTTATACTTACCCTCTACTTCCGCTCGTCTTTGTAGGTCAATGCTATGTTATTATTTCAGAGTTTGGGAAAAATGCGTTCACCGGATAAAAATATGAAAGCGAGATCAAGCTCTATAGCAGCACTCATGAACCATTCAACTTCGAAAGACGAAGACACTGTTACGGTATAAACTAATTATATTTTTTTACAAGTAATTTAATATAAAAGTTACAATTTAAAGCGTAGGTTTTCAGTCCGAGGTTTGAAATTGAAGAAACTGTTTAGAAGAATATATTTCTTACTAGCAGTAGCAGTTAAAACAACATAAATGTGCAGCACAACTTGCATTTGTGCAGTTTTTTTACAAATGAGTAACTAAACGAGAATGTGTATGACTATGACCAAAGTAGTATTTTAAATAATTATATTTTCAACAGGAAACAGATGACTCTGAAGATCAAAGCTCTACGGAAGAGTCCGAATCGAAATAATAAATTGGATATTATTGGAAATTACTTTTTGTGTCAAATGTGATTGATCATAGAGTACATTATCTATTAGCCTTGATTTAATATCATATAGACTAGTGTAAGTAATAAAAATGTGTTTTAAAATATTGTTTATAAATGATACTATCCACGCAATTTATTTATGGATCATTTGACACATCATGCAGGTCATCGACGGAGGAGCTAATCATAATAATTCAAAACAAAAAACGCGTAAAATTTGTCTGGTTCATACAAGGATGTACCTCTCAGTGTTCAACTGTGAAAACGTATTTATTCCTTTTGAATTCACCTTATTTAAAATAAATTTGAGAAGTCAAATTTACGAAACGTCAACTTATGGTTTCGAGTCAGGATAACACACGCGATACGATAGTTTCTCCGATTAGATACATCCTGTGCCGCACCGTGCAAGACACGGGCAAAATCGATATATGGAGCTTCTGGTTACTCATTTGTAAATTCATTATCTAAAACCATTCTTGTTGAACTGTCAATGAAACTAAAAAGTTTCAACATAAAAAAATATCTTGCTTATAACTCTTGTCTCAAAACAATTAGCATTGTATTATTATGTAGTTATGATAATTAACGCTTACTACGTAAACACGGAGGAACTACATTCACTTCTTACTGAACCATAATTGTTGAAGTTTAATATGCACATTGCACAGAGTATACTGGTTTATATACATTTATAAAAATTATTGTTAAAACTTATGAAAGAACTCAAAAATGCGTCTGGCAGTTATGGGACTTCTAACAACATTGATTTGTAAAGTAAGCATAGAGGTACAATCCTTCTGAAGAAAAATATACAAATGTTTTCAAAACAATTTAATGTGTGAAATTACAAAAAATATGTGATACAAAAAACTTAATCTAACACTACAATTAAAATACCTATTTGTGAATAACAATTATTTTCACAGCTGGGTTGGTTGCAAACAAACACCATTAAGATACATTATGTTTCAACAATAATATATTGATGACATTTAAATTAGGTTATAATATGGAATAAAAAGTTATAAATACATGAAGTTAATTTAATTTCTTCAAAGTGAAAATTGTTTTAGAATATATATATATTACTTAATAAAAATGTTTTTAAATTTTATTGGTTCTTTTAAGAAGATTTCAATGTTAATACGAGTTACAAACTAATTTGGTGTTTTTTTTTCATTATAATGTTTGGAATGAAGATTTAAATCTGCATTAAAAAAGACAATTCATGCATATTACTACAAATCAAACACTACTATATGATTAATGTCAATTTCTTATATGTATTATTTTTCATTTTCAACACCTGCTTGTGTCATCAAATCTGTGATATTTTTTTCCAATTCATCAACACGAGTACCCATTTCATCTATTCTATTAATAATTTGGTCAGACATACTTTGAAATTTATCTTGCATGTTTTGTAACAAAGATTGCACCTGAAAATAATTGTATATTCGGGTAATGATGAAAATGTATATGTATTTTATTTTGATTATGGGTTAATGGGCATTCAAGTGTGACATAAGAACTTCAATATTATTGATTAAAATTCAATATTTGGTAAACTGGAGAAGGATGTGAAAGCATGTTAAGTTGATAATAACTTACATATTGTGTTACTTCTTGCATATTCTTCGGGTCGTTACTTGGTGTGTAGTTATTTTCTACATCTGATGTAGGTTGCTCAACTTTTGGATCTGCCATTTCTCAAAAATACGATTGCTTCCTATGAAACCGCTAGCACTACTTAACCGTTGCTTAGTTCCCAACAAGTTCGACTTCGACTGATTGTTGAATTTCAATTCGTTCAACGTTATCTCATGCTAAGGCACGATTTTCCGAAAATCGTTTTGAGCGAGTTATTATGTTATCCCAAAGTGTAATAATTCTAAATTCGTAATTCTCATTACATTTGAAAACACATCAAAAAAGATAATATTCATAAATTAAAAATACTGTCAGAACTAAAAACCACAGATGGTTTACAAATACGTCAAATTTATGTATTGTCAAAGTTTAAATTTTACTTGAAACTTGAAAGCGAGAAGTCAAGTTTAGAACGTGACATTGGCGGAATTGTGAACACCTTCTTCCGCGCAATCACCCTAGGGTGGCGCTGGGTACCCCGTTCGCCCATGGGCTAGGGGTAAATAACGTGACAGGGCGGTCGCTGTGATTTACACAGATGTCGCCATTATAAATAAAGTGAAGTGAAGTGAGAAGTCAAGTTGACTTTCATTCATTAATTTGAAATCAGAAATGTCAATTGTATTAAAAATCTTTATAAACCATTGTTCATCGTTGTTAATTTTTTTATTTACAACTTTGTTATTTCTGTCTAAGCACTAAGGAGTAACCTAAACATTGATAAGTATGTTCAAAGTTGTTCTGTAAAAATCAATATATGTGTTATGTTGATGTCGCTAATAAACAATATACCAGAGAACTTTTTGTAACATTTCTAATAATAACTTAAATAAGTGAAAAATATTGTGGATTGTAGGAAAGAATAACATTTAATCAATAAGCAATGCAGCCGCTGTTAAAAAATGATATTCAAATTGATTTAAACCAAGTACGACTGGATATATTACAAGAGATCCGTGAATGTAATGACCGGGGCTTAATTCAAACAGCTAAATGGTTAGCGGAATTAAACTTTGCGTTGAGAGATCATAAAATACAGTATCCAGAACAGCAAAATCCATATGACGATATAGCATCAGATGAACGTGAAGCATACAGCCTATCCAAAACGTATTTTGATTGCCAAGAATATGATAGAGCAGCACATTTTGTAGAGAATTGCAAGAGCTCAAAATGTGTGTTCCTGCACCGGTATAGTCAGTATATGTCCAGTGAAAAAAAGAGGTTAGATAATGCCACTGATGTTGGCTCTGAGAATCCTGAATCAACACAAGTTTTACTTGATCTTTTGTCTTATTTTAAGGTGAGTTTTCTTACTAATTCTAAAAGTTTTTCATAGGTTTTTGAATCTCATTGATAATTTATTCAAGTATAAAGTAAATAAGTGCTCTCCATAATAGATAAGAATTATTTCAGGCAAATCAAAACAGCAATGATGGCTACCTACTCTACTTGGAAGGGGTTGTTTTAAAGAAACTTGATCTTAGAAGTCAAGCAGTATCAGTTTTACAGTCATCAATAGCTGTGACTCCTACCTTATGGTGTGCCTGGGTGGAGTTAGCTAGTTTAGCAAATGAATATGAAGCCTTGGATACTCTGCAACTGCCAAAGCATTGGATGATGTACTTTTTTGCAGCTCATGCTTTTGTGGAGCTTAAACTGTCTGAACAAGCTTTAGAAGCATATACAGCTTTAGCAGCAGCTGGATTTGAAAAAAGCACTTATATTAATGCACAAATGGCTATAGCACATCATGATGCAAGAGGTAAATATAACACTACCTGATATCTGCAATTTATATTTTTAGTTAAGTTAAAAATATGAACTTGTCTCCCTTTTAAAATTAATGACAGCAGATGCCCATACGTAACTGCAAGACATGTTCTAAAGCCTAATAATATTTGATGTCATACAAAGCTACCTAAATGCTTTGTATGACATTTCGTATCAGCTCATGATACGGCATTTTCACTATAAGCTTAAATCCAAACATGAATATTAGAACATCATGGTTATGATAAAACTATTTTACAGATGTGGATTCATCTCTAGCACTATTTAGAGAGCTGTACCAAAGTGACCCTTATAGATTAGATAATTGGGATGTGTATTCCCACCTTTTGTACTTAAAAGAGAAACGAATGGAGCTAGCTAACTTGGCACAGAAGGCTGCTGCTATTGATAAATATAGGGTTGAGACATGTTGTGTTATTGGTAAGACTATTTACAGAATATTTAATATCGCCTATTTAATATTTTTTACCAATATAATATATATTTATTTACCTAAATTATATTTATTGTAATTTGCAAGCATACAACATATGTATGTATTAAAAATAAAATAAATAAAAAAATATTTTTATTGTGTCATGTATATTGTTATTGTTAAGCAGTCTATTTATAAAATTTTCTATATTAAATAAAATACAATGTCGATATCTATTTCAAGAACTAGTTCTCAAATTTATCATCAATATCCTTATTGTAGGAAACTATTACAGTCTCCGCAGTGAACATCATAAGGCAGTAATATACTTTCAAAGGGCATTATCATTGGACCCCTACTATTTGTCAGCTTGGATCCTGATGGGTCATGAGTTTATAGAACTACAGAACTCCAATGCTGCCATACAATGCTATAGACAGGCTATTGGTAAGAATTTTCTTAATGCTTTTAAAAAACTGCTTTATATTAAGATCTTTTATTATAAACAATTTTTTTTAGTATTATGGCCATACTAGAACGCCGCAGTGCTCGCAATTCTGCTTAGCTTCAGCACAAATTTGAGCGGAGCGAGTGTTCAACTCAATTTTTAATGATGAGTAAAAATAAAAAGATTCAAAACATTTAATTTAAAGATTTGATTTTGTTGAAAGGACTTTTTAGTTTTAGGTCTCCTTCGAAGTTGTTTTTCCGATTATTTTGTGATTTATTCGTAAATATTATTGAGTTTTTATAGCCTATAGCACGGGAAATTTTTCCATCTTTAATTTTAAAAAAAGAATTTTCAAAATCGGTTAAGCCGTTCAAAAGCCTTAGGCTGAATTTAGTCTCACGCTCACCATCAGCGCTCATAGATCAGCGCTGACGCTCAGCGTGGTTCGTTTTAGTATCGTACTGACTGCCTTACTGTACAGACGAAGACCAAAATGCGGAGTGTTTTAGTTACTGCTGCTTTGTACTACCTATCTCAAAAAAATAAAAACCGGCGACGACGAAGACTCCATGTTCATCCATTGATTGAACAGAGAGCCGTTGCAGGAGACTTTGTCTTGTTATATGGCACTTTGAGGGCTGACGAAAGTAAATGGATCGGATGCATCCCACAATTTCTTCCTCAGGCGTACCTCGTCGATAACTCGACCTGTATCCACTTCGCGATTTGCCATGACTGTACACGCTGACGACGTCCGCTCCGTTCGACACTACAACGCTCACTGAAAGCAGAGGCGCTCTAGCGATCGTCAGCGCTGACAGCTACGCGGCGCCGACGCGCGACGCGTACGGCCGCGTAGCCATCAGCGCTGACCACCGTGCGCGCTGATAGCTACGCGTCATTTTAAAAACGCTTCCTTCATATATCTCGACCATCAGCAGCGACGGTGCGCGTGCGGTCGGCGTGACACTAAATTCAGCCTTAGTGTTTGTACAGAGTGTCATAAGAGTGGGCGCATGGGAGCGTTCAATAATCACATTGCATTGCAATACCGATCCCGATATTTTGTCATGTGTAATAACGTTAATTGAAGTGTATCAATAATTTAATTCGCTAACTGGTGTTGTGCTATTGAACTTGTGTAATCCATCTTACGCAACACAAAGATTATTTATTATTATTTGTATGCAATTTCGATGTTGTCCTCCCAATATCTATAGTGCGGATGTTGGAACCACTGAATCACACTGTACAAAAAACCTCACATCACAGTCGGGATCACTATAGGGAGTTACCTTCATTGGTATTAATATACTTTTTAAAACTGTTTTTATACAAAACAATCTGGTTTTGATACAAATGTATTAATTTATTTCATATACAAAAGACTGCATGAAATATAATTGTAGAATATAAACAAAAATTAACTTATATAATATATCATAAATTTGTAACACATGTCGACATTGTACAGATGTCAACAGAAATGATTATAGAGCATGGAACGGGCTAGGCCAAGCGTATGAGATACTCGGTTTGAACGGCTACTGTATATATTACTACTCAAGAGCGGCTCAGCTTAAGCCGGATGATTCGAGAATGTTGGTATCTCTTGGTGAAGCTTATGAGAAGATGGACAAAATACCTAACGCCCTTAAGTGCTATTACAAGGCCCATAGTACAGGAGACATTGAAGGAATGGCTTTGTTTAAATTAGCTAAGTAAGTAATAATCACTTAAGGCTAAATAATTTTTAGTAGGTACTAACCTAGTAGCATCGTCTTGTTTGGGACCTGTTTACAAACATATATAATTTCTTTAATCAGGGCGGTTCTTCCAAGTACTAGTAAAGGAAACTGGCCAAAATGATCATAACTAAAATGTGGCGATTAAGAATAAGCCATTATGTCAGTTTTTTTTACTACTACTTGCTTTTTATTATGTGTCCCAAGCTCCTGGTGTAGTGAGAACTGTGACTTCTCAGTTACATACACTATGTAGCAATATGATAGTTGATATAAAACGAAAATTGAAACAAATTTAAGAAATATACTATACTTTAGTAAATTTTCCACATTGTCATGGTTTAAAACTTTCTCGACATAAAAATATCATACATATAAAATCGACCCGCCGTATTTGTTGTCTGTCTTACAAGTGTTGCTTTATTAATCTCAAAGACAGTGTACACGAGATTTCCTAGATTGGTTGGAAAAATCAACAATTTGTACAGATACCGGCAAAAATCTTGAACAAATGTCAAATGCGCAGAAGCGCATTTTAGGTATCACTTCGTGTGAGTGACGTTTCGATGGCGTGATTCGTAAATCAGTTGACGTTTGTGTCTCGCGCTGCGTCCACTTTCTGCTGCGCAAACTTTCCCCCACTCCCTTGTTTAATGCTCAAGAAGTTTGCCGGTAGCTGTATGAATGAACAACAATCCTTAACAAATTATATTTACTCCTCATGGATCACCCTAGATGATGGTGGCAAATGCATTTAAATCCGATATAATATATTTGCGTAATATATATAATTGGTTTGAGTTTTTCACATGTGTTTGTTGCAGATTATATGAAAAGTCGAATATGCCGAATAGCGCAGCAGCAGCGTATACGGCGGCCTGTCAGGACCCTGCTAACGAGCCGAGCAAGGAAATGCCTGCTGCGCTTCGCTACTTAGCACAGTACTATCTCAGGTTCAGCCTATTGGACCACGCATCGCATTACGCATACAAATGCTTGGAGTATGAAAGCGTAAGTAAACTATAATATAAACATTTTATTTGGACTCCAGGTATAAGTTAATTTAACTTAGGAACTGTTAGCATTTTTAAGTTAATAACTTAATCAAATTGCGAGACCTCATCTAAGGCCTAAACCATATTATTTTGAATGCTCATGTCCTGTCGTTGCTCCTTTTTATATATTTTTAATTTTACTCTAGTGGCGAGATTAAAAACCGACGCTTAGGGTCTGTTTCACAATATACCGCTAAGTTCTACATAAGTTCCAAATTAGCTATTTACTACTTATTGGTTGGATAAACACTATTGCCGCGTTTCAGACTGTCAGATAGTATCTATATAAAGTCCATCATAAGTTATGTTCGATAATGTCAAATAGCACAAACTTCAAATAATTATGTGTAACAGACGCTTAGGGAGCTATGACTCCTGTCTGTCAAAATCCAATACATTGTTGACGTACTGAAGTCAGACAGCGTAAAGTTACTGAATCTCACCCTAAGCTAACTAGACTAGACTAATATGTGAAAACATTTGTTTAAAAACTTGCCTAGTGACCGACTTAATGCTGACAATATAAATCAACCTCATACCTAAATATAGAAATGGCTACGGAACGGAAATCTATATATAGTTTAATATAAATGTAGAAAATTTTGTGACTTCTGTATTTCATGCAAACCCTGAAAGTGGTAATCTGTGCTGTATAAGAACGTCAAATATTAGAATTCTAAAAAATCTATTTCAAAACCAATTGTGTAAATCAAATATTCAAAAATTTATTATTTCTATTATATTACAGAACCTATTTGATATTTTTGACTGAATGTATGTTTGGTGGTGATAGTATTTAACTCGTTTCAGACAAAGGAAGCCGGTAAAAACATATTAAAAACAATATCAGAGAAACGTCTGCAGGCCTCGTCGTCCAAGCCAGTCAGTATATCAGATTTACCAAAACGGGACATGGATTTCTCCGTTACGGAAAACTCTGAAACATCGGATCCCTTCACAACACCGACGTTAAAAAACAAAAGTAGAAATAAATTGTAATAAAACCTAAACGTGTTTTTATTTTAATTATTAAATTAAAAAAAAAAAAAAAAAAAAAAAAAAAAAAAAAAAAAAAAAAAAAAAAAAAAAAAAAAAAAAAAAAAAAAAAAAAAAAAAAAAAAAAAAAAAAAAAAAAAAAAAAAAAAAAAAAAAAAAAAAAAAAAAAAAAGGGGGGGGAAAAAAAAAAAAAAAAAAAAAAAAAGAGGGGGGGGGGGGGGGGGGGGGGGGGGGGGGGGGGGGGGGGGGGGAAAAAGGGGGGAGAAAAAAAAAAAAAAAAAAAAAAAAAAAAAAAAAAAAAAAAAAAAAAAAAAAAAAAAAAAAAAAAAAAAAAAAAAAAAAAAAAAAAAAAAAAAAAAAAAAAAAAAAAAAAAAAAAAAAAAAAAAAAAAAAAGGGGGGGGGGGGGGAAAAAAGGGGGGGGGGGGGGGGGGGGGGGGAAAAAAAAAAGGGGGGGGAAAAAAAAAAAAAAAAAAGGGGGGGGGAAAAAGGGGAAAAAAAAAAAAAAAAAAAAAAAAAAAAAAAAAAGGGAAAGAAAAAAAGGGGGGGGGGGCCCCCCCCGAAAAAAAAAAAAGGGGGTTTTTTTTTCCCCCCCCCAAGGGGGGGGGGGAGGGGCCACTGAAAAAAAAAAAAAAAAAAAAAAAAAAAAAAAAAAAAAAATTTTAAAAAAAAAAAAAAAAAAAAAAAAAAAAAAAAAAAAAAAAAAAAAAAAAAAAAAAAAAAAAAAAAAAAAAAAAAAAAAAAAAAAAAGAAAAAAAAAAAAAAAGAAAGAAAAAAAGGGCGGGAAAGGGAAGGAAAAAAAAAAAAAAAAAAAAAAAAAAAAAAAAAAGGGAAGGGGGGGGGAGAAAGGGGGAAGGAAAAAGGAATACAGGAGGGGGCGCGGGGGGGGGGGGGGGGGGGGGGGGGGGGGGGGGGGGGGGAGGGGGGGGCAGAGGGGGAACCAAAAAGAAAGGAAGGAGAGGGGGAAGGGAAAAAAAAAAAAAAAAAAAAAAAAAAAAAAAAAAAAAAAAAAGGTACAGTACAGCTTTTATTGATATGAAATGCACTAACGAGATAAAATTCAAACCTGTAACCTTCTCATTGAATCTAATCATTTAAATATAGATATTGAAATAACGCATTAGCTTTCGCTTTCATGGTAATTAGCATGAATATAAAATTCTTTTAATTATAAAAAAAAACTATTGGATAGACAATTTTCTTTTTAAGTTGATATTATCATTGTACAATTGACATAACGTCAATATTTCGAAAAGATAAAAAAAAGCACGAGTGTGTAACGCCCACATCTTTCGAGCTCAATAGCACTTTTTGAGCACACTGTATTACAAAAATAAAATAATGTATTGTGTTAATACATAATTTAATATGCATCTATGAAAACTCTTTTTTAAATCTAATAATTTAACCCTGCGATACGGGACATATTTTAGTATGATTAAATAAATTGGGTCAATATAGAACCTGTATATAAATTAAATAAAGCAAGATTAAAATAAAACAAGCAAATAATAACCTTAATTGATTTATTTTTACATCTTCTATACAAATTAACAGATCTCAGTGCTCAGAGTAAATAATTAATACTAAATAAATAGTCAAGTGCATTGATAAAATTTTCAAAAATTAATTGCAATACAAATAAACTGGTTACGATCACAGTTAAGAATTTGAGAGGAAATTAATGGAAATGCTCACCCATAATATACAAACTTCAAAAATATAAAATATACCCACACTTAAAAAACCGAATTAAACATTTATTTAATTGGCTTGTGTAGGGAACTAGCCTCTCAATTTCTATAAATTTTCTTAATCTAGATTGTGCTAATTTCGAAATCTGTCATGTTCATGTTTTGTACGATAAAATCACTAGTAAAGCCTTAAAAATTCTATTGAGTATTTGCATAATTAATGTCATATTATAATACTCAAATGGACCATCAACAAAGGCGATTTACAGGCATTTTAATTAAAAAACTCAACAATATAGACGATATTTTATATCATAGAATACTTAAATATGAATTGAATTAAATAGAGTTCCCACGGCGTAGATAAACAATATTGAACGAGACCCGAATTTTGTACTAGAACCTTCTTCGCCACTTGACTACCTTTTAATATGTTGAATTCATTTTTATGACTGTTTAATCACGTAGAACTTGCGGCACGCATGCGGTGCCTATATTTATCTATTCCGTGATTTAGACAAAACAAGGATATAGTATGATTTTAGGCAACTTGGTGTAAACGCGTTTGTTGATAGTATATAGAAATTATTCTATGAACTTTTTGCCTCAGAAATACGTTTGCGCGGGAAAAAATTGGACGGTTATCATTGCACAGACATAAATTCTCGAGTTTCAGCAGTTAGACAACATGCGTCTACTATGTGTCTATAAAACCTTTCGCACGTACCAGCAGGCTTAGAACGTAATTGTATCAATAGATGTTACATCGAAATGGTGTCTCCTCTTGAAAATAATTATCACAATCGGTACTATTATAGTGAAAAATCCCAACATTTTTGAGTTAAGCATTTTCAGTTTTACAGAGTAACCCTGCTGAATTTGATGTATCATACAAATATTTAACGTAGTTGTTAACGAATTTAAATTAATTATTAGCGAATAATAAACTATCTTCTGCATTTAATAGTTAATCAAATATTTGTTCATTCTTACTAAATTTTTACCTTTAACAAAATATATTTCTAACGTTAAAACATTACAGCCGCTCTCTTACTCATTACGCTGTTAAATTTTCCAAATAAAGCTCTGTATTTCATGCCAATAAAATACCTAGTCCAGTCGAATACGACCTTGGAATGAAATATATCATTCTCAGTTTTAAAATATATACACCCTTAGAAAAAGTGAATTAAGTAGTTGCCATGGTTACGTTATTTCCAAACAGTACTCACAATAATTATTAGGCCTACATAGCTTTAATACGAAAATATTATTTTGTGTTCAATATATTAGAAAATTGATTCATTTTTAAATGTATTCAATTTTTTCGTTTTAAGTAATATATATTTTTCTTTTTTTTTTTAAACAGATAATTCGATTAAAAACAAGATATTTTCAATTTGACCCAATACTAAGAACTTTATGAAAATAATTTTAACTAAATAATTACACAATTTCTTAAATATTAAACATATGACCCCAATTTGGTATGATGCAATCGAGGCACGTTTACGAAAATATTACAATTCATTAATTAGATTCTTAAATTCTAATTTCTTAGTTACTTCGAGTTCATTTATCATTGCAACTATTAAACGGTTTATTAAAAAACCACCCAATATTAAGTGATATTAAAAAGATGGTAAATAAAATCTTTATCGTGTCCACGCGTCCCACTACTATATACTATACAGTAATCCCCCAAATACCGCGGTATATATCCCCCTTATAAAGCGGAGATATTTCAAGATATATTTCTTTAGCGTGAAATTTATAATGATTTGTATGTAAGTGTAATTTATAGTGGTATAGTTTCGCGTATCATTGCACCTGTTTGAATTTCGTTATAAAACTAAACGACGTAACTATTAAATTGGTGTTCCTAGTTTTATAATTTTTCAAAAATACGGTTTTACGTGATTACTCCTACAAAGCGATTTACTATAACGCGGTCTGGGTCTAACGCGTTATAGGGGGGTTACTGTTACTGTAGTTTGTTCGTTAGTTAGAAAAAATAAATTTCATTCCAAGGTCGTAATTTTTCTATACTAATTACAATTAATAAAGCTCAGACCGACATCTTAACATTTTAAAGTATATTCTAAACATTCCGAATACTAAAGCGTAATACATATAAGAATAAAGATCTGATTTAAGGCATATTGAGGCACTTAAGTTACAACCATTACTAAGCACTATGGCAAATGTATATACTTAATAAATAATTAGATTTGTAGCATTTTGTGCTTTTGTTACGTAAATTTGTTCGCGATATTACTTACGCCTATCAGAGGAATGGGTTTTTCGGGTTCACAAAACTTCCGTTGGTTGCCGGCTGAAATAAAATAAATTAATTAATTGACCTGCCTGACTTACGGTATTTAAACATCACGTTATTACTACAGAGCTATCTATAATGCGTTTTCTATATAAAAAATGGCAGCTGTGTTGGCCTAGTGGCTTCAGCGTGCGAATCTCATCCCTGAGGTCGTAGTTTTGATCCCCGGCTGTGCACCAATGGACTTTCTTTCTATGTGCGCACTTAACATTTGCTCGAACGGTGAAGGAAAACATCGTGAGGAAACCGACATGTCTAAGACCCAAAAAGTCGACGGTGTGTGTCAGGCACTGTAGGCTGATCACCTACTTGCCTATTAGATTAAAATAATGATCATGAGACAGATTCAGAAATCTGAGTCCAAGACCTAAAGAGGTTGTAGCGCCACTAATTTAATTTATATAAATTTAATTAAGGCAAATTAAATGCATAAATTCTCGCAGCCTCCTGACACATCAATTCATCCTTAATGAACAAAACTACTTCAAAACATTCGTGATAAATTATCTATTGTATTATTTTTTGTGGTTTTTCCTTCATAGCAAAATATGCGTCATTTCCCGGTATCAAGATAAAACCATCAAAAATTCCGTATATTATTACGGTCAACGTCAACAATGATTGAGATGGATAAAAGCGGGTCAAGAGAATTATCAGTGCGCAAATTATTACTAAATGATAAACGGGGTCTAGGAACTTCATTCGCTAAAATTTAAATATAGACACTACTAAGTTTCATTGGGTAAGGCCATTTGTGCCCTGCAATTTTGTGTCTTAATTATTAGTAAATTACATAATTTTTCAGCAATAAAATACTACATAACCGATAACCTTTTTTAAGACGATTCGTGTCAAATTTAGCACGCATTTTTAACTCTGATGTCCCCAATGAGCCTAAATGTAGTAGTTTTCATGATATGTGATTTATAACAAAAAAATACGTGTTACTCTATCCAAAGCCCATTTCGTATCATTTAATTTCTCACTAAATTTATTAAATTAAGCGATTTCCGCAACTTCACTTACTAATAACTAGTCGCCTAGACTTTTTTAAGCTATCGCGGATGCTTAAAGGGATTATTAAGAGTATCCATGAACACATCACACATACACACCCTGACGTACATACCCTCACTTTCTTTAATTTTTTTTATTTTTTATTGTTATTTTCTTTTTCTAAATGTTTGAATCTTGTATTATGTATTCCATCTTTGTCTATATCTATAGTATAATTGTTTTTAATTTATTTTTACACCAAAAACTGACGTAAAATATTTTATAACGAAGAAAAGTATATTTGTACGTGGGTGGAATAAATGCACTAGTATCACTTCCTCTATGTTATCAACGACATTATGCAAACGTTTGGTCTATATTTATCAAGCATATTTGTATATATACTATATTTATTCTATGAAAGAAAATGATACTAATTAGGCTCAGTATCCGTAAGAAAAACCAGTTTCTATTACATTAATACGTACATTTTTCGTAAATAATATAGAACCAGAGAAACAATTCCCCTGTGTTATTAGATAAGTTGTATGAGTATAATATAGAAGATAATATTACCATAAATGGATTAACAGAAACTGGTGCAGTACTCCATCCTCCATTGAAAAATGGATTTTTGTTAGCGAATCCGTCGTTTGTTTGAAACGGATTGTTACTCATCACATTTTCCTCTGAAAAAAATATTGTTTTACAATGTATTATTATCTTGTATAATACACGAACTTAGTATGTTTTGTCACGTTTAGACACTATCAAAGTAAAATGATAGTGATAGGGACAAAACATTCAAAGAATAGTGGTCAACTAAACTTTTTTAATTAACCTTAAAATTAAAAATAACATTAAAATTTATTACGAAATATTTAAACACATCCCAATTATTTTTGTTTCCTTTAAACTCTGGTATATTATGTTTTATGTAAAACATCGCGTGGTGCGTGAGAAACTGCGTAGGATTTCCAGTTACGACCTAGTAATAAATATTAATATACATTATATGAATGATTGATCATTGAATGATTATACAAATGAATGAACAAATTCAACCGTAATTGATATCTAAAAACGAAATGAATTAAATTCAATAATTATAGGTAAATACTGATGGATCTTTTTGGTGATCGGAAGTTTGTGATGCTCCTATGGAATATTCCCCCTAGAACCAACTTCAAAAACCCACAAATATCGTTTAAAACCCCTTAACTTTTTATTGTACACTCGGTTTGAGATGTAATATCAAATGTGTATCAAAAATACATTCAACTAATAATATTAAATACAATTTCTATCTAGGAATAGCTTTTTGATATTTCAATTATGGCCACCCTTGGAGTGGTAGTAGTAAATACAACCCTAAAACCCTTCCAGGATATCTAGATTCCCCACAAATCTAGGGTGAATCGTGCGTTTTTAGTATTGTCTTTGATTAACATAACTTTTATTCATTTAATAAAACACTATTCGTATACTATCGTGCGTTTTTTTATAATTAATTTTTTGTATAATGTATCCCTAAAATCCCGGGATATCTAGATTGGGACTGTCACTTATTGTGACTGTGGCCAACACCTAAGTTGGCCACAGTCACAATAAGTGCAAGCAAAAGTTTTGTTTTGTTTAACAGACAAACAAAACGACAGTGCATTATGTTTGTGCCTGCTAAGGCGAAACGCGCCGTCTATTCGCTTTAATTATATATGAAAAAATACCTAAGCTGGCGTATAGCCACTACAGTATTTAAATATACCCTATTAAACCCACTTACCCATAGTTTTTTGTTGTCTAAATACTAAGTCGAGGTCTGCTAGAGCCGCATAGCGATCATCTGTAAATATAATTTTATTAATCATTTGTTATAACAATAATAGGGAAATGATATTATGCATAGTACAAGGTTAATCGGCCTGTTTCACTTACAATGTTAGATAAATATTTATTCACATCTTATTACAGCTTTCTTTTTAGTTTGTATATAAATTGAAATATGTTTCTATGGTGGACCAAACACTTATTGATATTGTAAAAAGCATTATTATTTTAATTCTCTGCTTATATCTCAAATTTGTTAAAAACAGTAAAATTGTAAATACATAATAGCATTTACTTTCACCTAGATCCTGTCACTTTAAAATGATTCATTGCATTTAAATGTACCTCATTACAATTCTGTCTGTATTTTTTTTCTATACAACAATATTTCAAATAAAATGTATGTGACGAACCTACACCGCAATACAATTGACCCAAAGAGACACAGGTCACACTTTATAATGAGTATGTATGTTGTCTACCAAAGATAAAGATAACATAGACGTAATTCTCACTACACTAATCAAATTTTATTATAAATAACTAGGCTAAATGTTACAGCATTTGTTAGCAAACAAATAATGAATTTTTATTTGAAACAATCTGATTTATGTGGTTTATAATACAATAATGTAGGTCTATGTTAAGCAGTCATATATTCATTAACTATAGCCAATAACTTACTTAAAACAAGCTTAAATTCATTACAGATGACACAATAATTACATTACAGGAATTACAAGACATCCAGCATTCTTACAGTGCATTAAACACACTGATTTGTATCTGCTGTACAAATCATTTCCAACGCAAAATAATTTAATAGTTATTTAATTATATCACTATATGAAAGCTGCGTTGCAATATCTAGGATTATGATAGCTATGTGAAAACGGAAGCTTGTTTTACATAAAATGCCACAGATATGTTTTCAGTAAGTAGTTATATATACATAGTTTTACTAAATGGGGGTAGCAAATTCACAAAAAAAAAGGATGTAAGGATGGTATTATATAATAAATTAAGTATGAGGATTATATTTAAAGTAATTGTTGTTAAAATTTTCAACTTATACAAGGCTTTATCAAAAGTTTGTCATTATTTTATTCTTAATTCTAAAATATGGCAAATTCATTCTGTTATTTGTGATTCAATAAAAAATTGGAAAAACCCTACAAGTATATTATTTTAACGCTGTTAAAATTACTGTTATCAATTTAAGAATGAGTCAATAGATATCATTTTCCCCAAATAGATAAAAACTATGACTAACACATAAAAATAAAAATATAATTAAAAGGGTACCCCCTTTAATTATCAAAATTATACCTTGTATGTAATGTTTAACTTACTTGTAGCAGAATTTGTTGAATTAAACGCTGATGTGCTTGTAGTTGAAGATCGACTTGTATTGTTGTTGTTAACACTATTGGAGACAGTGTTATAGTTTTGAGCACTGTTGTATATATTTGCCGTCGAAAAATCTACAGGAAAACTGCAACGAATATTTCGTTAACTTTAACACACATAATTGTTTTATCTATCAGCTGAATATTTTATCTAAAAGTATCTCTTTATATTCATAATTGTTGCTAATTATGATTATGAATTTTTAAGATTATATCAATAAGTCTATATATAATATGAGGTATTAAAAATACTCACTCAGGTACTACAGGAGCTATAGGGGCGACAGGTGCAGCGTTATTGCCGTTAAACAAAGGGGGCGCGAGATTATTAACAGGCCTAGCTATCTTATGATTTGTTTCTTGAACAGCTGTGGCGGATATTACTTTGGTTAAATTCACGGTATTGTTGTTGAGTGAATTTTTAGAGATCGGTGAAATCGCGATCAATGGCGCAGTAATAGTTGCACTGACCGATTTCTGTTTATTTTTATTTTTTTGTGACGAAGTACCGTTTACAATGGGCATATTGTTTGGCGCTGATTCTAGATAATATTGCTTCTTTTCATATTTATCAGACATGAAATCTCGGACGCGTTGTTCGTCGGTATAGTTCACACTTTCACCCTCATACAGGCCTAGCCAAACACGCCTGCAGTAGTCATTTCCTCTGACTCTTATAAACTCTATTTCTTCTGGAGTAAAAGTAGCCATGGAAATTGACTTTACGCGATGTGGTGGAGTGAGACCACGCCTGAAAAATAACTCGGTCAGTTTGTTTGTTATTCTAATTTAACTGCATTACGTAGAAAACAATACTTACAACATTCCCGAACATTTTGAGCACACGAAAGAACCTATCGTTGTATTAACATAAGTAGGCCCTCTTTGATTACAATCTAAACAATATTTGTTTCCATTTTGCGAAATTAGCTCACGTAAAATTTCTAAATTTTTGTCGTCCTGCTTGCGACGGTTCGCAGCCATTTTCCATGTATTTTTGATCAAGTGTGAAGTTTTGAAATTTGAACTTTCAAGAGGATACAAATGTCAAAGTTCGAAAAGTCATTCCTGACAATACACTATTTTTTTTTTAATTTATTTATTAGCCGATACAAAGTCCATTGGCACTTTAAAAAAAGGTATAACAAAATATCTTACACAAATAACTATACTAACTTAACATAAAATACAATCAATATAAACAATGGTGAGCTTTAAATTTTCTCAACTGTGTTTTTATATAATAGTAAATAGCTTTGAATAGAACTGGACATTTCAGTAAATCTTGGACACGGCGGGGAATTTCTATTTGTGATGGTTGACATTGATGACTACCATTTGCAGTGACTGATGAGTCTAAAACTGATCTTGTCGGGTTATTTGCTAAAGAATTTCCAAGTTTAGTCCGATTATTCTCATCAAAATCCATCAACTTCATAATATCCGTTACTAGTATTAATCGTTGAAATTTAAAGGTCGGGCAACTCAAGATGAGGTGGGATAAGTCGGCCTCATTTCCTCCACAGTATGTACATCTGTTATTATTTATAATTTTAAAACGAAATAAATGGCTTGGAGTCTGACAGTGGCCAAACCTCAAACGATTAATAATGGTTATAAATTTACGTTCATTGGCTCCTTTGTATTTATCATACCAAGGTTTACATGGGAGTTCCTTTTGGATCTCTGCATACCAACTACCTTTATGCTGTGAGGATAATTTCCAATAGCTTTCCCATAACTTGCGACTTCTTTGTTTTAAGTCGAAAAGAAAATCCGTAAAAGGAACTCTGCATGTAATACTATGATCCTCATCATAATTAGAATTGACGATACCATCTACAATATCATTTCCCTTGATACCCCTAGAGAGGGCACCCATTTAAATGTTACTGGAGTATCCAAAGATATCAATGCTTCTCTTAATTTTATACAATAAATAATTATTTCTATAATAAGTATGACATTTGTCTAAAGCCATTAACACACTTTTTGAATCTGAAATTATTAGGAACTCCATGTAGTTATCGTTATTTTGTAAACTTTGTAGTACAAACAACTTGATAGATAGCATAAGCTTCAGTGTAAATATGCTGCAAGTATTACTTAACATAAAACATTTTGAGGTTTTAGCCTGAGGATCATAGTAACCCGATTTCACTGAGATGAAGATTTAGACCCATCAGTGTAGACTTTGTAACTGTTAGGCTTGGTACAGCAATAATCCAGAAAGTCTATATTATCTACTACACTGGACATATCTATATTTAATTTACACATAAGAGCTTTATATTTACAGAGATATACAGGCCATAGTTCAGATTTGTACATATTATCAGATAAATCAGTCAAGCTCATAATTCCCAATAATTCAGGGATCTGGTTATTGAGAACATTAGTCGCTGTTATACTTGAAGGCAAATCTGGTGTATTAGTGATAGTTATAGAATAAGAAAGTTTTGGTAGAAGAACATCATTCTGAGAAGTTATCACTTTCAGGCAAAATTTTTCAGCAATTAATACTCGCCGAATACATAGTGGTTCTACAATGACTCAACCTCCATAGAATTGATAGGAGTGGTACGCATTGCACCAGTAACAATTCTAAGAGCAATATTTTGGATAACATCAAGCTTTTTTAATAATACAGGACTAATATTCATATATGCCAGACAACTATAATCAAAATGACTACGTACTAAGCTTTTATATAAAAACAAAGAATTTTTGGATCAGAACCCCAAAGTTCCTGTAAGGACCGCAAAATATTGATACCTTTCAAAGCTCTACTACAAATAGTCAAGTGTTTGGTAAACTTTAATTTAGTGTCAAAAATTACACCAAGAAACTTTTTTTCGCTATTTTGAGGGATTAAATTATTGTTATACTTAACATTTACATTAGTATCAATACCATAAGCTAAAACTGAACTTTTACTACTATTTATATTTAATTTAAGTATCTCAGTATAATAGTAGTTAAGTTGACATAAAGCTGAATTAACTTTTGCTTGAGTAACCTGTAAATTACTGCCTACACTATTATTAAGAGTCATCAGCAAATTGTAATATTTTTTACAGATTCAGTCACATATGTATATATTTGTGAAGTATAAAGGTTATACAGGATTGGAGATAAGAGACCCTTGCATCAACCCCTTGAATGCTAATTTTGGACCATGAAAAACATTATTGTATTTAATGTATAAAGAACGACCATAATACATATGGAAAATCCATTTTAAAAGCTTTCCTGGGAAGCCCAAAGAATATAGCACCTTAATTAATTGGTGAAGATCTACATTATCATATGCCCCCTGAACATCAAGGAAAACACAAATTGAGTAGAACCCTGATAACAAACACTTCTTCATATCAGTCAGGTAAGCTATAAAACTTTCTGCTGCACTTTTGCCTTTTCTGAATCCAAACTGACAAGAAGGAATAAGTTTCTGGTTTTCAACAAAATAGTCCAGTCTAATCTTAATCATTTGCTCAAACAATTTCCCTACACAAGATGTAAGAGAAATGGGTCTGTACGAATTAAAATGATCATTGGGTTTGTCAGGTTTTAACACTGGTATGACACATTGCAACCTCCAGGATTCTGGAATCAATTGCTGAGACCAAAGCGAATTTAAAATATTAAGTAGAATATGTTTTACAGAAACATGTAGATTTTGAAGCATAATATAAGGAATATCGTCAAGACCAGGAGTTGTATTCTTTCTTGAAGACAAAGCCATGTCAAGTTCTTCAAAACAAAAAGAGTTAAGTAGAAACTTGCTCCACTGACTTCCATCATTAAATTCGAATAAACCAGAAATATTATGTTGTTATTACTAGATTGCCCTAACTTCTCTAAAAACTTGCTATCCACTCATCATTTTTGGACACATTTCTATTAATGTTAATTCTCTTAAATCTTCTAATAAAATTCCACACTCGGGATACTGGAGTGAATCTATTAAAAGACGAACAAAGACTTTTCCAACTGTCTTTCTTAGCCATTTTTATAATAATTTTTTTTCCTCGAATCTATTTTCTTATATTCTATATAATTGTCCATTGTCATATTACGTTATAATTAGTAACGCTTCTCTTGATTTGGTTACAGCCTCGGCACAAGTATCATTCCACCAAGGAGCTGGAGGAGCAGACTTTTTATAGAAGATTTATGCTTTAACAATGGAACACAGTTTTCTTTTAAACTAAGTAGTAATTTAGAAAATTCATCATATTGAACTAAAGGATCAATTGTTGAAGGAGAAAATTTATCAAATATATCTTTGGATTTATCATTGTACATATTCCAGTTTGTTTTATTATAAAATACTTGTATGACTCTTGTACTGTATATTTTTGAGTTGAGGTAATGATGTTAACAAAGTAGGTAAATGATAGCTCCCTAAAGAGTCATCACCGAATACCACTACAAAGTGGTGCAATATCAGGGCTAACACAAGTAACATCAATGGCTGAGCATTATTACCAGGTCTAGAAATAGTAGTAGGGTCACCAGAATTTAAAATACATAAATCAGCATCATCAAATATATCAAATAATTCACGACCTCTTGAATTGGTAGTATCACAACCAAAAGCTATATTGTGAGCATTAAAATCACCAGATACAAGACAAGGCTTGGGTAATTGCAAAATAATCTTTCTCAAATTAATCAAACTAATTGAGTATTATTTGGTGGACAGTAGACACAGAGCACTGAGACAGGACCACATCCTGTTATTATAGAATAGTATAATTGAATATTTTGATAGAAAGTAGTTTTTAAGACCTTAAATTTAATATCATTTTTTATTAAAATACCTACACCTCCATGCTCATTTTTAGCATTTTTTTCCAACAAATATATAACCAGGTATATAAAAAGGCAGACCAGAATCTTTTAACCAAGTTTCATTTAGCAAGCACACATCTATTTTATTATCATATAATAAAGATTTAAGAAGTGGTTTTTTATTATTGATACTCTGTATGTTATGTTGCATTAATCGTAAATAATCCATTATTTTGTTAAGTTTTGTATTAATATATCCTTAATGTGTGCAGTTGTGTTTGCTGTATTAGAATTGCCTAACATAACTAAAGTTTTGATAATTTTATTTCAAGAACTGATCATCTTTAATGAGCTGATCATAGGAACCACTATTAGAGGAGCAGACTGGACTGGAATTGAACTATCTGATGAATTTTGTGATAACTTTTTTTTTCTTAGGTTGGACAGTAGGTGAAGCTAATTTATTGTGAGCCAACTTTACAACTGATTTATCACTAGGTAACGGAGGAAAATCACTTGACAATAATACAGTTGAATACATTTTAGATGAATAATTATTTTCATGTTTTTTAATCTGAGCTGCTTTTTTGAGGACAAAACCTGATACTGCCAAGTGGTCTCCTCCACAGTTAACACACTTTAAAAATTCAGCTGAGCATTCCTTATAGGAATGACCACCTGAACACTTTGAACAAACCTGATTGTTTCTACATACTTTGGCACTGTGTCTAAATTTCATGCATTTAAAACATTGCATGAGAGGAGGAATATAAGTGAAAACTTTGTAACGCCAGTTGTCTAAATAAACATACTGAGGGAGAACAGTTCCTACAAAGGTAACGCTTATAGTAGTAAGAGGTTCCAGACCATCACAAGTTCTTTTTCATAAAACGTCTAACACCAACAATTTCAGAGTCAGCCATTAGTTTGTGGTATAAATCCGCGTTACTGCATTCTTTAGGGATAAAACGAATTTTACCCACTGCTCCACCGAAGAGGCTGGTACAAAAGCTTTCATATTATTGTCACGTAAGCTAACGTGACTCAGAAAACATAGCAGCTGCAGCTTGTTTGAAAACCAGCATAATTTTGGCCGCATTAACTCGACGACATTCCTTAATGCCCTTCACGTTTTTGAATATTTTTGATAAATGCAAAGGATTTTTATTACCTATCTTATCTTCCATTTTAATTCCCTGTACGTAAACGGGAAACTCTTCTATGTTATTATTATCCGGGTAGGATCGCTTATACTCGGGTTTAGAGTAAGGTTTATACTTATCGACATCGTTCGATTTTACAGAGTTATCTATACGCCTCTTTTTCGAGTCTACGGGTGACTTTGTAGACCCGTCTTATCACCATCACTCTCTGAAGACATTATTCTCCTCCAAAAGCACTCTGTCTTGAAAAAGACAATTTAATTTAAAATAAAACAAAATTTTATTTGAAAAACGCGGCTCTCCTTTTCCCGCCAAAGGAAGTCCACAATACACACTAGACTCTAGAGTGTTGCTTTTTTATAATATGTACAAGCTATTTTGCTGGTGTCAACATTTAACACGTTAAACGCCAATAGAAAAAAATAAAAATCGTAAAAAAACTTTTTTGCTGTAATTTGTTTATTATAATAATAAATGATAATAGTTTTATTAAATTCTGCCCATGGGTTACATAGTTACAGCCAAATATATAACTGAGGTCACCGGTGCACCCCATGGCGCACAAATACAGAAAAGACATTTTCCGTTACCCTGCGCCGTGCCGCCCACCCCGCCGGCCACCCGCTATTCACTTCGACAGTGTTAGACCTGTTAGTGCGCTCGCGCTTACGACGATTGCCTCTGCTTTGCTCTTTCTATAAGTTTCCTACTAAATTTGTTTTCGCTACATAACGAACTTAACTTAGGTTGCGTTAATAATGTACGAGATCCTTAGGTATTGGCTTAGCTATGGAGGAATTAAAATTTACACAGAATGAATTGCAACAAATCTACGCGTTAGCATATTATTTTACAACAAACCCTTTGAGAAACAATGATTGCCACTCAGAATCAGATAGCGAACAGATGCTAATACCGAAAATAAAAAGACGTTAGGTTATACTTACTTGCAACTGACAACTGGTATACAAGCTTAGAACTAGGTTATTGGAGAAACAAACCCTTTTAATTGGCACTTTGCGAAAAAACAAGAGGGTTAGGCTGTTCTAGAATTCAGAACTGTAGAAAGGTAAAATAATGATTGTGGAGAATGAAGACGGAGTAACGGTGTTAAAATGGAAGGATAAGAGGGACGTGCTTTTGCTTTCGACAAATTTGCTGTGGTAGAGTAAAAAGGCAAACAGATTCGGAAGCCGAAGATCATATTGGATCATAATAAATCCGAAGGGTCTGTAGATATGAGTGACCAAATAGGTGCCTATTCTTCGGCATTGCAGAGAACCGTAAAATGGGCGGTTTAAAAAAAATCGTAATCATCGTAAAATGACCGTAAAACGGTTTGGGCTTAGGTTGACATAATTGTGAACTCTGTGTGCATGTTTTGTTATTGTTTTTCTTTCTGACATCTTTTGTCATCAACTTTTACTGTATTATTTGACAAAATTAAGGCTAAATATTAATATTTCTAATAGTACGGGAGGTAGCAACGTTTGAAAAGAAAGAATTTTAGGTCAGCTGATTTTGTGATATGTCTTCCTTCTTGCACTTTCGGTTAGAGTCTGGGCAATCTGGCTGGCGGTAGCGGTTGCGTTCATTAGTGCGCATCCTATCTGTCCAGGTAATAATCCTGGATTTTAAAAGCATTTTAAGAAGCGTAATTTTTAATTTTTCGTTTTAAATAAGTCTACCTGACATACTTTTTTTATTGCCAGACATTTTTCACATTGCTAACTATGTGCCAGACGCGATTTTAAGTTTTTTTTTTTTATAAAAATTTCAAAGTATTTTAGAATGTCTGTAATTTTAATATTATGTTATTTAAATATAAGAAAAACTACAAATGAATTTGCCTGAACCTGAAATTCTTTCTCGAAAACGTTGCTATAAAAAAAGGTATGTTATTTAAAGCTGGCGGCTTCAACACATTTACCGAACATTTACTCGTGAATAAGCGCGAGACGTGATGTCAAACTGAAATACAATCACAAATACATCATGAAAAGACTGTCCGTCTCTCTCGCGCTCGGTCAAGCTTATGAGTATAAAAGAGACAGTTATTGTTTTGCTTTTGCTACTGTTTATGTTGATCTTTACTATACATGTTGATATTTTTTCAAACATTACGCCTTTAGTACACCTACGCAATCGCATGCGGCAGCGAAACGACGAAAAAACTGTAAGTTGTATGGCAACATTTCGCATGTGTTTTGTCTCGCTCTATTATATAGCTAGATGAAATAGTTGCGTCCTTGTCGGTATTGTTTCGCAAGTAACTGCGAAATGGCTGTTACACAGACGCAGCCGTTTCGCTAGCGGAGTTTCGCATCGCAATGCGTCACCACGCGTTCTGTCAGTGAGGACAGAATTTCGCACAATGGAAGCCGAAAATATTGAATTATTATTAAATTTGATTCGAAATTATCCCGAATTATATTTAGTTGGGCATGTTGATTACAAAATCCTCTTCAGAATCTGAAAGCGACGACTGGGACGACTGAGATGACATTCTGAAACGACATCTGCACCAACAGCCCACGAAAGCTACAATGACATATCCTTGCGAAAAACCTGCAGTGTACTAACGTTCCGCAGATATTTCGCTACCGCAATTATTTCGCAAAGATTCGCAGCCGCATACGAACGCGTAGGTGTACTAAAGGCGTTACCAAGGCAATCTCGTGAAATGGTGCACAATGTTTTTAATTATTTTAAGCATCTTAATAAAAACAGTTTAATGAAAAAAATTTCATATTTCATTTGACATCAGATGCAGAAAGCTGAAAGCTGATTTGTTTTTTTTTTTTGATTTGTTGAAAGCTGGGTTCACCACCATACTCCTGAATCAAAGCAACAGTCCAAACAATGGAAAATATCTGGATCACCTACTCCGAAAACGGCTAAGGTCGTTTTGTCGACCAACAAAGTCATGGCTAGATGGAGCGTATGTCGAAAAATGAAAAATTATTTACACGAACTACTCTTTCACGTTCTTGGTCTGGCTTAGAACTTTTGGATCCACCCTCGTATGCACCTAATATTTATATGTATTTGACACATTTTTATTTATTTACAACCCACCCAACCTTACTAAAACCAGAGTGGACTAAAATATATAGCTTGGCAAAAAAATCATATTTTGAAACATACTGTATGTGAAATTGCATTAGTGTGAGTTCTGTGAACCCGCCAGCTTTCGATAACCGACCTATACCTCCCGTACTATAAGGGTTGGGTTGTTGTAAGGCGTGCACTTCTGGATTTTCCGAACTTTTTTACACTGCAATTTCCTAGTTTTTCTAAAGATAAATTTTATTTTTCACAACACACCATACTTTCTGCTAATTTTTGTTTAAAAAATAAAGACTGAATTGAGTTAAATATCCAACATTTTTGGAACGAAGTTTTATTTTTGCTTCTTTTTTAAAATCTTTCGATTTTTTTAAGTATTATCTAGGTACATTTGTCCCAATGCGAAGTATTGTTCTACGGCGCAGTGCCGGTCACATAGTACTTTAAAATCAACAGTGGGTATGGCAGACGGCGAGAAAAAACGGTTTGAATATGTCTTTAGCTTGAGGCCACCGGTGACCCCCATGGCGCTATGATAGAGGAATGATGAGGTCACCGGTGACCCCCATGGCGTTCAACGTGTTAACAATTTATATGCGAATTTCGACTATATTGTTACAATAGTCATGTAAAAAATTATTAAAACAACAGCTATTTCATTAACTGCGAAATAAGGTTGGAAATTTAAACCGTAACGTATTAAGCGTTATTACTTTTGTTTCTTTTTTATATAACAGGGTTGCCCCCCTGTTGGGTGCAAATCAGGGGTTTATATGTATTTTTTAATGCTGTATAAAAAAAAAACAAATATTTAGAGGTGGACTACCATTAACATTTAAGGGGATGAAAAATAGATGTTGTCCGATTCTCAGACATACCCAAAATGCACACAAAATTTCATGAGAATAGGTCAAGCTGTTTCGGAGGAGTTTAACTACAAACACCGCGACACGAGAATTTTATATATTAGATTACTTACTAAGTTCCACAGTCAATCTTACTTTGTCCTTCCTCACCGCAGATTATAAAAAGCTAATTAATAGATGCCACTAAAGGAACAATAATGAAAAACGAATATAGATTTCATAAATTTATTGTAAATGTTTTGAAATATCATTTCCCTTTTGTTTCTTATTTGCAATCCTTGTTCCAAATTGAAGAGCCCGTTTTGGTAATATAGCGACATCTATTAATCCGAGGTGCATTGCTAGTAATCTCAGCATTAATTTATCTCCTACACCCATTCCTAATTGGTCACTAGGAAAACACCTACAATAATAAACCTTATTACATTAATCTATTAACAATGACTTATAATAGCAAATCCTTTCAGTGTGTTGTTTGTATGAATTTTTGTAAAATTTCAAGACTAATTCAGCGATAAACAGTGACCCAAAACCTATACACACTTTTTATACTTTTAGAATATACTTACTTAAACCAAGGTTTCAATTTTAAAATAAAAGAAGAGAATTCCTCATCTAAATATGGCAATCTTGGTATTCTACCATGGTCACATATAACTCTATTGTCCCTCGCAAGGTTCCTGTAAGATATTCTGCTCCAATCAAGCATCATTTCTTTTCTTAAGCCAGACCACCCTTGGCGCTTATATGCATTACGATGTCTAGTATATCCTCCAAATAACTCATCTGCTCCTGATCCAAGTAAAAGAACCTAAAATTTAAAATCAGGATAATGTATGTATACATTTTTTTAGGAGGAATGGCTTTTTTAAAACTACATATAGAAATATATTTATCTATTAAGGATAAATAATCTTACTCTACATGGAGACACAGTGTGGCCCATACCCCATGCTGCGTACCACAGTGCTGTCCCTAAACTTTCATCTAGTATAGTTCTTCTGGGATACACAAGGTCAGCTATTATATGAGATTGGGATATTTCTAAGTCTTTCTTTTCAACATTAACTTCATGGAATACCCATCTTCTGCAATAAAAATATTGAGGATGAGGTTAATAGTATTTTATATTTCCAATTAAATAGGAAAAGTAACAGCCAACCTACTTTTCCTATTTAACAAAAATAATGATTATTTTGATATTCTCCTCTATTGGTACCTATATATATTTGACTTCTATTGCTCTTCAAGTAATTATGGTAAATTGATCACCTTACCTAGAGCAACATTTTTGTTTAAGTTCATTATATGATTGTCTGCCAGTAACTCTATCGGGAACATCATAAGTACCATTTTCAGTTTTAAAGGCAACATTAATCAGGTCAATAGGTTGGTTTACTGGTACATATTTATCTGCTAAGTATGCTAAAATAGTACAATCCAATCCCCCAGAAAACAAAATACCAACCGTGCTATGGCAGCACTCATTAACAGTATTCAGGCACTGTTTACATTTATTTGGGTGTGTTTCTAATCTAATTTTTACACTTTGCTCTAATAAAAGCAATATTGATTGCACCATCTTTAAAATAATTTCTTGTTTCAAAATTTCCTTCAAAATTGTTTGCTTACATGTGTAGTTTTTAGAGATTTGATTGATATAATCAATTACTCCATCCTAAAAATCAAAAATTAATAAAAATATAAAAATTATATTATAATATATTCTGCTTGGAATAAGTCTTGTTCCAAATATTATATGCATTGTTGGAAGTAGAACCAATTTATAAGTAAAAAACATGCTTCTTTCTATGTGGATAAATTGATGATACAATCTCTTACCTCATCATTAAGATCTTCTAAGATGTCATCTTCAAATCTAAACTGTTCATCAGGTAAAGTTTGGTGTATTTGAATTGTGCTATACCAGTTATCAACGGAGAAGGTTCTGGAATCTTCATTATGCCAATTGAATGTTGATATTTCTTGGGATTCTATATTTAATTTATGAATATTTAGTGATGGTATTTCTACACATGGGTACTTTCTACCTGGAAAAAAACCTTTATAGATATTGTAATAATGCAATGAAAAATCATATTACCTCTTCTTACCTAATACACTACTTATAGTTATGGATTGTTCCGATTTATGCAACAATAAGCTTCCTCGACCAATCCTGTCCCTCGAGAAATATATAGTTTTTAGTAATTTATCATAATATACAATACAAAAAGGACCTTTTAGTAACTTTATCACATTTATGATGTCATTGTCTGATAAACACTAAAAATAAAAAAAACAATAGGTAAGGTATGATGTTACATGTTAATAGAGTATCTACTTCACATGTATAAATTCTAATCTTACATACTTCTGTAAACTTTTGTATTATTATCTGCGTATCACTATAATTTTTATTCCACCCGAGGTCAAATATATCGCCATTAAAAAGAAGGACACCTTTATCATCTTGCAAAGGTTGTTTGGTGAGGTTAGGTCCTTGAGTCCATAAAACAGCACCACAGAAAAACAGTGTTATATCTTCGCTGACTTGAGTAGAACACAATTGGACACAATTAGGACCTCTGTTTTTAAGACGTTTTATTAATTCTTCATCCTTAAACAAACATTCCTGTAAAATTTTGTGGTTGTAGATTTTAATTTTTTTTATTTATATACAAAAATTACTTTGGTAATACTGCTACTGGGATGAAATAAGATTTCACACAAAATACCGCACATTTTAAATATTTCGTTTAAGAATAGGTTATCAAACAAAATATATAAGTGCCCAGTGGAAGAGCGAACTTTAAATTTTAATGTTTTGATTTTTTAACTTTTATATTTTATTTGTTTACTTTGTCACTTTCGAACTGACAGTTGACAACTTTGAAATCGTGTTTACTTTTTGTCATTTGTAATTGGAGTCTGGAGATTCTGGAATCTAGAATTTAGATTATCGTGTCGCGAATGGTAGGTACTTAAAAAACTATAATTTATAATTCTATATAATTCAATAAACAACACATTGTTAAACATTTATTATAATATAGTTTTAGATCATGACTACAAGTGAGAAAGATGCAGAAGGCAAAACTGATAGTACTGGAGGTGAGCCTCCAGAGAATACTGAAGACAATGACCGAATGGCCCTATCAGAATATATCACCCAACTTGAAGCTAGAATTAGTAGTAAATCTGATATGAGAAATCAAAATCTCAACTGTGTAAGACCCCCAGATAATCATTTCTCTAAATTGGATTCTGGACTAAAGAAAAATACGACATTTGTTAAGAAATTAAAATCATTCAGTGCGTCTCAATTAGATATTTTGATGAAAGACTTAAGTGCACTTAACCTCACTAAATATATATCAGAAGTAGCAGCAGCTCTTGCTGAGGCAAAACTAAAAATGTCTGATATAGCTCCTGCAATAAACTTGTGTTCTGCACTACATCGGACATACACTGAGTTCTCGCCGTTTTTCTTTGAAAACTGGCAAAAAATTCTTTCATTTAAGGCTACTGACAAAATAGCTAATTCTTCAAAATTGCGTGTTGACTTAAGATTTTACGCTGAGTTGGTATGTGTTGGAATTTTTACAAATAAAACTGGATTACCGCTACTAGGAAATGTTCTTACCGTTCTTATTAACATGGATAAAGAAGATCATAATAATATACCAATATTATTATCATTTTGTAAACATTGTGGTGAAGATTATGCTGGTTTGATCCCAAAGAAAATCAAAGATGCTGCTGAGGTAAAGAGACTTAAGTGTTTTTTCAGTAATCAAAATCAAGATTGGATTTAAATACTAACCTATAGTGCAATTATTAATCAGTTTTATATTTGCAGAAGCTAAATGTAACAGTTCCAAGAAATACGTTTCTACCTGCAGAAAAGCAAACAGCAGTCCGATCATTGTTAAAAGATTATTTTGCATCACTTGTTAAGCACCTTCTAGCAGAAAGAGCACAATTACAAGCACTTCATGTTGCAAATCAGAGGACTTTACACACTCGTGGTGAACTATCTCAGGAAAGAAAAGATCAATTGGAACAACATCAGGTATTTGTGAATATGATCCTTATGTTGCTCTATAATCTTATCATTTAACCTATGTATGTAGGTAGTGTAAATTCACATGTGTGGTAAATTAAATAAATTTGAAATAATTAATAATAAATGTAACAATGCAATTCAGAATTATAATAGTTTATAACTGTCTCTTTCTGCAAACTCTAACATGCTTATTATGTATTTACATGTTTTATTTTTTACAGGCAACATATGACAAATTACTAACTGGTGCTCAGAACTTTGCTGAAGTACTAGGCGAGGAACTTGGTGAGGCCGGTGAGCCACCTACTCTGACATTAAATGTTATTGAAACACAAGGGACAGTCACTATTGGGGGTAATGAAGAGTACACAATGCAAGCAGCCACAGATCCATGGCAGGATGAGGATACAAGAACATTCTATACAAACATGCCTGACTTGAAAGTGTTTATGCCAAATTATCAATTAAAAGAAGTATGTAAACTAGAATACTGAATAAACAAAATTTTAAAGTTTTTGTTATTTTAAGTATAAGTAATAAAGATATTTTGAAAGTAGAGAAAGTGACTAATAATAAAAATAAAAAACAACTTTAACAAGATACTAGTTAAGTATACATCTGCTTAAAATGATTTAATATTAATCTGCAATAGGTAATTGACATTTAAAAACCTCTTGTTTATTTAGTTCAATTTGTTGCAATACTAAATCATTATTACTACTTAATTTCAGACTCTTAAAAACAAAACCGAAACAGTGACTGAAGAAATGTTAGATGAAGACCTTAAAGAAGACGAGCTTAGTGACAGCGAGGAACCATCTGTGCCTGATGTAGATCAGGAGGAGGCACAGCCTTCTAATGTATCTAATAAGTAAGTGAAATTCTTTCAATTTCTGTTCAATGAATCATTTTTGTTAGTAAATGATTAATGAATTCTTGATTCATTAATTCACTGTGTGTAAGGAATTGATATAACATAGCCTTCTAACGGTACGCATTTATGTTGCCAGTATAAATAATGCCGTGTGTCGTGAAATTTATAAGATAATGTAGCCATTAAATGGAAAAACATTTGACCAAAGGCCCAAACTTATTATCTATTTCATGTGTCAATATTTATTTAATCTTCTCTATCATTAATAGATAAATAAATTTATGTAGGACAGCTATAATTTATAGAGAAATTAATGTTCAATATTTTATCATACCCAATAACTTCAAACCATCCAAAACAACACGTAGCGTCGAATTTTGGATTGGTATCCTTGCATGGAAGGGGAAATGTTTTCAAATAGAAAGAATAATCTGTTAAAGTACAGTTTATTCTACTACTTATTGCACAATAAGTACTAGACATTGTTTTTAACTTTTTACTTAAGTATATGGTACAATTTTTTTCAGATACGCTCTAGATTCATTTCTCAATGAACTGCCTAATTGCATTAACCGAGAATTAATTGACAACGCAGCGGTAGATTTTGTTCTAAATTTGAACACAAAAAACAACAGAAAAAAACTTACAAGAGTACTGTTCAGTGTTGCTAGGACACGACTCGATTTATTACCATTTTACTCAAGATTTGCAGCAATACTGTATCCAGTCCTTCCAGATGTTTGTGTTGATTTGTGTCAAATGTTAAAGCAAGATTTTAAATACCACGTCAGAAAAAAGGATCAGATTAATATTGAATCAAAGGTAAATTATGTTTCTATTATAATTCTTACGTCTATAAAAAGAAAAGTTTAAAAAAGTATACCTCAACAATATTGTACCTAAACATAAAGTAAAAATGAAACGTGAATGGTTATTATTGAATTAGCCAGGATAAATCTGTTGACCGGACCACCTTTATAACGTAGGTATATCTTTTCTCTAGAAAACCAAGACACAAATATTTAGCAAAATACTAATTCTATAGACAAGCGACACGGTATGAAAGTTTTTACTTAAAAACGTCGAATAACAAACTTTTATACTTATTCAATTTTATACATAATTTAGTAAATTATAATTAATAAAAAAACATGGAAATGCATTATTAAGACATTTAATCGAATCTATAAGTGCGCCCTTTTATGACATGTTACATATTTTTACTATATCTGTAGCGAAAATACAAAGTGGCCATAGATTTTTGGCGCCATTTAAGCATTTTGTACTGAATTTCGTAAACTAAAGAGTTTAGATTAATATTATAATATTGAGCTATTTATTTGAAAGAAAAAGTATACCCAAGACGAGGCGCTATCTATGGTCGAAACGGCTGCCTAGAAGCGAATAACAATATGAACCTGAAAGTTCAATTCTAATTTATCAGATTAGATAAAATAGTGTATTTACCCTTCCCTATTTAAAGCCGTACGTACAGAGCCATACTTAAAACAAGGCACGACCTATTAAACGTAACAGTAATATGTGGCCTCGATAATAGGTGCTGACGGCGTGCACAAATACAATACTAATAATATTCTTATTCTATGCAACAAACCAAATTAAAAAAAAATATAATAATAAGGAATTTATTAAATCATTATGATTTAATAAACTATGTTACTAAAACTATTTCCAGATAAAAGTTGTAAGATTCATCGGGGAGCTTGTCAAATTTAATCTATACTCAAAGATGGAAGCATTATATTGTTTAAAAGTCCTTCTTCACGATTTTAAACATCATCACATAGAAATGGCCTGCAATTTATTAGAAACATGTGGAAGATATTTATATTGTAATTCAGACACTCATCAACGGACCATGATATACTTACAACAGATGATGAGAAAGAAGGTATGTTTAAGTTTTCTTAATGTTGTATCAAATTTATTTCTATTATTTATATAACAGAATTTTTGATAATTTTATCATAGTGAAAATCTTCATAGTTTTGGTGAATGTCGGCAAATAAAACATATTCCATTAAAATACTAAGTTTAATGTGTTTGATGTTTCTTATATTTGGTAGATTTTTGAAAGAAATTTTTATCAATCATAGTCGAAAATAAATAAAAAAGTAATAATAATAATAAATTAAAATCATTTTAGTAATTCTTGTGTATTAAGACTTCAAATGAATAAAACCTATTTCAGACGGTATCAGCATTAGATTCGCGATACGTAACACAAATCGAAAATGCATTTTATTACGTCTGTCCTCCCGAAGCGCCCGCGCAGCCAAAAGAAGAAGAGGCACCTATGCATCAATTTATAAGAAAAATTCTTCACGAAGATCTTCAAAAGACTAACGAGGAAAAGATTCTCAGGCTTATGAGGAAACTGAATTGGGAGGATACTGAAGTTTCTACGGTTGCAATACTGCATTTAGCTGGAGGCTGGAGGGTACGAGCCAGTGCAAGACGGGCTTTGGCAAGACTCACAGCAGAATTGTCCGCTTGGCAGGAAGTTGTTGCCCCAGCAGTTGTCGACACCATTATGGAAGAAATCAGACTAACACTAGAAGACCCTCACCCAAGATACAATCAACGTCGTATCGCTACCGTCAGATACTTGGGAGAGCTATACAACTACAAGTTACTGGATTCTCGTGACGTCTTCACCGTGCTGTACTCCTTCATCACCTTCGGAGTCTCCAACGACCACTCCAACGTGTCCGCCCTGGATCCGCCAGAGAATGTGTTCAGAATCAGACTGGTCTGTGCCTTGCTAGAGACCTGTGGAGCGTACTTCAACAGTGGTTCCAGCAAGAAACGCCTGGATTACTTCTTGGTGTTCTTCCAAAATTACTACTGGTTCAAATATTCAGACCCATATTGGACGGAGGAGAATAAGTTTCCGATATATGTGAAATACATTTACCAGGAGTGTTTGAGTACTTTGAGACCGAAGCTGACTTTGTTCGAGAGTTGGCAACAAGGCAAGGATGCAATTGAGGAATTGAGGCAGACGTTATATCCTGAATTAGGGGAAGAGGATTATGAGAATGAAGAGCAAGGAGAGGACAGCATGGTGGATGGATTGGACACAATTGTGGAGACAGACGATGAGACTGATAATAATCCACCGATTCCTGAAGAGAGTTCGGAGGAGGAGTTGACGGAAAATGCGGGGAACGAAGAGGATGGACAGGAAGATATTACGATTGAACCGAGACGGCCAGCTCCTGTGAGTATTATACTGTTGTAATACAATAGAATTAAAAAAATACACTTATAAAATTGCCGATTTGAATATGGTTAACGAAAATAGATTTTCTGGTTTCGATGGGTCATTTTGACAATGATACCCGTCGGAGATTAGGTATAAATCTTTTTGTATGACCATTTTAAATTAAAACTACACTCTGATTTTTAATTCCGTAGTTCTGACATGTTTAATTTTTTGACATGCCAGCGAATACCAGCGTTGCCAGATTTTTTTATTGTCAAGGCGGGATTTGGAACTTTTTGAGTTAAAAAAGCGGGAATCTCTCGTCGATAGCGGGACATAGTAACTAAAGGTGATATTTTAAATCAGATTTACCCTATCGTTAAATACTTGTCTTCTTAATAAAAAAAATAAAATAAATAAAACTAAACCAAAAAAAGTATTCATTAGACAATTATGGCGTTTCAAATAATTGTCAGAACGGAGGAATGAGTATATGATATACCTGGTATCTTTTTTTGGTAGCTGTTAAAAGAGCTGGTGCCAGTTCTGAGCATGGCAGTGGTGTCTTGAGTTAACCCCAAAAAGCGGGAAAAAGTCTGTCGCGCGCGGGGCATTTCATTTTCATTAAAAAATCGGGACGTCCCGCCAAAATCGGGACATATGGCAACGCTGGCGAATACATACCTTTTTGGCCAGGCACATTTTTCAATTTCAAAACGAGTCTGAACATTGGATCTATTCATACATTTTATTTGTTAGTGAGTGTATCAAATGCTTTTACGGCGAGTGATAATTATGTCCCTTTTCATCACAAACAGTAAAAACAGCAGAAGTAAAGATAAATTTTTTTTTTAAAGGTTTACTAAACCTGGAACCTTGCCTTTGGTAGGCAGTGATGCCAGCTAAATATAAAGTAATAATAAGAATAAAAATACAGTATTTAAAGTTAATTTGATATATTGTTATTATTGTATTAGGTTAGGTAGGTATTTGTAGGTAAAAAATACGTAATTTTATGTTATGCCCTCAAATGGGTCAAATTTGTCTCTTTTTCGGTGGAGAGATTTTTTTAGTAGCAACATTTATGAAATGTCAGAGTTCTACGGAATGAAAAATAACTGACAACTAAATCAATTGTTTTGAATGTTTTAAGTCTGTATTCTAAAATGTAAATTTATCTCAAGTCTAGATTATTCTTCATTCCTTTTAAAGTTTTGATGAATACCCTACTTTTAAATACCAAAATTCATTGAAAATAAGAATAAACCTTAGTTTATATTTACGAATATGCAACATTATAAAATTATAAATGGAATTTCACAAATTAAAAAACGCGATATTAAAGTATAAAATTAAACCAAAAAGCTCTTCCAATTTTATCTATTCCGTGGTTAAGTAAAGGATTTTTTATAGGTGAAAGATGTGGAGTTCGAATCGGCCTTCGAGAAAATGGTCATGGAAAATGTCGCGGAGAGACAACGCGAAAATAGACCCCAACAACGGGATATAGCAGTTCCTTTGACGTGCAGACAGACAACGAAGAAGACATACGAACAGTTATTGGTAAACTTTTACTTGCTTTATGATTTTTATCAAATAATTTATATTTATTATTATTTTAATCTTTATGCATAATTTATATACAATATATATTTTTTTAGCAGTGTTGGCCTAGTGGCTTCAGCCTGCGACTCTCATCCCTGAGGTCGTAGGTTCGATCCCCGGCTCATCAATGGACTTTCTTTCTATGTGCGCATTTAACAATAGCTCGAACGGTTAAGGAAAACATCGTGAGGAAACCGACATGTCTTAGACCCACACACAACAGCGTGTGTCAGGCACTGGAGCCTGATCACCTTCTTGCCTATTAGATTTAAAAATCCAGACCTAAAGAGTTTGTAACGCCACTGATTTATTTATTTTAATTTCTACTGTATCTGTGGTGATCTAGCCTATTTGAGCCAATATATATGTTTTAACATAAAATACTAATGTCCGAATGCGTGAAATTAATTTAAGTCTTTTCGACATCTGATACAAAAGTCTTCATTAAAAGTTTAGTTTTGGAGTTACATACAATATTATAATTTGATGCAAAAAAACATCACATACTCGTTTCAATAATTTGCTTAAAAAGAATATACCACACACGCATACTAATACACGTACAAATATTATATTAGTACAAATATAAATATCCTTATGCACAAAATGTTGTACTTGGTTAGTCTCAGAATGAAGTGTATTCACTAAATACTCCTTTACATCCACTTACTCTTACAAATACTAATTATAATTATATTATTAATGAAGGAATATACTTTTTGCTAGTTCCATTTAATAATGGTTAAGGAGCAGGCTGTCCGCTTAATAGAAAACCACAAAATATTTGTATCTAAACTAATAAGTTTGTATTCCAGCAAGGCAAAGAAGGCGTGGAATTCGTGTTAATGGTCCGTAAAGGAACAAAGCCGCAATATAAGTCCTTCAATGCGCCGCCAGAGCTCGCCAGTAATCTCCAACAGCAGGCACTCGCCGACAAACAGGAGATGGAGAGGGTGAAACGGTATGTTTTTTTTTATATTCTCTATTTCTTTTTAGACGTGGCGGGGAAGTTAAAAAAATCAGTAGCGGTACAACAGTCTTGGCCTCAGAGTTCTGTATCTGTTTCGTAATACATTGTTTCTTAGTCAGGAAGGTGAGCCTTTTGTGCCAAACAAATGTACGCTTAAGCTACGGTTTCCAAGAAAAGCGGTGCCGTTTTCTAACGGCCGTAATGTGGCGTTGGGTGACGTCACCCATACGTTGTCTATAAAAACATCGGAGTAGGTTTTCTAGAGAACGTTGATTGTCACCGTAACCTCAAATAGCGGGCCTGTCATTTGCATGACGGCCGTCATAGCGATAAACAGTAGTTTAACGCATATTTAATTAATACAATGACTTGGACGAGCGAAAATGATGAACAATTAATTGATTTTGTTACAACTTATGAAGCTTTGTACAATATCAAATCCAAAGAGTACAGACAAGCTCAGGTGAAGCAAAATTTGTGGAGCGAAATTGGAATAACACTAAATACGGTACACAAAAATACGGTCGCAGTTCTTTCTAGGAAACCACAGCTTAGCCACCGTAAAGACGGCCGTTTTTAAAACCGTAAAGCGGTGCCGTTAACTAACGGCCGTCTTTCTAGGAACTCGGTACTTTCTAGGAAACCGTAGCTTTACACCTCTTATTACACTTTCAACTGCCCAATTTTTGGGATGTTTAACAATATTAATTATGCCGCCACAAATTTTGTAAGTTGACACACCAGTGCGTCTTACGTTTTTTTGTATTGGCCAAATGAAGAAATCGATGACATGTGTCGGGCAAAGAAGAATCATAGACTGGTAATCGTACCAGTCTATGATCAAAGAAATGGATGCAATCAAAGACAAGATAGCGTTATAGCGTCACTGGATTATTTATTATTATTTTTGACGCGTTGAGTAACATTCTCTTCGCCGTGCTTTGCTTTAAGTTTGATGACAGCGATATTATCTACGATAAATGCAGAAGAAGGTGGATTGATTTTAAAGGCAATGTGCTTTATTTTAAAGAGTTTTAAGATCATAATATGTTTTGGCAACAATTTATAATATCTTAACTGTTATTATTATTATAACATTGTTTATTATAATTAATCAATTTGAATGTACCATTTTTCTTTGCAAAGAAACGATTCGTCCAAATAATTAAAGTTTTGCCTCGATTTATGGGGAAACCTCATATGTATTTAATAATATATTTATATCATCAATAAATATTAGATTTATTTAAGTTTAAAACATTTTAGGTTAACATTAAACATATCAGAGAGGCAAGAGGAAGAAGAATACAGCGCTGAAAGTGGAGGAGGATCAGAACGCAGTGGAAATCCCAACAGAGGGCAGCACATGAGGCAGAAGTACCAGCACCCGAAGGGCGCACCAGATGCAGACCTTATATTTGGCCCTAAGAAGTTAAAATAGCATCTTTTGGAGTCATTTCGAAACAACTCGAATTATACCACGTATTCCCAATAGCGCTTTCGGTAACGTGATTCCAAGTTTGGAATATCTACGGATATTGTAACGAAATCGAATTTGCACTAAGTGACGTAAGCTTTTTCGGGAACCAATTATGGAAATCGGTTTTACCGAGTAGTGGGACAGGTTTATAGAAATGAGTTACGTGAAAATTATAAAAATGCCTGATTATAATAGTTACTAAAGAAAACTTTATAAAGACATAATTTTTAATTTAAATTAAAGTTCTGACCCCTGACAGACATTTCTATGTCTGCACTTTCTTTTTTGTTCAGAGGCTTAACACCTTACCTTTAAAACGCTTTATACGCTAACTATATCAAAATTGTATGAATCGATAAAATATGGACAAAGTTGCCAAGGAACGCAACTAAAAATTCTATATATTATTAAATCACTTGTAATAATAAATAAAAACATATGAAATTATATTTGCAGTTATATTCAGGTCTGCCATAATTAAGACAAAGCATTGAACGATAAAGTAAAATAGCAGCAAATATTCTTATTTGACTAACCCTTTAATAGTTAAAAACGTGCAGTTTATTTTTACTGTTTTAGTTTTTTATAAGGGGCTAAACTTAGTCAAAGTCATCATAGAGCTACAGATAAAAAACCATGTATTGACAAATGAATGTTAATTTCTTTTATGTTTAATTAATTAATGTCATTATTAAAAAGTTGTTTTATTATATATTCCAATGTGAAATTGTATATTTATTTGTTGCCATCAAGACTTTAATAAACCCTAAATTTTTACAATTACTAATTGAAGAAACAGCAGTGAAAGAGTTTTTTCTTTTTGTTGGTAAACTTATAAAAACAAATGCTTCTGAATTTACATTTACTGCTAGTTCTCAAATCAAGAGCGTAAAGTGGACGAGAAGAACTGGCAATTATCTCTACGTCACTCAACTAACTAATTTGTACTTATTTAAAATAAAAAAATATCAAGACATTTTGACCGTACTAACTTTAGTGTTATGACATTTGACTGAAGTTTGCAAAAAAATCCAGTATCTACTTTCGGTAGCCAGACTCTATGACCATTACATCATGCTTACATGGATGAAGTTTGTATGGCCAAACATTCATATATTTAGCGTCCCTGAGAATGAAATTATCAATCAAAATGTGATTTGCCATTTGATTTGTTGACCATACAATCAATGTAGTACGGGAGCCCGGAATGTTTACAAGTTTGCAAAAATATGTTTTTGGTTGGAAATCGTATCAGGATTACGAAAAACGTATGTTCTGACTGAATCTGTAGCTAAAACCATCGATAAAGGATGAAGTGCTTTTTTTTAATAATCTCAAGCTGGGTATCCACTATGTTCGCAAACCTCTTGCACTCCGCGCTCATACAACCGCTTTTGTGGAGACGGTACGCGCATACAATAGAAACACGCATGCTCCACAGTACTCTTGCGAACATGTCGTTACCAGTGGATAGTGCAGCATATATTTTATTTCATTATCTTTATTATTATTATTATCATATTTATATTATATTTACAGATATATTTATAATTTTCGTTTTATCTCTGCTTATTTCTCCATACCTCTTCCGATTTCCACCAGGAAACAGGCGTCTTCTTTGAAATTCTCGTCCTGGGGATTCCCACAGCGCAGTATAGTTTCGGCACGACCCGATTAGAGTGAAAATATTTTTCTCCCGACCAATCCATTTAACCGAGCGTGGAGCGTGATATACGACAGTACGAACTTACGTGATTTCTTGTTCGCGTCCACGACCAGGCTGAGCTCCCCTTTGTGTTCTCTCAAAAACCGCCAGCTAGTACCGTTGCACGCTCCGGGAGTGCGAAGGTATCAAGTATGTGGAGCAGTTGCAGGAGCGCGGAGCGCAAGAGGTTCGCAAACATAGTGGATAAACAGCTTAACGAGCATACTAAGAACTCATATATGGTAGGGATACCTGTGGTATTACATGATGCAAGGGTTCCCCATATTTTTCGACCAAGACTTGGTAGCACTTGGTGTAGGTGAGATTGGAAAGTACCCGTAACCGACGAGCATTCATAGTGAATGTGATGAAAGTGTATGAAGGGAGAGAAGTATATCAGCAACGTCCGTGGTGTATGCGGTAAGGTGAATATATAAAAAACTCAAACTAAAAAAAAAATTTAATAGAACCTTTTAAAAAGATGGTAATAAAACGCAACAATCACAAAAAAGACTTATATTAATTAATGCATTAAGATCTGCATCTGCGCTAACTGACTGTACGTGTCGCCGGGCATTCTATACGCGATGTTGCCCGCAAACGTGTTTAGCACCTCAGCTTGTTCCCGCAGCCACTCCACTTGCTGAAAAAAGTTATCAAAAAAATCTAAATCTGCCAGAAAGTATTAAACAATAAACTATATAATTTACTGTCTCGGTAACATAAATTAAAAAAAAAAGTGTGTGTACTTATGTACACGTGTCAGAAGTTATTCTTCTTTGGCGTAACAAGATAAGTCAATTCAAAATTTTTATTCTAAGTTTGAGATAAAATGACACTAACAATAGAAAAAGCTAAAATGTTGACTATATCTAACTTCAGGGTGTCGGTTTTTTGTGACGGTGTGCGCGAGTTAAGAGTACTAACCCTATAGATATATGCTTTGCTAGCACGAAACCAAATATAGGTCGACGACCAATACTTAGTAAGTAGTTTTAATGTATAAATACGAGAGAAAAAAGATATTAAGTGGGTTATTGTTTAGTTCTTAATTAAGTGTTGTCACTCTGTTCATTTAAATAAATTATTTTTAAACCAAAAGTCTGTTGCCGTTCCTTTACTTTACTTTACGCATAGTAAAAATTTACTAATTTTAAATCATTTTTCCCTAACGCGCCAAAAGATGTATAACTTTAAAAATCAACTTCAACTATAGTATAATTTATGATTTATCTAGGTATTATTATACAATGTCTCAAAAGATTAGGAACAACCTCTTTTTGTTATTAAGAGACATTTATCGAAAAGGAAAATAGTTTTTATACCTGATTAGTAGTATGCGTGGCTACATGATTTCCACGCAATTTCTGCCTTTGAGCGACCAATATAGTGCAGACAGCCCGAAGAACTGCCGGAAGACAACGCAACAGTTCGCCACGGGCTGCGCGTGCGCCGGACACGCGCGCGTCTAAATCACTCGTACTTAGAGGGACAAGCTCGCACTCGCGGAGGCTCTGTAATTGCAAATACATTAAATTAATAAACAGAACTTTCTAGACGAAGCGTTCATTTCGCTTAAGCCAGAAAGCTTTGACACATCAAGTTAATTTGACAAAAGTTTGGAAAATCCATAGCGGTCATTCACATTTAAAAAAATTCTGAAACAAAAACTCAAGTTTTTTAAAACAAAATAACAAAAGAAAATAAAAATAAAAAATAAATGAAAATGAATGATTGAAAAAAAACAATAATATAATAAAAATATATATAGTGGCGCCATAACTCAAAGGTGAGGAACAGTAGTATTTTAGTTTTTTACAAATTATAATTAAACGACAGTACTTAGAACGCTAATATTAACTAGGAATCAGCCCAGGGTATAACTTTATATAATAAGAAAAAAAGTATTCTGGTACGATAAATTTTTCGACCAATTTCTCTGCCACATACATGGATCCATAAACACAGACTGACGGACGTCAAGAGTGATTGATTTTAATGTTATTATTTACTATGTTAAACAAAATAATTGTTCATAAAAAATACCATATGTGCTTGATAGATTATTTAACTCGATTTTAGTGCATTCATATTATCCTGTAAGTGTTCTATTAGTGAGAAAAAAGTCATTCAAGTTTCAAAAGACTGGGTTTTTTGACATGTCGAGAGTAGAGCACTGCTTCCGCTCCGCTAATGAGGCGTGCAATATGCAGTATAATTTTCACCCCACGAAAATGACACCTTGTACATTCTAGATATACACGATCTGTGATGGGTTTTGAGTATTGAAAGTGTCATTACGATACGATGTGTCCTTTAAGAAAACAGCGTCAACAAATCCTCCGTCATTCAGTCCAGTTCAGTCCAGTCCATGGGCGGCGATATCACTTCACATCAGGTGAGCTTCCTGCCCGTTTGCCCCCTGTTATATATATATATATATATATATATACACATAATACATTATACAGGCAAAACCGTTTACGACGACATCCCTTCCAAGTCGATATAACAGATTTTGACTGTAACTCTAACAAAACGAAGATTTTCATATTTTCAAAACGTCGAATTAACCTGCAGTTTAATGCGTAGTAATTTTCCATTAAAAAAGTTGAAAACACACAGCCTGATAGAATAACATTAAACTTGTTCTATGGCTATAGTTCTTTTTTGGGGTTGGACATTTGGGCCGGGATGAATGAAGCGAATTTAACACACGCTTAGATTAGACACACACACACACACCTGCACGCATTCCTTCGGTAATATTATTGTTTAGTAAAACTTTTAATTGGCGTTTAGATGCGTTGGAGATTAAAAATATGTTTAGTAAGCTGTAAGGTTTTCTAAAAAAAGTTTTTTTTTCTATATTTCGGACTTTTATTAACAAAAACAATTTTGTTACCTCGAGGGCTCCCTCATAGTTGTCACTGTGGAACTGGTCGAAGAAGGTCATCAGTTTGCAGAGCTTGGTGTACGCTTCCACTAGTGATGCTGGGAGATTGGCGTCTGTGCTTCGAAGGCGCTTGGAGACCTGGTCATGTGTTCAGGGATTAAGAGCATATACTCATACAAAATAAAGAAAAGAACAAACAAGTACTTAACCAATTTCCACATTTTATTTAGAAATAATTAAGACTATATAATTTTCTTTAATATATAAATTTTCTTGAAATGAGAATGGCCGACAGCTAGTTAATAAAATATTTATAATTATTATTCCCAAATTTTTTGAAAAATGTTGTGTATGTATGTTCTATATTATGTTCAAATTACATGATTACAGTATATTTATTTACACTTACTGCTACAAATGAAATAGTTTAATTATTATGGTTCAAAATATTAAAAAAAACGTGTGTTTACTTATGTACACGCGTTAGAAATTATACTTCTTTGGAATTTATTGGTAACAAGATAAAAATCTTTTCTAAAATATTATTCTACGTTTGTAGAAAAAACGACACGTGACGGTGTGCCGGTGTCGGTTTTTTGTGACGGTGTGCGCGCGCATCGTAAAAATTTACTCTAATTATTGTTCCCTAACGCGCCAAAAGAAGTATAACTTCAAAAGCCATTGTATAAAATAAAACTTATGTTAAAAATATCAATAGTTAATTACTTGCTCAGGCTTATCTTTTAGATATTTTAACCATATTATAATTATTTCTGGCATTTTTTTGCTAAAAATGAATATTAAGTGGAATTGAAAGTTTCTGATCATAGTAAATGACACCCAGTTATTTTTTGGCGTCTAAATTTTATTTGTATATGTAATAACTTCTATTCTATCTTTAATATATAAATCATAATTGTTTGTTCGAACACTCGAGAACGGCTAGACTCATTTTCATGATTTATTTAAAATATTAAAAATTCAATAAAATATGTTCAAGGGTTTCGTGACTGTTGTCTTAGGCTGTAAGAAGCCGCGTCAGGTATTATTAGATTAAACGATCTCCCAACCTGTTCAGCGAGAACCGAAAGCCGTTCCCGCAGCCCTCCAGCCCCACCCCCACTATTGACAACTTGTGCCAACAAGATGCAGAATAGTTCCAGGACACGTTCTAGGTTCTGAAAAAATAATAATCTGATAAAAATTCGACTCCAGACTCATTTAGGTAAACATTCTGTGTGAAATTTGATCTAAAAAATACGTCGAATCGATAAAGGTTTCGCTTATTTTAATAGGTTAATTTTGTTTGAGATATATTTACTGAGAAAACTTTTAGTAAATCATGAGCTTCAAATAAAAAAAATCGATTAAAAAATAAATAATATACTAATAGAATAACACACATATATTAAAACGTTTTTGGAGTTTACTCCTTAAGAAACGATTTGAGTTATAAGGCCCGGTACGGAAATTTTATGAGGAGTAAAATCAAGTGTAACACGAAAAGTTGAGGCGTTATGTAGAAAGAGACAAACATATATATCTGTAGGATTGAACGTGTAAAAGAATGAGATGGAATACATTACACAGACTTTTCTATTTTGAATTCACGTTTTGACAGCCACGTTACAACATTGTCAGTGTTGACAGGTGTAAAAATAAAAGTAGATTGTCTAGCGTGCCATAGAGTTTTGTCAATAGTAATGGTCAGTGAAATTAAAACTAAAAAGATTGTTTTTTCTTATTCTTCTCTTACTATAAAGGTAACTTTGGTCTCAGAAAGAAAATCCTATTTGGGCATAGATGATGTAGGTACGTTTTATTACTACTACAAACATTTATATTATAAAAACATATATTCTTACCACCTTTAGTATGAAAATATGGTCGACAGCCACAGAACATTATCGCCATCTTTGTTCTGCAGTGCATTTGACACAAGCCGAAACTATAAGCCTGGGAAACACCACAGCTTATAAAGTATGGAAGTCGTTCGTGCCGTTTTGTATAGAAATCAAGATTTATTTTAAATAATAGACTCTTTTATTATTATTATTATTTATATTGTTTTGTAACATACTTTATGTAATACGCTTTATTGAAGTAATATAAATAATCCGAATAATTACAGATATATGTTTGTTTCTCTTATCATTTTAGCAGATGCGTTCATTTACCCTTTTTTTCTATTAGATATATATCATAATTATCGTTCGTAAGGAGTAAACTCCAATCGTGCGTCGTAGCTGACACACACACACTTTTTTTTTCTAATATAAACAGGTGATAGCTTTGAGATATAAACTACTAAAAATAAAGCGAGATGTTTCGTCAAATTAAACACTGCTTAAAATTTAATAAAAGGAATAAAATTAAAAATACTAATTGGGTCTCTGATCTTACGAAAATATTCTAAATTATTTGAATATTTAATTGTTTTATTTAATATTCATACGATTAATTTATTTAAACATCTTACCCCAGCAATGTCATACATGGTGATGGCATCTTCAAACAGCCCTTTGTTAACCAGTTCCTCTGCGACATTAAGTGCTATAACCTGGAAAAGAGCAGAAAACTACTTAGAAAATTCAAAAAAATCTAAAAAGTTTGATTTTTTTAAAACAATTTATTGCAGCTTCACCCGTAGATTTCGTGTATTGAGACCTCCTCATCAATAATGGTTATACCATCATTGGTGACTGTATAAAAATCCGTTCAGTACTTTTTGAGTTTAACATACTTACTTCATTTTATACGTAATCCGAATTACATTATTTACAGAACTCGATGTTTTATGTAATAAATATATATAGTTTTTTAAAACACGCAATCATAGTGCATAGTACACTAGAAAGCCAGTGGAAATTATTGTAGTTACTAGAGCACTTGTGGGTCGTGGTTCGAACTCTACAAAAAAGTTTTTTATGTGCAATTAACATTTGCTCCTACAGAAAAACATCTTGAGAAAACCGGCATGGCTTGAACCCAAAAATCTATCAAAATGTTTCAGACACAGAAGGCTGATCGATGCGGCCAATATAGGGTTTCAGCGCCTGGATTTTTATTATTTAGCTGCGTTAACTTCGTTTCGACTTAATATGATTTTTTTACTTAGCCTACCTTATTAGTAGCTAGATCCCAACATATTTAACATTTTGCTATGCTACGCCATTGAGACTGTTTGCTTTTCCGCAATAAAAGCCTCAAATTTTTCTCTCCATAAAAACCGCAAGAGTTCAAGGAATTAATAAAAATAAATTGGTCCAGGCATCTTCGAGTTTTGAGCTTAGCAAGATATTTTGCGATAAATTATTTATAAAGATTCCGATAGAAGCATAATCATTTTTCTTTTATTTAAACTTGGTTACATAAAAATAAAAACAAATAACGGCCTTATCGCTAACAAGCGATCACTTCCAGGCAACCTAAGTAAGACAAAAAAAGTTTTAAATAAACCTTACCTTAGTATCAATATGGGAATTGTTGAACTGATCAAGAAGACCCGTCGAGCGAATTCCCGTCAGATCCATTCGACCGAAGATCAGCTCATAATCTCTTGATTCGAGAGCCAATTCGGAACAACAACACATGAAGAGATTTTTTCCGCTCGGGTCCTTTAAGTTCCTGAAAATATTTTATTTTAACTCATTTAGACGGGTTTAGACGTTTCATTTTTAGCAAATAATATTGTAAAAATTAAAGGACAAACCAGAGACAAATTTGAAAAGAAATCATCTCAAACTAACTGAAATCAACACATACAAAAAATATGTTTCATAAATCTCTATATATATAAAATTCTCGTGTCACAATGTTCGTTCCCATACTCCAGCGAAACGGCTCGACCGATTATTATGATATTTTGTATGCATATTCAGTAAGTCTGAGAATCGGGTCGGTTAGCCGGGTCAGGTAGTACATAAAAATAAATAATAATAATATATTTAAAAAAATACCTTAAGAAGTAATAATAATGTAAGGCATCCGATGGGTCCGTTAATTCGAACTTTTTCACGAAAAGAAGTAAAAGCCGGGCCAAGTTCAACCGACGAAGGGGTATGGGGTCATCTGTGTCTACGGATACTGGGAACACATAAAAACTTAATTTGTATCACAAAAAAATACAACAAAAAATGTGAATGGGCACGGTCTTATTGATAAAAACAGTAAACTATACAGAAATAATAACATACATGCACAGGATATAAAAAAAAGGGTTTTTTTTTGGTACAATGTACTTAGGGAGCGTTCAAGTATTACGTAACGAACTTTTTCCACCTTTTTTTATACGTTACGATGCGGGGCGGGGATTGAATTACGCGTTATTGTTAAAATTATTTTCGACTTTAAAGTACTTTACACCACATAATGGTAACTTTTAGGTATAAAGAGTCACTGGGTGGTCACGAAACGTTTTACTATTGGGTACAGAAAAAAGTTACGGCGTGTTACATGGAGGGGGGGGGTCCAATAATCTCCAAAAATTGCGTGACGTAATACTTGAACGCTCCCTTAGTAGATTCTTTAAAGAATACCTAGTCTGCGACGTCTGCACGAAAGGCAGAGCATTCCACAGTGAAGAAGGAATCATAACATATATTAAGTCAGAGATATTTGGAATTGAAAAACAAATTAATATATAATAAATTAATTAATTTATAATTGTAAAAAAAGGGTCCGTGTACTTATGTACGCGCGTAAGAAGTTATACTTCTTTGGCATTATTAAAAATAGTTTGGCTTTGTTCCACCTCCAGTTTTTGATGTTTCACAGCGATAAGATGAAAACTCTTTTTTTGTATTCAATTTAGTGCAGTTACACTGATTCATCAATTGTTTTTTGTCTCTTTTCCTTATATTTGCTAGATAAAATCAGAAAAATTACATGTTTTGATTAAACAATGTGGTTAATTTTTTAATCAAAACATTACTCGATAATAATAATAATACATACGGATAGTTAACCTCAATTGTATTAAAGCACTTAGGAAGGTTGATGAGCACAGTTTTTTCACAAATATTAATTAGTATTGGTTTAAATATTCAATTTAAATCACTTCTGATTATAATTCAAAAAGCATCGCTAAATTTCTTTGAAAAAATAATTAAAACTCCTTTATTTGTTTAAAAGGTAAATGACAAATGTCATTATGGTCATTCAAAATTCTTGGCATACGAACTTCACGCATATTCTATTTCTTTTTACTTGTAGATTGTCTTATTCCTATCTCGCTCGCGCACGCTATAATCACACTCCTAATTTTGTGTCACGGGTACGCGCGCATTGTAAAATTTCACTCTCATAAATTTTTCATAACGCGCCTAAAGAAGTATAACTTCAAAAATAAATAATAAATTAAATTATAAAACATAAATTGATATTAGTTTTATTATTTACTATATATATATTATATAACAAATAGATCGCAAGAACAGTGTCTTCCCTTTAATAGGGACTGAATGACTGTAAGTAGTATTATTACACTTTCTTATGCTAAATAATTAAATAATAGGGTAGAATTAATTTAAAAATAACCTATAATAATCTTTTATTGGAGTAAGGCTAAACATCAGGCTATGATCAATTTAGGTTTAAGAATAACTTTATTTTTCGTAAGAATTGCATACATAATTCACTTACTGAGAAACAATATGTAAAACTAAGATTAATTATTAGAGCTCACAGATGTGGGTTCGCGACAAAATGTCAATGTGACAAACTCGATCAACCAAGCAAAACATAGATGTTCGAATTTGATTTTTCACTAGATGTGGCATTGATGACATATTATTCTGATATAGTACGTTTATATTAATTGTTTAATTATTTTTTATAAGACTATTTTATTTTTAGTTTTTAGTATAATTTAAGGAGGTGAAACCGCAGGGCATATTAGTCAATACTTACAAAGCGGTGCTTGTACATTTCTTGGAGTCCCCAACATGTATCCATCGTGAAGGGCTAATGCCATATGGACTCCGTGAACTTGATATCTAAATAGAGTAAGAAATATTATGGTTTATTTTGGATATGCATACTTCTGAATATTAAAAAAATATATATATTATAAAAAAATAATTGTAACTGTTGAGCAATGTTGGCCTACTGGCTTCAGCGTGCGATTCTCACCCCTGAGGTCGTAGGTTCGATCCCCGGCTGTGCACCAATGGACTTTTTACGCATTTAACATTCGCTCGAACGGTGGAGGAAACCATCGTGAAGAAAACGGCTCGACTAAGACCCAAAAAGTCGACATGTGTCAGGCACAAGAGGCTGATCACCTACTTGCCTATTAGAAATCTGAGGCCAAGACCTAAAAAGATTGTAGCGCAACTGATTTATTTATTTTATAATTGTGACTGTTTGTAACAAATTTACTCAGAAATTACTAGCCTATATTTCTTAGTTTTGTAAGCATATAAAATAATATATTTTTTTTACACAAAAAACAAAGTTAATGATATATCTTAAATGAAATTATACTATGTGTGTATTAATGAACGTCTCATTGCTCAAACAGATTTCTTCATTTAATTCTGAGTTCGAATCTCGATAAAACCATTTTCGGAACCAGTATGTTCCGATATAGAAAAATAAATAATATACAATACTTACATATTATTGTTAATTAAAAAAAATATTCTCATAACACTAGATAACTTTATCACTAAAAACTTAACTATTTAGATAATTACCTAGGAATCCTAGAAAGGAACTCTATAGCCGGCTCAAACTGTCCAGTTAAAGTCAACACTTGGAAGTACACCAGCGGCTTCTCATAAGCGTGGTAATGTGTCTCACCTAAAAATAATTATTTAATTTAATTATAGTTTTGTCAATAAAATTAGTTTCATCGTTGATCAATAATTTTATAGTTTTCATTAAATATTCATTAATTGAAGTTATACTTCTTTAGGCGCGTTATGAAAAATTGATGAGAGTGAAATTTTACGATGGAAGATGCTACTACTGCTAGGCATTGGACATAATTTAAAAACAATATTCGAATAATAATAGAATTTATTTGTTACACTTAATGTAAGAGAATAATAATAAATATTTATTTATTTAATTTTTCAAATGTAAACTGAACTTTATTGACTATAATGACTCCTTTTCCAGTCTTTGATTATTTAATTGTAATTAATTATTTGCATGCAATCAAAAACTATTTTCAATAATGCCGAAGAAATATAACTTCTTACGCGCGTACATAAGTATACGCACCCTTTTTTTCCATTAATTCTTATTCATGATCATATTTCTAAAACATGTTTTATAATTAAAGTTAGATCCTACAATAAATAAAATATTTTCTGTTTTCATCGTTATCTCGGACGCGGTGAAATTTTTTGCTATTAAAATAATTTTGTGTGAAAATCATAATAGTTCCATTTAACGCTAAAAATAATATCTTGATTCAATTAAGACAAATTACTTTAATTTAAGATAATTTTTAATCTACACTAATTAATAAGAAAATCAAAAACCATTTCCCCCCCATCCTATAGTGCCATATCTAGAATGATATAGTTGCCCTTCCTAAGCCGAAGCTGATCGCTGGTAATAAAGCGATAAAATACCAACCATATTCTTCCAATATCAACTTCTGTAGATCTGAGTATGAGAATGACTCGGATTCGTTAGTTGATTTCGTTTTTATAATAGATAGCTTTAGCCAGAGATAGTCATCTGCAGTTTTAGCTACTTCTGTATGTTCGTCGGTCACATCACAGCAACCTACTATACAATATACCTAAAAATTACGAATTAATAAGATTTGGAGGCAAAGTTTTAATTAAAAGATAACTACGGTACAAAATCTAAGTGTCAATAAGTTAAAAATATTTGACTTTGTTTTATAGCATAAGAGAAACACATGCCTTCTGTATATTAGAGCTATTATAATATATTTCCCGTCCAAAATACATAATTATTATAAAAATTCCAATTTACCGGTAAATTTAATAAATCCTAAAAACATTTTAAGTATCGCACTTCACTAGTTCGTAGTAAAACCTAAAAATAGTTTTAATTTCCAAGTTTATTTGAAATTGTGATCTATTTTTGGTAAAAACTCACAGCGCGTTTGTATGGATCAGTCGAGTTCCGCACTTGTATTCGGTATTGAAAATTGATGGCTGTCTGTAATTTTTCACTGAGAGCCTTCTCGGGGTTCCTCATATGTTCTTCTAAAGCTGCTATAAATTCTTCATGCTCTCGTCTAAAAACAGTTAATACTTAAATTAATAATATTTAATTTTCAAAACATACTATAAACAAAGTCTCTTTAAGTTGTCTGGTGCATCTCCGGGAAAATAGCCAATAATAGACAGCCTTGTTTCACTGTAAGACCTAATTTTCCTTAAGCCAGCTGTGTTTTACAAGCATAAAGCCGGTTGCAAACCGAAAACTAAGCTATGCCAAGAAAGCTAGGCTAAGCTAAGCTAGAAATAAATAGCGTGCACACCAAAAGCTAAGCCAAAGCTCAGTCAGTGTGGCGAAGGATGTGCAAAGGGTGTGCGGGGTAGCGGGAGGGGCTTAGCTTAGCTCATGTAGCTGCGCAACCGCATACACTACTAACTTAGCTTCGCATATTTTAGTTAGCTCACATAGTTTGCGGTCTGCACACAAAGATATTTTAAGTACTGACTGTTTTATTTTTTTATATTTTATAAATAATTTGGTTAGCAAATTGCAAGTGAAACACAAGCAACAGCTAGTTAATAAATAAGATAGTAGGTACATACCCAGCTTTCCTCAAACAATGTAAAGCAGCACTTGCATCACCACTTCGTAAACAGTAATACACCATAGGCCAAAGTGGCCTATCATCAATGACACCATCAGTAAGGCCTTGGGCACTCTGGCCCTGTAAGCGGAGCCCTACAAATCCTCGTACAAGAGGAAAAGTTCCAGGCTCACCACCTCTCATCGCCGCTGCTGGGTTGGACCGAACAACATCACTCATGTATTGTTTGTATCTGGAACATTATTGTGTGCATAAAAATATATAAATAAAACATGGCAAATAATTCGAAGATAATGTTGCGTTCTTCTAAGTTATTCTTATATGAGTTAAAAAACGATAAATATTGTGCCAGTATTTGCATTCGTATTAAAATCAACTAAAATCCGTGTTAAGCATGTTAACCTAGTCAAAAAGTAGGTTTTCAGTTTGACAGTTTGAGTTGATAATATTTGTGTATGATGTTCTTTCTAACTGTGTAGCCTAATGTAAGTATATTTATGTTTGCCATTTTTTTGTTGTCAAAGTTCTATTCTCATTGTTCATTCATTCTTCATTGTCATAAAACAAAAATGCTGATCTTTTTCTTATTATGTTTATTCAAACTGGTACATTTTTAAGATATGCACATAGATTTATGGAGTGAACATGTATCATAATGATCTTTAGGTACATAAGAAGTCATTAAAGAATTGGTAAAACTTTTCTAAATTACTTTTATCTAGTTATTTTTTTATTCTAATTAATCTAAGCATGCTTCTGGTTTAATTTCTTATAATTTGAGGGGTGCTCTTGGCGATCAATGCTTGATATGGTATCAAGACCCTATTCACTTTTAAATTGTTTATTTTACAATACATTAAATATTTTAATCTGAGTACACAATTCTGTGCATACCTCTTTTCTAAGTACTTTTTTCCTTGTGCAATTAAACATTGTTGAATTGTAGGATTCCCTCTTGCCTTTAATGGATCTTCATCTCTTACAAGAGCAGGTATATTTGACATTGTCTTAATAATTTCCCACATCTCTTTAACTTTCTGAAATTATTTAATAGAAAGTAAGTTAGGGTAGTAGGACTCCTTTCTCCGCAATAAGACTCCTAATTGGTCCGTTGTGCGTACCAGAAAGTAAGTTTAACATCTATATAAAATTTATTAAAAAAAAAAAAACTTATTTAGGGAGGAATTGAGTCCGATGTTAAGTGACACTCTTACAATGCCAGGAAACTGGTAAGTGTTGCCAGTCAGACGGATACTTCCAACTATGATTATTCATAAGAGAAGTTTATTCTATTTGTGTAATAGATTTTTAAATTATGTAAAGGTGTGGAATCTAAGAATGGCAACAGTACTTACTGGGTCATTAAATTCATCAGCTACTTGTGCAAACTTTTGATGAAGAGCTGTCCTTGATTTTGCTCCTTGAAAGACAAGTTTATTATACTGCTGCACTTGTCTTGAATAAGCTGCTTCTATACTGTCTAACATGGAATGACCAAACTTCTTTGGAGTATCAGCAATACTAGGAGTTTCAGGAGCTCTCTTCAAGTCCAACCAATTCTGAGATGGCCCAATCATAGCATTCATAAGCTTTATTTTTTCTTTGTTCCATTCCGATAGCATGTGTTCCCATTTTTGATCTTCTGTTGTTTGCAATGACTAAAATGTTTATAGATTTTAATTTTCCTATTAATGTTTTGAGTAGATGATATGGAAACAACAAAACCTTAACTGACTATTAGAGAAGGTCCATACTAGTAAAGGCACTTAAATATTACATATGACATACAATATTTGTAAGCTATACTGATTAAAACATTAAGTTTACTTACATTTTTGTTGACTTCATCAATTAATGACAAAATTGCATTCTCGCGTTCATTTTTAAGAAAACTTTCAATATCGGAATCTGCAATTGGTTGCAATGGCTCAAATGTTCTCTTAGAAGATAAAGTTTCTAATTTCTGAGATATTTGCTGCAAATCAATTCCTTTAGACCCAAACAATAGATGGCTGTAAAAACGTTATAAAAGTTTAAGGAAATAGATTATATACAACGCATAAAAATGTTACATTTATAACTAAACTTACGCCTGAATATCATTGGAGCCGGATTGAATAACTCTTGAATATAGCTCGTGTGAAGCTTCCAATACTTGGCCTAAAGATCTTTCAACTCTTGGAAGGTCTTCATTTCCCTCTATCTCTGTTGTTAATTGTTCAGCTTGTTGTAAAAGTTTACTAAAATCGTCATCAGCCATCGTAGAGGTTATGTTTTCTGAGTTATTGAAGTTCTCCCGGTACCGTTTATATTTAAAAAATCTTTTGAAATATACACTTTGACATTACAATTGAATCATAAACATTAATTATTTTTAATATTAAATAATGTTATAAATTATTTTTATCGTTTCCGTTGATATTTGGAACTTGGAGCGAAACTTTAACAATAAAATAAAAAGAAAAAAAAAAAAAAAAAAAAAAAAAAAAAAAGGGGGGGGGGGGGGGGGGGGGGGGGGGGGGGGGGGGGGGGGGGGGGGGGGGGGGGGGGGGGGGGGGGGGGGGGGGGGGGGGGGGGGGGGGGGGGGGGGGGGGGGGGGGGGGGGGGGGGGGGGGGGGGGGGGGGGGGGGGGGGGGGGGGGGGGGGGGGGGGGGGGGGGGGGGGGGGGGGGGGGGGGGGGGGGGGGGGGGGGGGGGGGGGGGGGGGGGGGGGGGGGGGGGGGGGGGGGGGGGGGGGGGGGGGGGGGGGGGGGGGGGGGGGGGGGGGGGGGGGGGGGGGGGGGGGGGGGGGGGGGGGGGGGGGGGGGGGGGGGGGGGGGGGGAAGGGGAGAGGAAGGGGGGGGGGGGGGGGGGGGGGGGGAAGAAAAAAAAAAAAGAGGGGGGGGGGGGGGGGGGGGGGGGGGGGGGGGGGCCCCCCCCCGGGGGAAGAAAAAAAAAAAAAAAAAAAAAAGGGGGGGGGGGGGGGGGGGGGGGAAGAAAAGGGGAAAGGGGGGGGGGGGGGGGGTGTGGGGGGGGGGGGGGGGGGGGGAAAAAAAAGGGGGGGGGGGGGGGGGGGGGGGGGGGGGGGGGGGGGGGGGGGGGGGGGGAGAAAAAAAAAAAGAGGGGTTTTGGGGGGGGGGGGGGGGGGGGGGGGGGGGGGTGGGGGGAAAAAAAAAAAAAGGGGAAAAAAAAAAAGGGTTTGGGGGGGGGGGGCCCCCCCCAACAATAAAATAATTATTATTGCACAGACAACATAGAAGTCGGAAGAACCACAGAAAATACCGTTAAACGTATTGTTGTGAAGAGGGGCCTACGTTTACAGTTGTCTCTAGCACACATTGTGCGTTTTCCAATTACAGCACTAGAGCGCATTATGCGGCATAATGCTCAACGTTGAGTGTTCCAACTACAGCAACGCTTCGCAAAATTGAGCACTCTCAAAACGAATGCTCTCGCGTACTTCTCTCAAACAATACCAACACAGTGACAGAAAATTGACCAGTATTTTTCTTTAAGTTGGCATTTATTGAAATTTTCGTTAGTAAATATTATTTATTGTTGAAAAATATGTAAGGCTTTCGTTTCATCGTAGATTTTGAAAATAATTAAAGTTATTTCAAACTGCTAAAAAAAATAAATATTAGTATGGATGGAGGTATAAATAGTTACTTTTTTTATATTCCACATTTAAAATATGAATACAATTTTATTTTAAAATTCGGATCTGTAAACAAATTTATTTTACAGGATTATAGTTTAGAAAAAATTGCAATGGTTTTGAAAAAGTATATAATTTTTTTAGAAATCATTAAAAAATATTACTCAAAACGTAAATGATGTAAACTTCTTACATGAAACTAAATATTTTACTGTTAATTTAGCTTGTTAAAACCTTATATTCTTTAAAGGTTTTCTATTATTTCAATAAAAAAATGTTAATGAAATAATTTGATGATTAAAATAAGCGTAAAAAGTTTTGAACCCATTATTATTGTTTACCACATTATTTATACATTAATGAGGTTGCTAACTCAATTCATAACATTTTTTTTACAACACTGACTTAGCGCACTCTGCTGATGCATTTGAAAACTAATTCACGTTCCAATTAAGATTCAGCATTATGCGGCATTGTGCGGCACTGAGTCGCATAATGCTCTGTAATTGGAAAACGCACTGTGCTTGCGTTGGGCTCTAAGCGGTATAATAGAATTAGTTGTTGTCTAATCCCAAAAATATAAAGTATTTGTACTACTAATTATTGTATATTGCGGTTATAGATTCAAAATATTTTATTTATTTATAACCTTTAATTTTTGAGAGAACATGAAACAAACTTATATAATAATTTTAACATGCAATTTAAACTCTTATATTATGCAACTTTGCATTTTTTCATAAATTCCACTTAAATCAAAAATTGTTCCGACCTTGCTGTTATTCTTATGTCCATTTTGCAGCTTCCTATTGCAAGTGTACAATAATATTGTAAAGTTTTTACGTTTATTAGGTTTATAAATGTAACATTAGGAATACATTTAATCCAGAGACAATATGACGGAATAAGGTGCTTCGAACAGCAGCTCAAGGCTACGCTGCCGACTTTGCGGTAGTGTTTACTACGTGTCTCTTTTTTTTTTCCTTTATGGCTCTGGCACGGTTTGTGCATTAGCCAGCGTCAAGTAGGTATAGGATTTTTATAAGTCGCTATTTTAATTATTTACAGTTTATGAATAATAAAAAACGAAGGAAACTAATCGCGACATAACATAGATGATTGAAAACGCATTAAATTTACAACAAAATCAGAATAGTTACATAAGGGGAAAAATAAATCAAAATTATAGTTTAATGTTATTATTTTACTACGAAGGAATCGTTTTCGTAGTGTATGTAGAATACTTTTCGGCATCAATATGGCTAGGCTATGGACCAAAGTCCTTTGCTTTTTCCCATTAGGGAAAATTAATATCATCATCTACACTAAACAGTAAACACATGGTTTTGAGTTTTGACGTGAAAATTAAGAGTTGAAAAAAATGAGTTTTGACGTATGACATGCTGAAATTTAGAAAACATGTGTATTTTGTTTATTTTTCGTTCGTACACATTCTCATTGTTGCTAATTCGGTATCCGGATATTTTCTTTTAATGGGATAAAAAAATACATTGAATTAAATAATTCACGTTAACTTATGACTTTAAAATGGAAAATTTAGGAGCACTAAATAAAGAACTAGTTTGTGTTCTATTTCCTGGTAATGTAAAGAATGAAGAAAACGCGATACAGTATTTGGGTGGATTAAAAACAATATCTCAGGTAACTGTGGAAAAATCTTTGTTTGATCCAAAATATATAAACAACTAGCAGACCGGCCAAGCGTTGCTGTGGCTAAGGTTATAGTTATATTACGTAGTAGTAACCTATTCAAGGGAAACGGTAGGAGAACACCAGTCATGGGGACCACCATGCATTTTTTGGTGGTAATGCCATTAAATTGTAGCTTATTTGAAACGTTGGTACTTTCAACACAGCGCCGTCTGTTAGAATTGTGACTATCAAATAATAAACAAATATTTTGCAATAAAATAATATTGCGGGTACAAATTGAGATGTAAGCTATCCTATCATATAAGTTGGATCAAACAACACACGGTGTGCAAATTTGATTGATATCGGTTTGGTAGTTTAGGAGTCCATAGCGGACAAACAACGTGACACGTAATTTATATATATTAAGATTAAGCGTACAATACACATAGCACTTGCTTAAACAGCTGGGAATTTCAAACTGTAACGACCTGAGTAATAGCGCTAGAAATAGCGCCTTCACATCTATAAACCTTGCAGAGCAGCATTAGGAAGAATAAACAGTATATGCTACAGTGTCACCAACTACATATTTTTTGCCATATCAAAGAATAATGTTTTATACTCTTGAAAACGCTGGCACTGTAGCAATAATTATATTATATATTTAAATCTTTTAGGTTTGCTCACCATCATCAAAAAAACATCTTTCACTAAGTTTTCAGCCTGATAATCCATATGTGAATAAAATAAATGGTGATGTAAAGGCAGTCACTGGGGTATTGCTTAAAGTTAAAGTTAAAAAGACAAAGGAAGATGGAAAATTAAAAAGAGAAGTAGTGAATACTTCTGTTGTCGGTCAAGTAAAGAAGATTCATAAGTTTGAATGTAAGTTTTATGCATAAATCAATTTGAAAGAAGCCATTAAGCACACAGTCATACTGTCTACCTTAAATGGATAAGTATATTATTGTTTTACTGCTCTGTCAAGAAAGTGCCCTAAAATTATAACATATTCCACAAAATAATTAAACTAAAAAGTAATTATTCAAATCTTTTTGTCACTTTAAAAGTATACTCCTTCAGAAACAAACTTCAGCTAACAAATTTAGATTATTCAATATTAAATTTTAATTTATATTAAATAATAGTATTAAGTAATTTGAGTTTTAGTAAAATAAGATGGTTGCGACAATTTGAGACAAACTTTTTGTTCAATATTTGAATTGTAATACACTTATGATCTAAACAAAAATTGTGCAGCATAAACATCCATGCATAAACAACCATAAACAAATATCCATTTCTGAAACTTTTTTGACAGAACGTACCTATTTTGAACTCAGCCATTAAGTTCATTTTTACATTTCATTGTTATGTGCAATTACATATACAAGTATATAGAAAAATAATACCTCTTTTCAGCTGTGTGTGATTTTCAATATTTACCTGTCACAAATGGTCCTAACTCAGAATGTTTGTTGGAAAAATTAATACCTGCCGGATTAGAAGACCCGAAATTCTTGGAGTAAGATAATTATTATATTCATAAAGACCTTTGGTGTAAAATTAACTACCATTTTGAGCAATAACTATTTATAACCTTTAAAAATTCATTTGTAAATCTTTAGAATTAGGTTTCGTCCCTGATGAATCATACATTTGTAATTGAGGCTTTTCTGGATTACCAATTTCAAAAAGTAAAATATCTGTATCAGTTTATTCCTAGGAACAAAGTAAATTGTGTATGGTTTACTGAAAACTGATTACAAAAAAATATGTAATAGCTATTTACTATATGTATTAAACTGATTTTTTTAGTGAACCAGCGCCATTTCACATAGTACCCAGTAGTTTTACACGATTTGACAAACCAATAAATTACTCCTATGCTGATAAAAAAATAAATGTGACTGAGGATGAACTTTTAAATGCAGATCCTGATGAAGTTCATAAAATGAGGTCCGACAGGGGAATACCAGTCCGCAGGTTTTCGTTCAATTTGGTTGATGAAATTCCAACTGAACCTCATGAGTACTTTATAACGATTAAAAATACTAAAGCTTCAATGAATCCACAGATAAATGAAGAATATGAGATTGTTCAAAAGGTAATATTTTATTAGCTATAAGCCAGTTGTTAAATTCTAACAGTAGATGATTTTGTATCAATAAGCTTAGGTTTCCTAGAAAAGCGGTGCCGTTATCTAACGGCCACGGTGACGTCACCCATACGTTGTCTATAAATAACATCTGAGTAAGTTTTCTAGAGATCGCTGAGTGTCACTGTAACGTGAAATAGCGGTGCTGTAATTTGCATGACGGCCGTCATAGCGGTGATAAACATAAGTTCAACGTTTTTCGCGGTTGTAGCGGTGCCCATATTTAATTAATACAATGAGTGGAAACGTGATTTGGACGAGCGAAAATGATTGTTTTTTTGCATTATGTTAATGGAAAACGCCGCCCCTTTTTTAGAAACACTGCTTTTACAGCAGTATAGCGTCACGTGCCGTTGACCACGTTCACGCTGGATTTAAGCAGTGTCGAAACGGGTCGTTGATTTGACAGTTTAAAATTATGTCCGGGGGTTTTACCCAAATAGTTGTAAATTTATAAATAATAAACATAAATACTTTTTACTCCGGTTTAATATCGTTTCATTTTTTAAAAATCTAAAAATGCTTTGTGCAAATAAAAAAAACAAGTGACGATACAACCCTTTAGATATGAGCTTCAGATTTATATCTGTTTCGTAATTGTTTGTTTTTTGTAATAGGCAATTAGATGATCATCCTTTTGTGGGTCTAAGCCGAAGTCTCCAAACTTTCCAGCCTTAGGGCCATACTGATTACTCTAGTAAGTTCCGAGGGCCAAAACCATAATATGTCATTATGCTTGTTATAAGTTATGTTTTTATCACAAAAACAATAACAATAAGCCTACAACAATGTTATGAGTAGTTAGCCCATGACCATATCAATGTAGATGTCATATTAATAATTATTCAACATAAAATTAGAATACTTCAGTAAACTAAATTTAATTTGCTATAAAAAATATCTAAAAGGAGTTTTCAAGTATGCTAGCTCTCCGCGGGCCGGACAAAATCTGTCAGTGGGCCAGATGTGGCCCTCGGGCCGTAGTTTGGAGACCCCTGGTCTAAGCCATGGTTCTTTCACCGTACGAGTATTTAAACATAAAAAGAAAATTTAATAGAAGCCACTAGGCCAAAACTCCTAATGATTCGCACTTTCATAGTTGCAAATACGCCTGGGGTCTTAATAAATGGTTTTCAACCCGATTATAGTAATAGGGTTTTTGTGTTTGTTAGGGAAAACGAGCTAATCTTTGGAGCTCCTGCCTTAATATATTAATCAATATACAATTTTCCTTCAAGATGTTCGATGAACGGCCAGTGTGGTCATTTAATCACATAAAACATCACACGAGACTTAGGACTGTGAATTTAAAAGTAATATTGCCATGTATCGCATTCCATAACTTGAATGGGCCATGGAAATTGTTGTGGGTGAAATTTGGCTACGATCCACGTAAAGAACCCTATGCAAGGTACTATCAAATGCTGGACTTTAGGCTTAGAAATGCAGGTAATATTTTTATTTTTCTTGTTCATTTAAATTCTTTACAAATACTAGCTGCCCCCGCGAACTTCGTTTCTCCTTAATGTGATTTTACTTAGCCTACCTTTTTAGTACATACCAACACGGAACATTTTGCTATGCTAACCTAGTGACTGTTTGGTTTTCCGGAATGAAAACTTTATAGGTTTTTCTGTGAATTTTCCTCTATATATAAAGATAAGAAGAATGAGTTCAAGTCATAAGATTTTAATTAACAAATAAAAAATAGGGGTTGATCGTAGAGGGGTGAAAATTTAGGGTTGTATGTATTTTTGTATGCTGTATCATAAAAAAATAAAAACATTGATTTTTATTTTTTAGAGAGCTGCCCTTAGTTTCTTTACACTACAGCTTCGACACGATCGCGTCAAGTAATTCTTAAAGAAATAGTAAATAAAAACGTTTAGTTTAATGGTCACAGATTTACGTAGTTATTCATAATTTCTATCAGTCTTACTAATAATTGAAGTAAGTTCATACTTTTTGCATTACGTGGAACCGGCTGCCCTGAAGTATTTCCTAAGCATTTTGTGTCCTTCAAGAAAATATCGTACTAATTCTTATTGGCTTGCAATGCACTCTTCTGGCAGTGTGAGTGTCCATGGGTGGTATCACTTAACACCAGGTGAATCTCCTGCTGCAATAGATTTCTTGTTGTTTGCTAAAACCGTGCACTTTGTAACCTAAATATCGTTGAGCGGGGGGACACCCCCATGCACGTTCAAATACACATCACGTAATGTAAATTGACGATAGTAAAACAATAGATAATTTCATTAGTTAAATAAAGTATGTTTATTGTGTATTCAGTTCGTACGTTTGAATAAGTAATTAAGTAATGAGATTGGTCACAATTAATAGCTAAGTTGTTGCTAATATAAAATATATGAAGTACCTATTTGTATGAATTGTTCAAGTTTTAATATCCACCATATAGTTGAATTTTCTTTAGGTATCTTTAAATATATTATATTTAATGATACTTAGGGTCTGTTTCACAATGTATGGATAAAGTACCAAATAGCTATGCAACACAAATTATTTGGAAGATAGATTGTGCTATTTGACATTCATCGGACTCATAACTTATGATGGACTTTATGTGACGAATAGCGCTATCTGACAGTCGTGAAACGCAACAATAGATTTTATCCTACCAATAAGTAATAAATAGCTAATTTGGAACTAATGCAGAACTTATCCGTACATTGCGAAACAGACCACTAAAGTATTATTATAAATTAATAGTTATATTTATAAGTACTAAACACAGAATACTAAATACCACCCGTATCACCTCGACGTACGTCGTTCCACAACTGAGTAACTTAAGGCAATTTTTGCCGCGTACCACCGCTATGTGGAACCAACTGCCCTGTGAAGTATTTTCGAACCAATTCGACTTAAGGACCTTTAAAGAAAAGAGCGTACAATTTCTTAAAAGGCCGGCAACGCACTTGCGAGTCTCCTGGCAATGTGACTGTCCATGGTCGGCTATCATTTAACATCAGATGAGCCTCCCATAAAAAAAAGAATCCAATAGCACTCAACTGGTTTAAATTTAATTAAAACTGAATCTCCAATTTGTGGTAAATTAAAAACCAAGCCGACTCTTCATACTCAAAACCCTATCTTGATTGCCCATCAATACGTCATTGGTTCGATTTAATGATTAAAGTAGCGGGTCAAATAATAATAAACACTTTTTTACGCCACAAAAAATATCACAAAAAAGCAATAAAGGATCAAAACTTCTTCCAGACATACCAGTCATCAATTGAAACAACGTTTATTGGTTCGGAAAGTTTGCACGGTTTCAACCAAAACAGAGAGCGAATGGCAGTAACAGCATAGTTACATACTTTTGCGTGCTTTGGCGTGCGACTCAAATCCCTGAGGTGGTAGGTTCGAACCCTGGCTGTGCACCAACAGACTTTCTGTCTATGTGCGCATTTAACATTCGCTCGAACGGTGAAGGAAAACAACGTGACGAAACCGGCTTGCCTTAGACCCAAAAAGTCGACGACGCGAGGCAAGTAGGATGACAAATGATCATAAAAAAAAAAAAAAAAAAAAAAAAAAAAAAAAAAAATTTTTTTTTAAAAAAAAAAAATTAAATTTATATTTAAAAGCCGCCGGGGGGGGTTCGGCACAGGAGGCTGATCACCTACTTGCCTAATAAGGTTGATCTTGAAACAGATTCAGTAATCTGAGGCCCAGACCTGAAAAGGTTATAGCGCCACTGATTTATTTTATTTTTTTTTTTTAAACGCCTAGTATTATCTAGTATACTGGTTCTGTCAGGATTTTTAAAAATCTTTTACGTGCGTTATAAAATTTCCTTTAATTTTCTTTGACAGGAATTTACTCCTGCGTGTCGCAAGACCTGGAAACAGTTAAAAGAGACCGTATGAAGAAAATGCCGCTTGAAGAGCCTTCAGAGGAAATAATTCCTGAAGGAGCATTGTACCTAACACCAAATAGTTTGCCAACGCAACGCCAAATATTTTATATGGTATGATAACAAGATATTCCTTTTCGAATTTTTCTTCCGAAAGTTTTACCGTTTTTATAATTATAAAGCTTACTTTTATAAAAAAACTAACAAGTATAAGACACATTAATAGTTATTTATTTTTTAATGTAATTAAAATTAAAAAATCCTTTTCATTTTCATTTCCTTTTTTATTGCCCCTTTCACTGTTACATGTTTAACTTGCTTAGTTTTGTTCCATTATTTTTGTCTAAGTAAAATTTATGTATTTACATTTTTTCTCACAGTACTTGCCTGGAAGAGATCCCTCGAAAGGCCCCCGAAAGTTGCCCCAAAAAAAAAAACCGGGGGCGCCCCCCCCCCCCCAGGCGCTTTTTTAAATTTAATTATTTTGACTGTATTTCTGTATATTAAATAAAATGTATAGGAATTTCAGAATTTGCTGTTTTCAGCCATATTTCGTTCATTTGATGTTTTTAGTGTCACTTGTACACAATTGTATGTTGTTGGTAAACGACGAAATAATGAATGAAACTAAAGAAGCTAGTCTGCCTGGTACATTTCATAGAACTATTATGTCCAATTTGAAAAACAGTACTTATTAGTAACAAATATGGATGACCGTAGCTGTTTCATATAATTACGTAGATGTGGAAATGGAAATAAAGCTCTTTAGTCAAATGATTCCTTACAATCTATTTTAATTATTAAATTATTAGTCATTTCTATACACAATGGTTGGGTTTACGATTGTTTTATCGAGAGATTACTCATAACATAGAATGTTATGTCTCGTGTGTGTCAAATTTAATGCGCTGGCTACAATTTTTCTTATTGCATTCTTATTTTGTTATCTTAGGTTTTCTCATTACAATTTTTCTACGGAAATTTTATATTTTAAAATGCATTCAAATTACTAAAGAAAGTATTGAGTCTTTTTAAATCTAAAGTGAGAAAAGTTTCTTATCGTACATAGAAAAAATCTAAATAGATTTGTAGAATTTGGCTAATCTATTTTACGTAATCTGAATATGCTCATAACTAAGTTTTATAATCTACAGTACTGCGATATACATCTACCGGAAGTGCAAGAAATTCTAGCAGTGGAGCCTCCAAGTGGCTATCAGTGCCATCCCAAGAGAGGATGGCTAGCCGCGAACACAGCGCATACATGCAGAGATATCATCTTCAAGTATCTTAAGAAGAATCTCATGGGTAACAAACATGCAGATCTTAAGTTTGAGGTATGTGTATAAATATATTTTTATGGGTCCGTGATAACCATCACCAGACTGGTGCGTTGTCGGCCTTTTGGGTGGTGGTACAAAAAGGCATAAATTTTAAATTTAAAAGTCTTAAATTTTATTTAAAAATTCCATGCTAAGCTGGTGAAGCTTGTGTTATGGGTACTAGGCAACGGATATACATACATCTTATAGATAGATAGACATATAAATACATATTTAAACACCCAAGACCTAAGCACAACACCAAATGCTCATCACATCGATGTTCGTCTCAGCCGTGGATCGATCCCGGGACCCATGGATTCGCAGTCAGGGGTACTAACCACTAGACCAATGAGTCGTCTAAAGACTGGGTGTATGCGAATTTCTCGCTATTCGTATTACTATTGAGTGAGATTATGACGCTCAAAGTTGCTAACGCCAACTAGTGGTATATACGATATACTCTGAGATAGTAACAATACTAACAACACTCTTTCCTACCCTACATCAAAATCACATGGGTTTTTGACATACGCGTTTCACACTTTACGCTAATTGTCTAATCTGAATCTCGCCCTAGCACCCGGCTAAAGGACTTGTATCCAGGGCACGTAGTAAATAAAAAAAACTAACACAACAATATGAATTAATTTAATTTAATTAAATTTTGTTGCAGCAAGCAAGTAGTGACGATTCGGAGAGCGATGAAGCACCTAGTGCTGCTGATACTACAGCTGACAATTCTATGATAACAAATTGAATAAATTATAATAAATTATTTGAACTGTCGTTACCGTATTTTCATTTGAAATTCTTTTACTTTATATTTTAAGGAGAATACAAGTACCTTCGATACAGTAACTATTAGTACCTTTATGGCAGTGTACGAGCCAAGGCTGTACATTTTGCTCACTCAGGCTTTCTTATTTCCTAGTACCTACTAGTGGTGATTTCCTAAATCGTCGGAGTTACGCCCCGAGAGTATAGCCAGACGCAGGCACTCTCTTCGACTGTTACATTGCATTAATTCGTTACATAGCAATTAACATTTCATTATTCCGCTTATATTCTATTGTTGTACGCGAGTGATTAATATAGAGTAAAACTAAAATCCTCTATTATTTAAAGCACCCTGATGACCCAGGAACTGTACCGGCAGTGTCTATAATTATTGTTTCTTACACAGAGATGCATGCTTTAAATAATTTTCAATGAAATATTTTGTGCAGTATTAGCTTAGTACGGTAGGAAACAATATAATCATGAGATAACGCGAGTTTGTCACCGAACACATTTACTTGGCTAAATAATAATGCTCAAAGTAATATAAAAAAAGACCCAAAAAGTAATTGAAAGTATAAGATGATTAATTAATAGAATAAAGTAATGGATTACACATAGTTTATTGTACCTAAAACCTAAATAAACTGTAACAAAAGCAAAAAATATTTTCTTCCGGTGACTCATATTTGATCTTTGTATTTTGTTACGACTAAATGTACATCGATTTATTATTTATTCAGCTACTATCTATTGTTTTCCGTTCAAACTTCAAAAAACATCCTTTAATATTTTGACGTTTAATTTCTTTGTGTACGTTTCAAAGCTATTAGATGATGTTCCTTTCTGACTTCTGTGCTTCTGGAAGGAGTGCGGAAACTGAGTCCACTAACCATTAAACATTAACCAATCCCTTATATTCGTATAAAGTTTTAAGAATTTTAAAACTTAATACATATCGGCTAGAATATATGCATGAACTTGTAATAAAATCTCTTTGGCTATACTAATTTGTATCTGGCTGATGCTGGTATCATTAAAAGTTAAATTTAAAAAAAATCACAAATTTTCCAAATTCAAATTAGGAAAATTTGTGATTTTTATTTATTTTTCATACTGTCAAGAAGAGTGAATGTAATGAAGAAATTCGATACATTTTAAAATTTTATTACAAAAAAGGTAAAATGCAACGCAATACCGCGAAAAAAATTTGCGATGTTTATGGACCTAGTGCAGTATCTGAGAGTAGCACATGCCATTTTTGAAAAAGTGGAGCAAGATCGGCATATAAGTTGTTACGAAGTAGCTGAAGAACTGGGAATTGACCAGAAAACAGTTTTGGTGCATTTAAAAAAACTGGGTACACGAAAAAACCCGATATTTGGGTACCTCACGAGCTCACTGAAAGAAACCTAATGAATCGTGTACTCATTTGTGATTCCTTATTATTACGTAATGAAACCGAAACATTTTGAAGAAGCTGATTACTGGTTATGAAAAGTGGATCACGTACGACAAGAACGTGCGAAAAAGGTCGTGGTCAAAAGCCGGTCGGGCTTCACAGACTGTGGCGAAACCCGGGTTAACTCGCAACAAGGTGTGCTGTGTGTGTTGTGGGATTGGAAGGGCATTATTCATTATGAGCTGTTACCACCAGGCAGGACCATCGATTCTGACCTCTACTGCGAACAACTGAATCAACAACTTTAATCTCATTAAAGCAAGAAGTTGAGAGAAAGCGGCCAGAATTAATCAACAGAAGAGGTGTGGTTTTTCATCATGATAACGCTAGACCTCACACATCTTTAGCTACTCGGCAAAAATTAAGGGAGCTTGGCTGGGAGGTGTTAAAAATTAGACCTTGTACCTTCATATTCAGAATTCTTTAGATAGTGTCAGGTTAACATCACGAGAGGACTGCCAAAACCAATTAGTATTCTGATCAGAAGCCCCAAAATTTCAATAGCAATGGGTCATGTCCCTACCTACAAAAAGTTATCGAACGAAATGGTATCTACATACTTTAGTTAAATGTAACTAAACTTAATAAAAAATGTTGTGAATTTTCTTAAAAAATGCGAAGAAACTTTTTCCCCAACCTAGCAGTCGCCGTCGTTATTTAGAAGGACTACATTATGGTCCCGATGGAGGTCGTTATTACATTGGTACATCCGGTACCTGGGAGGGTTGAGAATTCCTCTGAGCAGTTTGTTTTGGAATCGTCGGATTATTTGAATGTGGCTCTTACAGGTACAACCACACACCATCAGGACTTGTTAGTTGTTTGTATAAAAATTACGCAAGCCTTTACAATACAATATCTGTTGAAATTTCCAGAGTTGAGGGTAGCGGAAGAACGATAAGATATTATGTGAACATCTAACCAATAGATAATTAGCTGATGTCAATAATAGATGAATCTAAACATAACAATCAAATATACAGTATTTACAATTTTCTTAACCTACATAGTAGACCCCAGAGCTGGTGCTTTCCTCGCTCAATGAATCAGTATCGCAACACAGCGAGGAAATGCTGCCAGCGTTAAAGGTACACTGACAGCAACAGCGACCAAACTTTTTAAATTTTTTTGTAAACTTTTAATTATTTTTATTATTACCATATAGATGAATTAGTTCTCTATTTGGAAAAATATAAGAATAATTTTCTTAACCACGAATTTACTCGTGTTTTGAGACTAAACAAAACAACTATTATTTTTCTAAGAAACCTATAACATAAAATCTATTTCTTTACATTATAACTAATGTTTTAAAAATGGTGTGCATATTCTAATCGAATTTAGTTTAATTACTATTTTATATTGTTAAAACTGCTTATTATAGATACTTAAAAAATGCATAATTTTTATATAATTATGTTCAGTATTTGTAACAAGGATTGCATCAATAACACTTGTGGCAAAATAAAAATCTATAAACGTAATAGTACGTTATATATAGGGTAGAGCGGGGCTAGTTGAGCATAGGGGCAAGTTGGGCAATCGAAATATCTCGGAAACTATTCACCTTACGCGGGAGTATCAAATAGCGAAAAGAAGGAGTGGTAGGAGAGGTAATCATCGCACAATAGCTAGTGGCAGCTCGACGAGTGAGTGAAGTGTCACGGCGTTTTGTTTATTTTGTGACCAAAAAGTAAAAACATTGTTTATCGCAAGTTTTCGTCTGTCTTTGTCAAATGTTCTCTGTTTTCAATCAGGAGAGTGTTAATCTTTCAGAAGATTATTGTATTTTTGATTTGTAAATAGGTTTTGGGTCTAATTCTAGGCATTTATTTACAATCCTACTTTTCTTTTAAAATTCCGGGTTGGGGTAAGTTGAGCAACTATAGCTCAACTAACTCTACGACTTAAACAACTGATGAGTAATGAATCTTTTATTTTTTGTTTGGATGCGGACTTACAAGAGAAAGACTACAAGATGTTCTTACACTACTGAATACTTAAATAATGCTGCAAAGGCTGTCCACGATGAGGGAAAAAGTGTGAATACCGCCGCTAAAGAATTCTGACTTTTAAATAAATTAAATGAAGGTGATGATTCATTTATGGGCTATACAACACCGAGGGAAGTATATCCTCTCTCACAAGAGAACTGTTGAAAAAATTCTTGCTGCAAATGGCATTTTTCTCCAAAAGACGTCCGTCGCCTTGCCTAAGAGTGTGCTGAAATTCCACCAAGCTGAATTGCAAAAAAGATTTCCGGAAAAGAATGGTTGATGATGTTTTAAAAACAAAAAAATCGTAGCTATCCATACAGAAACCAGAACCCACCAGCCTTGGTAATCTTTTTTTAGAAATTATCGGAAGTAATGGATAGATATGGATGCTCATGTTTTGTTGATTCTAGTTTCGGTTAATTATACAAAGAAAATTTCTTCAAATTTTGTTGTTCTGTCAATAAAAGACTATAAACAAAAAGCTGACTGTCTAACACATATTTTATTTCATCTCAAGTTAACATAGAACCCATGGTTTGGCCTAGACATTCTTAGTGCCCAACTTGCCCCATAACCTTGCTCAACTTACCCCACCTATGGGGTACATTGAGCATACTTGACTTTCTGCATTTAAACATCTGTAGCTATTATATTGGACTTGTTACAAAAAAATACTATGGACACTTTTGTTAAGGGATAAATTACTAATCCATCAGGACACATAACAACTCATTGAGACTTATCATTGAGGAGCTATATCCAAGCAAGTGAAAAATTGCTCAACTAGCCCCGCCCTACCCTACTTATAGAATTGTTTAAATTATAATTAATACCTTAGGCCTAATAAGTTGCTTATTGAGATTGAAATTAAATCGCAAATAGATTTACTAGATGACATTTTACTCTAATATCTAGATCTGTATGATAATAAAAATATTCACTATATTAGTTACTTTCCAAAAGTTATTAAGTTGTTTGTAAGGATAAGTATAATATCATACTTATATTATACTCAACTCTATACAATATATATATTTATATTATATATTATTCATAGTTGTCGTTCGAGCTCTAATATTATGTTTTGGCTGACAAAGATGTCTCAAACCTTATCTGAAGTCCCGTAGTTACAGCCTCCGAAACAAAGAGGCGCAAAACACAGGGTGTCAGGGGCAAGGCGTTATCATAATCTATAAAAGTGCGACGGGTACTGCGCGCGCGCACATTCACTCATACGCGCGCGCTCGGTCCGCATTGTTCGCGTTTCGCGTGTTTTTAGTTCTACACGTGATTGACGGTATGTAAACATTGTGTTGTGTATATTAAAATCAAGTTTATAGTTAATATTTATGTGCAATTTATAAAATGCGGAAGGGTGTATAAATTAATTCAACTAAATATTAAATAAAATTGTATAAAACGGCTAAATGTCGAATAATTAAAAAAATCACATAAGATCAGATTTGAAGTGATTGTTACGAAATCTCTTTTCTTTATTCTTATCAAGTTGACGACAATAGTTTCAAAAATAATCCTCGCCATAAGCTTATCTATATAATTGATTGGAATTAATTTTGATTGCGCAAGAGTATCTAGGTAAAATTGATATTCGCACGTTGTTTATTTGGCACAATGTAACAACTCCACGCGTGTAAAGTTGACTGAACACAAATTATTTCATTGTGACATCATTATGGTCGAGATTTTGAGCCATACAACCTACTTACTTTTAACTGTTAAATTATGAAACTTTAACTACTAATTTTAGGAGTTTCAACTCGATTTTATTACTGAACTGACTTCGATAAATTTTTATACAGAGTTAAAAACTTTTCAGTTACGAATAATCATATCGTATAGATATTGCCGCTTGCAATTTTCGGGACATGGGGCGTACCTAAATTTTCATCTATATGATTCAACTTCTTTTCCGGGACTCGAACCAAACATGCAAACATACATAACAGTTATCTCAATACTTCATTTGAAAATGAGCTGATAAACTTAGTAATTATATAATCTTAATTAAGATTGAAGACTTAAAACAAATACATAATTCTCTCTTCGTTTTAACTATGAAAATGTTCATACAAATACAATTAAATTACCAATACAATTTAATTTAGTTGCTTTTTGATGAACTCACCAACTTTATCTCTAAATGATGTTGTTAATGTTATTTAATTCAAATTAAATCTCAGTATGTATTATTATTTATGTTAAAAGATTTTATTAAAATAATAAAACTGACGGTACGGACGTGAAAATTTGGCATAGATTAAGTAAATTATCGTCTACAATACTTTTGTATATACAGTAATTCATATTATGTTCTGTTGTTATTGTTTGTAATAAATAAATAGCGTGAAGCATAAAAAATAATAAATTTTATATGCACTAGTGTAGGCTAAATCACTTTTTAAACAACACATTCAGTGATTTGAAATATTTATCGATATTTTTATAATAATAATATTTTATTTGCAAGATTGGGACAAAATATTATGGTGGTACAATTTAAAGTTCGCATATTCCGCCACACATAATGGCGTGCAAATTTGTCATACATAATTAAAAGGTAGAATATTACAAAGCACTCACATATTATATTATTCAAAATATGACAAACTATACTAATGTTACTTGAATATTATTAGTTGTAATCAATTTTTTTCTTTATTCACTTATAATACCACAAGAGCTTCAAAATTATCGGGTATTTCCCGATAGGTTGAGGGAAATGCCAGATAATTTTGAAGCTCGTGTGGTATTCGGGGGATTATTTTTCCGACCCAAATGTCGGCCAATAGAATTGCACCATGAGACGAAATGTACAGTTAACAAATAAGAATTTCATAATGAATAAAACAACTACTTAATACTTTTCTTGAAGCAACTACCAGAGAAAATTTTCAAAAAATTATCAGTATAATACCATGTAGGTTGTACCACGTGACGTCGAATGGTGCAATTCTATTGGTCGATATTTGGGTCGGAAAAATAATCACTTAAAAATGTAACAAGAAAAGAGCGTTCCAATTCTTTAAAGGCCGGCACGCGAGCCCTATGGCATTGAGAGTGTCCATGATTGTATCACTCAACATCAGTTGAGCCTCTTGCCCGTTTGCCTCCCTGTTCTATAAAAAAACCGTTAAAGTTAGCAGTCAGAAGAAACAGAAGTGGGTATAAATGCAAAATAAGTGCGCATATTATGAATAAAATGTTTACAATTCATATTATGTGGTAGATGAATAAAAACATATAATCTATGAATATAACATTATCTTTATCATATTATATGTCTTTAGCAAGAACACAATTAGCAAATTTATATATTGCGTGGGTTTTTTTTTATTTATATGCAAAGTTTTATTAATTTCAGTTTATAAAAACAATTCTGATTCCAGGTGTTTCCAAAATGACGTCCAATGACTTCCGTCTGGAACGGAACGTAGAACTATCGAAAGAGACCAAAGCCATCGCTGAAGAAGAGTTAAGAGAGACCCCAGAAAGAGTAAAGGAGGCTTTGGAAAGACTGAGAGAGTTGTTGAAAGAGAACAAAGACTTATACTTCGGTGATGATGATGAAATCCTCACTATATTCCTACGTCCCTGCAAGTGGTATCCAGAGAGTGCAATTGCCCTTGTAAGTACTTTTCTATTATTATCAGTTAGTTGCAGGCTTGCTGTAAATACAGTATAGAAACTATAACTCGAACATCAAGGGATACCCCAAAAAATCGAGTTATATATACGTAGGATATTACGATGATTCGGCTTCTAAAGGTTTTTTCTTAGGATTTTAGGTTATTTTTCTTTCGAGTTTAGCTGTAAAGGTTTTACAATGCTATGTTCGAGATACTGTAATCCAATGTAATTTTTCGAGTTATAGAGGGATAATATGCAACAAAACGGCTTGTAGGGATTCAATATTTCGTATAGAGGGTTAAGAGTAACGGTGGTTTGAAGGGAGGGACTAAGAAATATTTATTGAGTAGTTTTGGAGGTTTTCGTCCAATCAAATTACGTTTTTGCGTCCCAAATAATTGATAATTTTAGAATAATCATTGTAATCACATTATTAAAGAGTGCTCCAGCCACAATAAATAGTAAATAATTGAAAATCTAGCGTAAGAATGTTAAACTAAGAGATGGCGTATTATGTCAAACTGAACGACCCATCTGTTATTGGACTAAAGATGCAGTTCACTAATCACAGTCAAACGAAATTAACATTGATAGATAGGGGGCAATCAATTAAAAAAAAGACATTAGTGCCTATTTGATACCTAATTCGCATTGTTAAGCAAAGAAATACTAGTAACATTATAGTATTACATAACAGAAATTGGAAGTGTATATATTTTTATTTTTTGAAACATTTAAGTTCACCATAATTGTCACGTATTTTGGAATAGATAGCAAGCCATTGTATGTTACAATTTACAAGTACAACACTGTATGTCGCCAGAGCGTAATTCAGTTTTTCTGTCCCATGTTACTCATATTTAAAATTTGATAAAGCATTATATATGTTGTGGTGAACTATATTAAATAAATCAAATTATATTCACCTCATTTAGTATAGTACATACTAGTAGATTTAATTCCCTTATATTTTATACAAGAGAAGTGTTTAATCATGTTGATAATTTTTAAAACATAATCAGTAATGCAAATAATTTAATTACTATAATATTACGATATTGTGATAATTACGCGGTCAATGAGGGCAAAATAAGGTCAAAAAGATATTTATTTACATTATTTATTTAATATGCATTTGTGTCATGATGCTATTGCTAGGCAACTAAAATTATTAAAACAGTCTAGTTTTGGGCAGTTTAGGTTTTTCTGAAATGTATATCATAGATATATAATGGTTTCATAGCTCATGGTTTTACGAAATAGTTAAAATGTACATTTAAAAACATAATGCTGTATTACACTTAAATAAATAATTTATTTTTCGTACCAATTTGTTTCCAAAAATAATTTTTCGTATTAATTTTAATAACATGATATGTTATTAAAAACTAATGAATTATTTTTATGTCATATTTGCGATTTTAGAGTCATCAAATGACGTCGAATTAAGATAAGTTTATTTATTACAATTTTACTAGTTATTTTCGGATTTTGTGTTGTGATATTTGTGATGTTCATTTCGAATGAACATCAGTTAGAAAGTCAGCATATAGGTTCTTTATTTTTTAAGAAAATCTCTAAACACGCGTTCTACCGTCTACGCCGAAAATAAAACCTACAACACCAAAAATATATTACATATTATATTGTATATATAATATCGACCGTGTTCGTGGCTTAGTGGCTAATAGAGAATTACAAGGTTCTGTGTTCGATTAGGCGAATCGGGGCTAGGCACGGGCGGCTTACCCACTTGCTTTAATTAATACGCTCATATAAACTTAAAAGTCATGGAATAAAGTACAGAAATACGCAAAATAATAATTGAGGTCTCTATTTATTAGAAAGCCTAGCCACTTTCATGAATATTATAGGGTATGAGAGAAACTAAACCGGATATATTATAATGTCCGGCGACTTGCATATCATTCATCAATGCGTAATCTACGTAATATCAAATTTAAAAAATTACTGAGTTATTGACTGATTGGTTGCATTTTTACGTACTCATTTATTAGAGTCTAGAGATATTGTCTTGAGATTTTTTCATTGAGACATAGTTTAAAAGACAAGTGGCGCTATAATCTTTTTAGTTCTGGGCCTCAAATTTTTTAAATCTGTTTCATGATCATTTGTCAATCTAATAGGCAAGTAGGTGACCATCCTCCTGTGCCTGACACACGCCGTCGACTTTTTGAGCGTATGTTGAATGCGCACATAAAAGAAAATCTATTTGTGCATAGCCGGTGATCGAACCTACGACCACAAGGATGTGAGTCGCACGCTGAAGCCATATCCCAACAATGGACTAGGGGTCCCACTTTTGATGTCAACAAATCCTAAAAAATTATCGCCGGGAAGCCAACCCAATGTGTCCGGGTTCAATCCGGGCAACCAATTGCCTGCTAAATATATCTTTAGAATTTTCGAGCCACGCTTTTATGCAGTGAAGATAACTTTAATGTATTATAATAAGTCAATATCATAAAACAATATACATATTTAAACCCCTTTTTCATGTGTCCGTTTCACGCAAAGAAAGAAAGAATATTTACTTAAGTAAGGAAGACTTCGAACATTTAAATATTCAAAAAGCATTCTTTCGCTTAGTATAATAAAATTTGATTGCATTATCTTGAATGATTCAGTACTGGGGTAATGTCAAAGGGCAATGCATATCAGCGTCTATCGTCCTACGTGACACAAATAAACTCCGCTTCCTCTATTAGATATTTTATTAATGTGATTAGAGGTCCATGCCGATAGATAATAAATAGTTGCACTCAGAATCGTTCGCTTATTGGGAATTTTGTAACATTTACAACAGCTAAAAAACTAATCGGTTAAATTTTTCGAAGCTTATAACATCTTTCTTCATGGTGTTACAAGCTTGGTTAAATTTGGTTTGATTCTTGGGTTCATAAAATGTTTTATTAAGAAAGTCGCTAAAGGATAATTCAGTTTTTCTCTCCTATGTTACTAGTACGTCTTCAAAGGTGGTGTTTTTCTTTATTGTTTCTTAATAGTTTTTAATTTGTCTTAGAACTTTACTGGCACTTGATAACTTCCAACAGAGTAGTACGAACGCGAAGTTTTGTATGCAATTTTGCTGTAGTGTAGGATTATTTGGGCATAAAAAGCTACGCAATCCGCGTTTTGCAATAAATGTCTTTATAATGAAATCGGGAACCAAATGCATGTTGTATACCTTTTAAGTCCGTCAACGTGTTGTCAAAATTGCTTACAAACAAAAACACTTCCAACAATTTACTTGTTTCGATTTCGTGTCTGTCCAGTTTGGAGGTGAATGACCTCACGGTTATCAACGTCTTATTTAAGAATACCTAAAAAAAACAAAAACACTTACACTTTAATCTCTATGTATATACTGTGTATGTGTTGCTTAATACAGACATACAGTTCTCTCGATACAGTTATCAATTGAAAACATATCCTTATATTCGAAAATACTAATATCCAAATGCAACTTGAGAACTAGTATAACGATAGATTAATTAATGTAAATTATTATAATCGCCCATCATTTAGATCGGCTCTCAGATAAAGAATTCCGCTAAAAAACACCCTTCGTCGCTACTTCTCATTTCGAACACACTTTTCTTAAAGCACCAGGCAGTATCAAATTACTTGGCGTTGGCATTTACCATGGATAGTGTTTAGTGTTTGGTTTAATACCTACAACTGAGTTTCACCATCGGACGTCGAGGCAGAATACGAAAACCACCTATAACACTTCGACGTCCATCGTTCCACAACTGAGCGTTTTTTAAGCCAGTTTTTCCCCGTACCACCACTATTAGAACTTAAAGAAAGCTACCCACTGAAGTATTTCCGAACCTATTTGACTAAGGGTCCTTCAAGAATCTTTTCTTGAAGGACCCTTAGTCAAATAGCGTATTAATTATTTAAAGGCCGGCAGCCCACTGACATTTAGTGTCCATGGGCAGCGGTATCACTTAACATCTTCACATGGTAATTTTTTTTCTGTTTTTTGTTTATTTTATATATATTTCTATTTTTCGGAACAACTATGTTTACCAAAATTGTCATATTTTAGATAAGATAGCTTGTATATTATATTGTATATATACATATACTTATACCGTGGATATTGAATTATGTATGATGTGGTAAACTTCAATAAATAAATAATCATCCGAGCCTCCTTTCCGTTTGCCCCCTGTTCTTTATAAAACAAGGATACTTGTTAAATTACGGCAAAAAAACAATCGTGTTGATTGCTGTAGTAAAGTGTGTTCCTACACCATAGATTAAGCTAAAAATCTATAGATAAAACCATACTACTTCTGAATCCCAAAACATAAATTATATACAGTAAAACAGTGTTGGTATTTGCTGGTAAAGAAGTATGTTTAGTGTTGCATGAACGACGCCGACTATTACTCGAACAGAAGAGTTATGTAAGATTATAACCGTGTCAAGTAGGTAACGCGACGGTTTTAAGAAGTCGAAAGCGTCATTTGTTTTTAACTTAATATCATAACTGTGTCGCGAAAAAACCCTTTGTGTCTGTGCTTAATAAATACATACAGTTTCATTCAGCTAAAAGCTCCATCGGCATGTTGTATTCTGTAGTTGCTTAAGGTTTTAGGCTCGCTAACAACTCATATTCGGATGTGGTTACGTCTTTAGTTAATGATTTCGAAAATATAATTTGCATAATTATAGAAAGTGCAAAAATACGCAAGTGAGTTTGATAAATTACGATGCAAGGAACATTGGACACATTTTTGCGTTATTCACTAAATTTCATAAGTCAGTCTTTCCAACTGGGTAATATAGATTAAATAATTAAGAAATATAATTCGTAAATAGAATACATTTTATGCACTATATGCGTTTTTCATATTAATATCTCTTATATAACTTTATTTATAACACATTTCTGTTCAAATAATAGTATATTAAATATCTAGGCTCCAAATATCTTGTCATAGTAAAAAGAGTCCAAGTCGTTTATTTCAACTTTTTACTTGAACGGGTTGTATTACTAGCCTATGCTAGTATTATCAATTGCAATAATCGTTAAAACTCGCTATTAGAGAAAACATATTCAAGGCCCTGCAATTAGGGTAAATGCTACGAATGGTAAACGCGTTATATTAATTAATATTAGTTTCATAATCAGTAGGAATAGGAAAAAAATAGAAAATAGTTTTAAGCAATTTGAATATCTAACACGGGCCCAGGGCCTGCGTGATTATTTCACCAGCGTTATGAATCGGCTTCCCAACTATCTGGGGCGAGTTACAGCAGCGGTATACGCCTGTGTTAATAGTGATACAGCCTCTGAATATCCTCGATGGATATTAGTGCTTGCTGCAAGTAACCTAGTAGACTTACGCCGTAACTTAAATCGGACTCGATTTCAACATTGAATTTTCATACCACGTAACAACATCGTAATATATCGTTATATGACGCGATAATTATAGGAATTTTACTGGATAATACCCATTCCAATTATGGAGTTTACCTTTTGAAATCAGTTTCGGTTTGGCAGAGACAGAAAGTTAGATGGATATTCGAGTGACTTCCATATCTGAAATATTATTTTATTAAGAAGAAACAAACAGATACATCACTTTAATAGAAACAAAAGCTGTACTTTTTTTGATGTATTGAACAGTTACACAGAGAAATAATAATTATATACAGGACAGCAACACGGTATACAATACAATATTGACGATTACACATAAAAATACGAAATTTAAACTAATAATTTAAACAATAAAAAAAGATACATGGCCAAAGAAGAGAATACCAATTGATATTATATTATTCTTAAATGAATCGGTAAAGTGCAGACATGTCGTCATTAAGTAAGCTACACAATTCGTAAAGAGGCGCGTGAAACCTAATATTGGTTCTAGTAAGTTCATAACGCATATTATAGTATACTAATACTATATGCGTTATGAACTATGATACGGATTTATTTAGATAGTGAAAAACCATGTTTAATTAATATTTCTAAAATCACGTCACGGAACTCGTCAAAAACAAAAACACATTACAATCATTGACACGATTAGTTGAGCTAATATTGAAACATTATCAGTGTTTATCGGACCGATAATGACCGAGGTTTGCGATAACCCTTACAGTATCCTGTTGGGACAAAGGAAATTGATATATTAATATATCAATAATAATAGTTTTCACTCTCGGCCGCTATCGTTATATTAAGTTTGTATAACAATGATAGTAGCTTGGTCACGTGACCTTACCAAATCGATTGGTCTAACGCCTGTCGTAAAGTATTTTTTAATACAGTTGCTCAAAAAGTGGCGTATTGCAGGGACGTATAGCGTTCGGGATGTGGGCTATTACACACTCGTGCTTTTTTTTTACCTTTTCCGAACTAGTGCGTTTTCTTTCCCAACTGTCAAAATAATGTCTATTAAAAAGAAAAAACCAACCACGAAGTTTTTACTAAAAAAAAAATCGTAGAAATTTTTATGATTCATGCAAATATTTCTAAAAAGAAGCTACTGCTTTGTTTCAATTCATATTTAATGATGATTCAATGAGCTATAATCATTTCCTCAAAATTTCATTTCTATCAGTAAAAAATTGACTAAGGGGGGGGGGGGGGGGGGGGGCATTGCCCCCCCGGGAGGGGGGGGGAAAAAAAAAAAATTTTTTTTTTGGGGGGTTTCCAAAAATATTCTTTGCGCGTTTAGTTGTTTCAATATCATATTTAATGATTATGATTCAATACGAGTAGGATTAAATTTCATTTCATATCAGTAAATTATGCAACCTAAAACTTCTCCAGTTAGTATAAAAAACTGTCAAAAACTGTGAAAAATAATTTGTATAAGAATAGTGTGTGAGTTCAGTTTATTGTTTTTTTATTATTTTATTAAATTGCATAATTTTTTTCGCAACTGTATTAAAAATAGTTGTTTAGTACACGTGCGGAACCGTCATTGCAACTTGTTCCGACTGTCAACCCTCACCTTCGGCTGCGCCTCGGCCCGGGTAGACATTTGTCGAAACTCTTTGCAATGACAGGCTTACCGCACTTGTAATGAAATATACTATTGGCTTTGTTCGTTAAACGATAAGTTATATTATAAGTATAGGGTATATTACGTGAGAAAAGAGAATAGCAAAAATTATTAACTTTGTACGAGTATAACACATTTAAAAGGTTTACTGCTTTTAGCAACAATTATTTTTAAATTAAACCATCCCGAAGTTAATTTACAGCAATCCGCAGTATTTTATTTCTGTAATGCGTATTGTTTATATTAAAATATATATTGTGCAAACAGGTTACCGGCCTTCCGTGCTTTCATCATCTCAAAGCAGCTATTGGTTGAGAACCAAACACGCGAACGCCTTAGCCTATAAAATCTGGCCTATAAAAGTGTTAAAAAACTCAATCTTTACAGAACATTTTAAATATCGAACAATATGCGATGATTTGTTCCTCGCCTCGCGATAAATCACCTCAAATCGACAAAAAATAATAGTGTTGTGTTAGTCTGTGTCAAGGTTTAATATGTTTTAACCTTTACAATTAGCACTTATAAGTTTATTTGCCTGCATATATTGCAACATAACATAGATTAATGGCTGTATTTTATACACGTCGTAAAACATGATTGGAATACGCGTCTACCGGACTAATTTTGACTACGTAATTTTACACCCGACTCCGAGGGTTAGTGGTTAACCCACATGTGTATTTGGAGCTCCTGGGTTCGCTTCGCAGACGGACACTTGTTTATCGTCGGTAGCAGCCAGTCCTAAATGGCTAACGGAACAGCCCAGAATCATACGTTACGTTAGACAAAATCTATCCTTTACTAAATAAAAGGGGCCCCCCCCCCCCCCCCCCCCCCCCCCCCCCGCCGGGGGGGCGGGGGGGGGGGGGGGGAAGGGGGGGGGGGGGGGGGGGGGGCCCCAGGGGGGGGGGGGGGGAAGGGGAAAGGGAAAGGGGGGGGGGGGGGGGAAAAAAAAAACCGGGGGGGGGGGTTTTTTTTCCCCCAAATTTTTTGGGAAATTGGGGTTTTTGGGGGGGGGGGAAAAAAAAAAAAAAAACCCCCCCCAAACCCCCCCCCCCCCCCCCCCCCCAGGAAAAAAAAAACGGGACAAACAAAGGGGCCGGGGGGGGGCACGGCATTTTGTTTAAAGCCCCTCGGGGATAAAACGGCGGCAACTACACGGTCCCTTCAATGTCGTTATAACCGGTTTTGACTGTATATTATAGCCGAAACGAAATTGATAAAAATCACGAACTCTTTTATAATGAAAGCAGGGAATGTGATGAGGATAAATCTTTCGAAATCATACAATGATAAAACCGATTGCAAATATTTTTTAAAAGCAAATACTCCTTTGTTTTTATTTATCTCGATAAAACGCGAACAAAGATTATATGTATATTGTTCTAGTGTTTGAACTTGTACACGAAAACATTTAAAATTATGTTTTGTGCGTAACTTTGTGTTCACATATGTCTGTATCGACTTTAATGAAATTTAATATTAACAAAGACTCTATATATAAGTTTCATATCACATAGTTTCCACAATTGCAAGCCAAATATATTAATCCTTTATTGCTTGATTGAATGAATGATGGTCACTGGTTGACGTCTGGTGTGTGGTGGATGTTTCGGCCTGGGCATCAAATTTATGTTTCTCTTATGTGATATTTGTTTTTATAATAGGCATGTATTCAGTCTTCTGTGACCGACACACACCGTCGAAATTTTTTTAAGGGGCTAGCATGCTTGGCATGCCCGTTTCCTCACAATGTTACACACCGTAAGAACGCGTGTTAAATGCGCATACAGTAAGTACATTGGTGCACAGCCGGGGTCCGAACCTACAACCTCAGGAATGAGAGGCTACGCCGTCACTGCTAAATATTACTGTTTTAAAATATTTAAAGACATTTTCTGCGAATAACTGATATGCTAAGTTATTTAATATTTAAAGAGACTTGAATTAGAAGAGCTTTTCTTTGCTAATATAAAAAAAGCGTTATATTTGTGTTCCACAGATCAGCATAATACTATCGACATGAAGGTTTTACTGATCTCAAAAGTAGTTTGGCGTTCTAGATATAAGCGACCTGTAATTATATTTAATAGAGGTTGTGTAAGCCCAGTTGAAGAGTACGTGTTGACTTCTTGCAATCAGACGGTGATTGTTTGAGCAATAGCTAACACAATTAAGCCAGTCTTTTTGATACAATACTCTTTATTATGTAGTACTGTCCATTGTATTGCGTTGTTGTTAAGCAAAATGCTTGACCTAACGTGTTATTCAATGCGATAAGGTTCGGGTCGAATTCAAAAATGTTTCACGATAAAAACATATTTACGGTTATTTTGCATTGCAAAAAACAATTATATTTATTTCAAACACTCAAATATACAGTATTTACAATATTCTTAACCTACATAGTAATAATAATAACAATTTAAAAGTAAACCGAATTTATAAGGTTTAGTCCCTATACCGCTGGCAGTATTTCCTCGCTGTATTCAGTATTGCGATACTTATTCGTCAAGCGAGGAAAGCACCAGCTCTACTACGAGTACCACCACGTACTATCTACCAGGTGCCAACTTAAGTCTTTAATTAGCACCAATGCACTTGAACCCCACGGCCCAAGAGCCTCTACTCCAAAGGGAACGAAATCAAAGTTCTCTTATATTAGAGTCGTTTTTATTTTCCGCCTGTTCTGCGGCTACGCCAGCTTATGTGCTTGTCCGACGGAGGTGAACTTGTCCACACAAGTAGCATCCCATACCAAAACTCGTCCCATCCTCCAAAATCAATTAATGCCGGTCTCACATTATCTTTATAAAGATTATCATACGAATTCACTGTAATTATAACATTTGGGGCGTCTCTTTGTAAAAAACAACGAAATGGACATCTCCTACCTTGTTTTGAAGTCGATTAAACATAGGAGAAATTTGTCATTGACGCCTAGATCGAACTACTCAGTAAAACATAGACTATACATAGCAAATGTATTTAAATACTAGCATAGTTATTACATATAACATTGACAAGAATTTCAGTTTTTATGTTAAAGAAATCATTTTTGAAACCTCAACGTCATACTGTTTTAAATTTCGAATTGAAAATTATAAATTACAAGCATGAATTGCGCATCGTACGTATGAAACTAATCATTAACCTTGTAAACAAATACGTGTTGTTCGTCTGATTAAAACTGAAACTGTACCTTATTGAAACAATTGTGATAAACCAAATACTTTGTTGCAAGAATGTACCTATAGCTAGTTATTTTATATGGTATACTACAAACACTAAACGGTTGTTAGAGCTGTACTATTTAATAGGTAGGTGAAAATTTGAAAAGCAACTGAAAGGATCGATTTTTGTAGTTATACTTCTTTAGGCGCGTTATGAAAAATTGATGAGAGTGAAATTTTACGATGCGCGCGCACCGTGACACAAAATTAACAGAATGACGTTGACCATGAAGCTGCTACGGCATTGGACTTAATTTAAAATCAACATTCGAATAATAATAGAATTTATTTGTTACACTTAATGTAAGAGAATAATAATAAATATCTATTTATTAAATTTTTCAAATGTAAACTGAACTTTATTGACTATAATGACTCCTTTTCCAGTCTTTGATTATTTAATTGTAATTAATTATTTGCATGCAATCAAAAACTATTTTTAATAATGCCAAAGAAGTATAACTTCTTACGCGCGTACATAAGTACACGCACCCTTTTTGAAGTTATTTTAGTACATTGTAATAGTTTATTATCTCTTCAATTATTCTCACTGACTCTGTTAACTGGTTAATGCAGATGACGTATATTCCAAAGGTTCGATTAAATAATCATAAAAATAATGATCACTGAGGATGGGTTTTATTTAGCTACAATATGGAGCGTCCATTATCGTCCCAGTCGAGTCCCGTTCTAACAAAATTAGTTTTTGACATTTCTGTTTTGTCTATGACGTTCTTTAATAAATTGAACGTATATTTCAAAGTACGCAACTCATTTTTATTCTCTAACAATAAAACTATTGAGTTACGATTGTTTTTTTATGATGAAACTAACAAGGAAATGAGGGGCATAATGTTTTGCAAATGAATGTAAACTGAAGATTATTATGATAACAAGATTGAATTGCGAGTGTACAATAACATATAATATGTCGTTATTTAAGATACTGATGGCCAATCTGTACTATACTTTATATTTTCTAAAAGTAGCTTAATTCATTTTAAGTTCGTTTAATGATTTGACTAAAGTACTGATCAGTATCTTTTCATCGAATCGTAAATACAATTTGCGAGTATCGCAATGCAGAGGAAATGCTGCCAGCGTTAAAGGTATACTGCCACAGGGAACAAACTTTTTAAATTTGTTTTAATTTTCTTTTTATTAATTGTTATTAGTACTATGTAGGTTGATAAAATTGTATATAATATATATTTGATAGTTATTTTTAGATTTAATAAAACATACAAATATTTGAGAGAAAGAGATAAAACATTGCTTTAAAATAATGCAACTGACTAATTAAGTTTTTATAAATAAGAGGATAAGTTTGGAACAGCATTTAGTCGAATTTTGTACATTTACAATTTCGCCGCTTTCTGTCCTGACATTCCTATTGTCATACACAAAGTCTTTAAGATATATTGGTTGGGACCATTCACGTCGTATTAATATAAGCATTTTGTCCAACAAAACGTATATGAAAGATCTAATTGTAATGTTTAAGACGAGTTTTAGACGTTAAAAACGCGGATAAAAATCTCGTACATATAAATTCATAGAAATTACAGTACAGCTCTGGGACCTAGATGATTTCTTAAATGCCCAACTTTAGTAAATTATATCTAGTTACGACAGTAACCGGTGGATATAACAAGGTATAATTTTGATAATGATCGTGTTTGTTAACATGAATTTAATACTTAAGATAAAAATGTTGCAATTTCCTCTTATACTATATTAGCAAATATAAAGTATGATATATGCCGATCTATTTACGGTTTAAAAATGAGCTATCTAACTACAGATATATTACTTCTTAGTTCGCTTTACTTTTGCGAATTAACAAATTTTAGAATCATCAACCAGTACCCTTGTTCTTCCCAAGGAAATACGACCTTTAGATATTAAAAAAAAAAGAGTATACAAAACAAAAGGAAATTTAAGGCATTTTGTTAAAAAAATACTTGTTTTAGATGCGGCGTGTAGCTGAATTTAGAAAAGAAAATGCTTCTCTACTGGACGGGTTATTACCTGAACACGAAATTCAATCATTCTTAGAACACAAAGTTGTGAACGTGCTGAAGGGACGTGACCACAAAGGAAGAAGAGTTCTAGTTGTCAATGTTGGAGGTAAGTTAATGAATGATGTTATCGTCCACATAAGTATAAATAATAATCCATTTGCTACAACTCTATCTTAATTGCATCCGTTTCTTTCGGTCACTTCAATTTTCATAGACAACAACTTCTTGTCTATATTCGCCTTCTGTGCGTGACAACGTCATCGTAACAGTAAGCGTAAATTTAGTAGAAAGATTATTTGATTGGAACAGTTGAGATTCAAACACTATATATATATATATATATATATATATATATATAGACTATTATTATATGTCTGTAGACATAATCATAATCATAAGACCCATATTTAATTACGTAATTGTCACACCTTTTACTTAGGGTAAAACGCTTTATCAATAAAATGTTATAAAGTAGATCTCCATACTGATTAGGCACTGCGTCTCCCAATGACTGGTTATTTAAGAGATATAGTGCACAAGTGTGTGTGCACTCTCTATTCCCTTTTGATGGGTCCGACAAGAGCTCTGTCGTAAGGTCAAGCGCAAATTCCTCCTATCTAAGGCAGGGACGCCAACTTCGCTCTTTGAATTTCTTAGAAAAATTTAAAAGCCGTGTTCGTGACCATGATTCGTATACCAGTTTTACACAATCTATACTAGTATAGTATACCATCAGAATACTACATTAAATTACATAGGCGATATTTACTTCCACAATATTACATATAAAAGTACAAGCGTGCGAAATGCGTAACAAAACAGCAAATTGTCAAGCGGAATATTTACTTAATCAATGGAAATTTTATAAAATATATAATATTCTTGAAACTACACTATCAAACCAAAATAATTATATATTTTAAATTTACTGTCAAATTAAAAATAATGACGTTTGCTAACAAAACCAGAGACAAAGTTCGAATTCCATCGTACAATTGAATCGACTGAGCGTTTGACAACTCACCGTTTAACGAAATAGAATATGTGGAGCGTGTGACACTTATCTAGAGGGGCAGGCTAGCTTTATATTAGTGATGTTACCAATTAACAGTAGTTCTTTTAAATAAAACGTTTAAAACCGGATTGCTACATGCATTGTTTTTGTATGCTAATATCAATTAGGTGATTCCGAAACGAGACAGCGAAGTGTGACTCCAATATGTCAAAATTCAATATTGACGTATCGAAGTCAGACTTAGCGCTCGTTTCTGAATATTACCTCAAAAGTTATTTACGAATAAAAAAATACAAATCTGGACTTTAAATAAAACGTAAATTATATATTTAACTCCTAAAATAACGCGTCCATCAAAATAAATCTCTTTATATTATACTTTCATCAACGGACGTCGAGGCAGAATACGAAATACTACCCGTATCACCTCGAAGTCCGTCGTTCCACAACTGAGCGTTATTTAAGGACCTATCTGATCGCCAAAATCCAAAAAATTAAATTGTTTCATTCCATTTTTCGTCATCGTTTCTTGAAGTAGAGCGAATGAAAAAAATATGGTAGAGATCATAAATTAAATAACTTCCGGGAAAAAAAAAAAAAAAAAAGCCTGAATTCATTTTATGACGCAATTTTATAGAACGTTAATACCGTTATTTCATCCAGCCAAGTATCATTTTCAGAAAAAAAAAAAATTACATTAATTTAATGTTTTACGTAACTAATTGTTATGACGGGCCGGCGCGCCTCAGTGCACCACCTCACCCTATCCTTAAGACAGTTTACGCCGCACCACCACTATGTGGAACCAGCTACCCACTGAAGTATTTCTGTACCATTTCGAGTTTCCTTCAACAAAAGAGAGTACCAATTCTTAAAAAGCCAGCAATGCACTCGCCCTCTTGCATTGCGAGTGTCCATGGGCGTCACTTAACGTCAGGTGAGCTTTCTGCCCGGCTCCCTGTTTTATAAAAAAATCTGTTTATATTTTCTACATGTATTAACTGTGCCCCGGTACTCTATAGCTTCCAATCGCGATTGAGTATCGGGATTTCAAGATTACGACGTTAGCGCTACGGATATTACATCAATATTGTAAACAAAAATGTCAGGATAGTTACAGAGTTGCGCTGATAGTTACAACATATGACGAATTATCACCGCTATCAACTAATAATGAACTTTGTACATAATGTACATTAGACTCTTAAGTGTCAATAAATTTGATGGCTTAATGCAGCACTATTAAATTGTATTTACCATTGTTTTATAATTATTCCACACTTAGCAACAATAACTTAAGAAAACATTTACAAAATTAGTTAAGTTTATAATTATTGCTTTGTACAAAACATCGTTTATTTTAATATTAAACAAGCAATTAAGACATTTGAATAACGTATTACCTGACGGTATTGAAAACTTTTATGGATATATTTTTATTTTATTTTTAATTTTGTAGTATACCAACATTACTAATGGATATAGTTTAAGCACGAGGTGTAACAACCATAATAATCATAGGCGCTACAACCCTTAAGAGTCCTGTCCTCAGATCCGCATCCGTTTCTTCCATCATTTTTATTTTATAAACAAGTAGGTGATCAGCCGATACATGTTGAATTTTGGGTTTGAGAAAAGCCAGTTTCCTTACAATGCTTTCCTTCACCGTAGGACTAATTGTGCACATTGAAAGAAAATTCCATTGGAGCCGTGTTTCCCATGATCTCAGGGATACGGTTCGCTTAGGCCACACATATATTTTAATATGCATCGTGTAAATAAACGAAGAAAATTAATTTAAATCAATATTTTATAGCCACCTGGGACCCGAAGAAGGTGACGGCGGACCAGCTCTTCAGGCTGTTTTACTTAATCCACGAAGCCGCGATGTTAGAACCAGAGACTCAAGTTCGAGGCACCGTCGTCATCATGGACTTCCACAATATGGGCTGGACTCAGGTATGTATTTTAAAATGAAGCTGTTTAAGTTTTTTTTTTATTTCCAACACACAAATATACACAATTTCCAATAATTCTTAACCTACACAGTAATAATAATAATTAAAAATGTATAATTAGAAAATTAAAACAAGTATAGAAATTTTGGTCACTGTGGCAGTTTAATGCTGGCAGCATTTCCTCGCTGTATTACTATAGTTATTTGTTGTGCGCCGAAAGCACCAGCTCTAGGGTCACCGGTACTATCTACCAGGCGCCAACCTAATACTTTAATTAACGCCAGTGCACTTGAACTCCACGGCCTCTCAGTCTCTCTCTACTCCAAAGAGAACAAAATCAAAGTTTATTATCCAATATAGTTATATTTTCCGCCTGCTATGCGGCCGCGCTAGCTTTTGTGTTTGTCCGGGGGAGATGAGACGGGGCTTACGTGTCCACACAAGTAGCATTCCATACTAAAGCCCGTCCCATCCTTTACGGATATGTTATATACATTGGTTTATTATAAATGGAAAATTTCTTTAGACTTTCATGCCTGTAAACACTTGCTAAATGCTAACACTTGGTACTTGGTGAAGTAATTTATGAATGCTATTTGAAGAAATTTAAAAATCCTTCTGCCACTAAATACATAGTGACATACGTATAAGATACATTTATTTGGATTTGTACTACATTGATGTCACTTACAAGCATAAACTCAATGACTTGTTGTATTTACAATAATAAAATAATAATAATTTTTAATGCGAACAAAGGTACATACATATAAGGGTATTTAAATACAAGCAGTAATTAAACAATAAAAATCAAAAGTTAAAAAAGGATTCTTTATTTTCCAAAAAGCTACACCACATTTCTTTAAATCCATTGTTCATAATTTCATTAGTGTTTAATTGTCCTCATTTAAATTTTTAACATAATATGTTATGTTTGAGAGCATAAACAAAATAAAATAAGTGTAACTTTGATAAACAGTCATATTTTATACGATTTCTAGTTAGTTGTTTGTAGGCTTAGCCTATTATTTGTTATGAATACAACCTTGTTATTACACTTTATACGTCACTAAACGTGAAGCGCAGAATATTAAATAATGTATAAAATTAGCATAATTTGTCACGCGAAAACAGTTTCAATTTATTTATAATAAAAAAGTATAGCGTGTATCGTGCTTTTGAATCCCGGCTATACAATTTTTCTATGTAATCAGTATATTGAAGGTAAACATCCTGAAAAATAGGAAAGATCTAGGTGTGTCGGGTAGCAGCTGATTCGTATTGCTTTGAAATGCGCTCGTTTTTTATGATAAAAACATACAAATTATTCCAGTTTTACAAGTTCGGTGCTTAAAAAAATTGCAAGTCCAATCAATCCATAGTCTCTGTTGATAGAAGCCTCATAATATCTTATTGAAATATATTAAGGAGAGAACACGTCTTTCTTACAAATTGTGGTTAAAAAATCTAAAATCATTTATTCATATAGGTAACACAATGTACACTTATGATCGTCAACAAATTACATGTTTCTAATTTTACATTTACTGCCAGCTCAAATCAAGGGCGTAGAACGGAAGAGAAGAAGTGGCATTAAACTCTCCGCCACCCTTTTACGCTGTGTTAAAAAGAGATAAAGAATTAAAACTTAAATAATAAGACCATGAATGTAATGATAGGCTTATACATTCAGCGCCTTTTTTTTATTAAAATTATTAAGGAGTGAATATTTTTTCGGTGATTTTATAACGTTATTTAACGAATAATGTCATCACAGTGATAGGTATTTAACGAAGTCAATAAACTCTTAATTACGTATATAAGAAAGTCACTCCATTGCTTAAAGTTTGCCAATACACACTTGTTAATTAATATTATACTTTATAACAATGTCTTAACGTCCAAATCAGTTCGAACAATTGTTTGCGTTGCACATGTATTTAGCAATGCACTGTATTTTAACGGAGCTGATGAAAGTTGGAAACGACACCTTCGAAAATAATATCTTCTTTATATGCCTTTTGAACTGCTACTGCTAGAATAAATGACTACTATTGGTGGAAACCTCATATAAATACTAAGGCACGATAAGGTCTAGATCGGTACCATGCCCACCTATGTCTTTCTAAAACTCCATTGCACCCTTATGACAAAAATATTTTTTTTATATTAAAAAAATTAGAAACCTCAATGATAGGTTATAGAAGAAATCGCTAGGAAATTATTAACGAAACACAGTAAGTACAGATACCGGTAAACATCTTGAACACTAAACAAGGGAGTGGGGGAAAGTTTGCGGGGGACACAAACGTCAACTGATTCACCAATCACGCGATCGACACGTCACTCTCCCGCCGCCCCCTCTCAGTGATACCTCAAATCGCTTCTGCGATCAAGGACATTTGTTCAAGATGTTTGCCGGTATCAGTAAAATTTCAAAACATAACAACTTGAAATTCAAATTCCAAATATTTTTTTTAATTGCCCCTAAACAATCAAATTACTCCCCCCCCCTATCGGGCGTGGTCCCCACGTTGGGAAACACTGTTCTAGATAGAGGTTATATTTCTTCTAGGCTTGACACTTTTCCGAATTTACCTGAGTCGCAGGCATAACAGGTACGATTCTAAATAAGACGAACACATCTAAGTACCTATTATAAGTTCATATCATTCGGGCCATTAATGAATCTATTTCAATGATAGAGACGCCTTCTATATAATATATGTATTCTGACGTGTCTACTGCTTTTGGCATGGCCTTATGTGAAGACGTATTCATCAATGTACTAAATATAGACAATACACGTGTTGTCTGGTCATTAGCGATTATATATTGTTTCAGTAAATACTATTGTATGGGTAAAACATTGAGTATACAATGTTGTTCTTGTAAATATTCCTTTGTTTAGGTAAATAACTTTTTCATAGTCTAACTATTTTTACCTGTGACTAGGCGCGCACAACTCTGAGGCCCTGTATTCGAAACCCAGCTATAGATTTTTATATGTGATAATTACTTTACTCTAAACCTATAGTCAGGAAACTAGTCTAAGGCACAAAACACTTCGTTGCATGTACAGAAATATAATACAATTGACATACCTAATTAAATAAAATGGAGGGCAACTTATCCATATCACTTTCGAGCGATCACTTCCAGGCAACTACTGTGAGAAAAAAACATTAGATAAAGTAAGAAAGAAGTGCAAAAACACATAAGACATCATTATTTAGACAAAGATAATGAAACAAAACAAAGCAATCAAAACATATGTACAAGTGAACAGTGAACAGGTCAATATTAAAAAAGGACACATAAAAAAGAAAAAGTGCACATAATTTCAGCTTTGTTAGTACGATAGTTAGGGATACGATGTGGACAGGTAGTGCTTGTACAGTCGATATTTAAAGGAGGATAGAGAAGGACCTAAGCGAATAGGGACTTAGGGTGAGATCAGAAACGAGAGTTAGCGCGTACTCCTGTAAGTCAAAATCAAATACATTTTTGACCTGATGATTTGTGGCGCCATTCCTTCTTGTGTAGTCTCTTTATTATACTTAAATAATTACGTTTTCTGATATTTTCTCGTACCATAAAGAAAACCGGTGGTGCTAGAACTCTTGGGGACTCGGAGTTGTGATCATTTGTTTAATTTAATAGACGAGTAAATACAATAACTGCATAGATGGTCTAGTTAAACATATTATTGTTTATTTATTTGTTTTTTGTTTAGATTTTACTTTATTTTAGTTATAGGTAGTGTTATATGTTATTTTGAGTTTGAGTTTTTGTTAATTATTTATGCACTTCTTGTACTTTACCCTCTGTAGGTGTTACTTTTTGTATTGTTCCATATTAGGGTTGCCTGGAAGAAATCGCCTAATAAATTATGTAACCTGCTTGTTTATGTGTATGTTTTTGTATAAGGTAATGTAAATAAAATAAAAAAATACTCAAACATTATTCATTTATTAAAACACTTTTCTTAAGAATAATAAATACACGTTTCATATAAAATTATACAGTAATCAAAAATTGGATTAAGTGATTATTAAGCAATTTAGTATCTAGTTTCAAAATATCATATTACGAGATCTTTGCAATTAATCATTGTAACTGTGCCTTACTTATGTAATATTTGGCATTATATAACTTTCGAATATAGTTGGGCGTTTTATGTATAGCAGGTAATGAAATGCGTTTGCGTCAAAAGTAATATAAAAAAAAATATTTTTCTTTTCCTTGAGTGAAGTTGAAAGGTGATCATATAATTAACGTTATTAATTTTTATTACCACGTTAATAGTACATTTAAAACATAATGTTACGGAGGCAACGGGTTTGTATCTAATATTTAAAAAGATCATTTTAATTTTAAAGACATTTTTAAACCAACCAAAAATAATTTTGATCGTTAATACTAATAGTATTTCTTGTTTTTTAAAACCAAAGTATTCGTCACTTTATACGTAAAATGTTCTTTGATTGTAAAATACGATAAAAATTCCAAAAAACCTCTGAAAATATCCATAAAAGATTACCTACTTCACATCAAAGTAAAGTAACAAATTGTTACAATAATGACCCGACTACGTATACGTGATTTGAAACAAAATGATTCAATTTAAGTTATATGGACATCGTGACTTGTGACTTGAGATAAAAATTTATGGATATTTCGAAATGAGATCTTTTGACCCATTTACGTGAAAAAGTAAGTAAGTTACTTGTGGTATTTTAAAGAAATGTTACTGTGGTTTAGTTGGTTTACTTAGCCTATAAATTCTGGGTTATCTGGGGAACTATTCTTGCTTCGCGTTTAAAGGTTCGTCTAATTGGCTACTATAAAAATTTGTATGACAAAGAAATATAAATCATAAACCGACCTCACTCCAAGACCGAAAATGGAATGAATGCTCCAGTAATGAGTTTTCCATGAAACGTTTGATCAAGTTTTTAGCTGGACAGAATACCAATGCAGGTTAAGGAAAAATTGTGAGGTCACCTTGTACTTCGTCATGACATCTTGTCATTAATTCGTCTTGATAAAGTTTCATTAGATAAAGTATCTAAGTCTGGTAGTAAAGAAAATTATACGTAAATACTTAACTCTATAACGATACTTAATCAATTATCGTCTTAGACATTACCACTGGTCCCTGGCATGGGAGCAATAGTGTTTTTATCTTCATAAAATTTAATTTCTTTATATTGTTAAGAAATGTTTCGTAAAAATTTCTTCATTTACAAATATATGAAAGTTTATTAGTCAGTTTTATTTTTATAATAAAATACTTTGAACATTTCCGAAGTATTTCCGAACCAATTCCGAACAAAGATACAAAAGATTCGATTGTCCATGTGTATCACTTAACATCAGGTAAGCCTTCTTCCCGTTTGTCCTGTACATCAATGTAAATCGTGAGACTTATCAGCTAAAAATATTATTACAAAATAATCACAAATTCGTTAACCGACGTTCATTGTTTATCGGTAAATCAATAATTGTCTAATCAATTCGTAACTTTGATAAATCAAGGTTTCCTTTATCTTAAATCCTGTTTATGAATATGAGACAATAATTAATAATAAGCAAACTTGATAAACGTCGAGAAATTAAAGAAAAAATTGTAATGTTCAATAAAATAAATAATACTATAATGTATAGTCTTGGTACACTGCCACAGGGACCAAACTTTTCAATTTGTTTTAATTTTCTATTTATAAATGTTTAATTATTATTTTTATTATTATTATTATAACTAATAGGTTAAGAATATATTTTTATATATTATATGTATATTTTTACACGTTTATTTATTTGGATTGCTTTATGTTGTTATTTTTTAAGCTTGAATGCGTGAGGTATGTTGGAATATTGTATATAGATATATGTAGGTACATTCTAATGATATACCTGTTAACACATCTTTTGTTCCATATGAATTTAAAAAAAAACATCTCTGGAACACTTGGTCTCGACCTCATTTAATCTATTGCTACATATATTTTCTTAATAGACTTAAAAAAATTTATAAGTATTTTTGGAAATAGAACAAGTGATAGGAATTTCACCTGATGCTAAGTGACACTTAATCCCATAGGGCTCTCGAGTGGCCGGTCTTTTATGAATTGGTAGGCTTTTTTCTTGTCTGTGTCTGGCACACGCCGTAGCATCTTGCGCCATGGGCCGGTTTTCTCACGATGTTTTCCTTCTCCATACGAGCGAGTGTTAAACGATGAAATAAAGACCATATACATAAATTACATAGTCAAATTATTTGTACACATAAACAGTATTTTAAATTAAATATTTATAAAAACAATTATAAAACTATCCCCAATTGTGATTAAATATAACACGAATATTGTTTTATTGCTGAATTTCATACGGCAACCTTTGTTTTCCCTACAATAATTATTGTACTTTACACATGCATTGTCAAAAGCGTGACTCACAAAGCAACGTAGATTTTTAATAATGAATTTCTTTGTCAAGGATGACGAACTGTGGATAAAGAAATTTATTGTGTATAAAGGAATAAAATTAACCTCTTTGTTAATTATACACTCCTTTACGGATATTTCACAACTGTACAAACCATATCCAAGTGTTTCAAAGGGAAATAAGAATTTCCGTGTCGTTAAACCGGAAAGAAAAATTATAATTTAAAGGACCTCACGTCCGAGGCTGCCTTTGTGTATTCTTCGCGTGTCGTCGGTGATTTAACATTTCAATATAGCTAAAGGAATCAATGTATTTATAAAGAAAATAAGCGGCAATCTATAGGTAATAAATAGAAACACATTCATGCGTTATCTTTTAAGACTTGGATGTAACAGTAATAAAAAAGATTGTATTTTTTTTTTCAAAAACATCATATCAAGCAAAATGCTTGATATGATGTCGAGTTTCTATAGGTACATTTTTTAATAAAATTTTGACAAAAAAACGTCACTTTTCATAACAATCATAATTTCTCATGAACTTTTTGCCGTATTACGGGTTGTTACAGGTTTTATGCCCAATATGTGAGGAACATGTATACTAACTTTTTTAGTATAGTAGTTTATTCTAAGAGTACATTGTTTTCACATATAATTATTTAACTAATGTATACAAAATATTGTAAACCTATTTTAAAAAGAGTAAGTGTGGAGTTTCTTGCCGATTCTTCTCCACACGAAACTACCTTTTGGAAGGGGCAACTAGAATCTTCTTTGTATTTTGTTTGACGTTCAAAAGTGATTTTACTTTGAATAGTAATTCCTATAAGTCGTACATATATATTATTATTTTTGATGATGTGTAAAAGTAGCTGGATTATTTTATGGCAATATTTTTTTGTATATACTGAAAAAGCAACAAGGCTTTCAATTTAACGTGCATTTTTATTTTTTATTTACACTAACCTGGAATTCTTATCTAAACTAAAACGTTTAAGACTCAACAAACAACCTTGTTTTAAACATATCTAAAATAATAGATCAATATTGTTTTCAAACATCCGTTCATTGTAAGGAAGTGGGTTTTCCTTGCAAAAGTAAGGACAGCGATAAGCACGTTCGCTCACTTAAATTTCAACCAGAATATTAAATTAGAGACAAATTTAATACTTTGTCAGTAAAAGTTTTTTCCACTGATATTCGAAACTCACATAGTAATAGTAAAAAGGATGTGTATTTACTTTTATATATTTTTTATATAATTATTATCAGAATTATATAAATCGGTGCAAGCTTAATCATATAAGCCTGGTTGTGAATACCGTTGTAATCTATAAAACTGTATTTTTAAAATACTTTTTGAAACACAATACAAACAATATTGTTTTTATGAATGCGAATAATTTGTTTTATTCCCGTGTATTAGTTGTTAGTATCATCCGCTTGATAATAAATTATAACTATTAAATGTTTTAATAAAAATAGGCAATTATGGTATTGGATATTTTTTTATTCTAATCTCCATTATAATGTAATATATTAATAAAAGTAAAACGTCTTTGTACAATGATTTTAGAATTAGGATAGTTAAACAACTTAGAGAATCATTAATAGAGAAACTAAATAAAGTTTAGTCCTGTGTAGGTACTCTTAATGCTGACAGCATATCCTCGCTGTATATCGCAATACAACAATTTTAATAATTTATTAACATTAATAAATAAATAAAAGTTTCAATTAAATATCGTGTCCGGTTGTTATCTGAAATGGCATGCACTAGTAATGTGGGTGATAAAGTTTATCAGTCAAGAATTGAAAGTATATTCAAAACATACCACTTGTCATTGCATCAACCTTCGATGGAAATTTACAGAATTTTTCCGGCATACCCCTTACTCATAATTGCATATTATCCAATATTAGATTAATAATTATAAATTTATGTATGTTCGTTGCGACTTAAGTTAAGTTTAATGAACAGTATGTGTGTAGCTCGCTTAGTATATTTAAATGCTTACTACTATGTTCGCTAGTTAGGAAACTGCTAGTTAGGGAGGCATAACTTGATTGCTAATTGCTAAATAATATCTATGAATTAGATGTATTTGCATTTTGCTTCATACCGAACTGAGGCTAAACTCCAGACTGCTCTAAGTACTTCAAAATTGTGCATTTGATATATGGAAATCATAAGCGCATTGACTTGGAATCTTACCCTAAGGTAGAGAGTTATTTAGGGAGTAGAGATTAATAGAAAATGCAAATGTATCTCTTCGAAGATAATCTTTATAGAGTCTATTTGTGCCCAATTTGGTATGGAGAACTTTTATTTGTACCTACTAATAAATTATCGTTTGATTTCCAGACGTGGGGACTTACACCAAGCTTCTCAAAACGTCTCCTGACTTTCATTCAGGATGCGATGCCTTTGAGGTTGAAGGAAGTCCACTTTGTCAAGGAACCATTGCTCTTTAGTGCCGTATGGAAGATGTTCAAACCCTTCATCAGAGAAAAACTAAAGAATAGGGTGAGTGAGATTTATATCCACAAATAGATCTAAAAAGATGGTTTCCGTGCCACTTTGTCTTTATTTAATTGGCTTTGGTTGTTTTATTGATAAAAGGCTGGCCAGTTATAATTTAGCTATTTATACAACGTTGTAAATCTTAAATAAAATATACGGCGTATTTATTCTGTAGCATAAACAGTAAAAGATATCACAAGAATAGAAAAATATATTTTTCAAATCACAGTTAATATGTTTTAGCGCCATCTGTTTTTTAGTGTTAGAATATTAAATGTCCTCCGCCGTATTGCGATTTGCAGTTTGTTGTCGTTATGTAATTATTTGTAATTACTAACAGATGGCGGTAGTTACGTAGCCAAAAATAATACGTAGAAAACAAAAACAATATAGATTTTAATATTAATATTTCAATAGTAATTTTAAATAAAATAATTTTGAAACGTTTTTTAACAAATTTGCAAAAAAATTTTCTTTACCGAATAAGTTTTTATAAATAAGACTCAGGATAGTCTACAAATATCATTTACTATATTTTAACAAGTTACTATATTGTAACACGTGTGACGTATTTTCAGATATATTTCCACGGCTCAAAGATGTCTTCGCTCCACAAGCAAATGGAACCATCTCACTTACCTGCCGATTACGGCGGCGATCTGCCAGCTATCAACTACTCTGGGGCTGAATGGTACCCGGTCATCAACGAAATATTACCGCATATACATAACTGGAACTCCTATGGTTTTGCTAAGGACTCCTGAATTAGAAATAGCTCTACTAACCAAGACCTGGAATAAAAACGCGTTAACTACAACACGCTTGATTTGAAATACATGTACACATCTACAATCTCCGCCAATTAATTTCAACGCCATCTAGTGGCGTCTTCTAAAAACAATTTCGATCTTTAATTTGTTCCTTTGGTATTTGCAAAACGAAATAGTGCCTGCTCTGTTACACAATAAATGTATATTTCATTGTTATAATATTTATGAACGTCTTCTTGATTTAAGAATTTTGTGTTCGGCTAGTGTTGTTAATATTTTGAATACTGTCTTGGTTAGTAGTATTGCCATAATTAGGGGATATTAAATTGTAGTTAGACGAGTGTTGGTTATAAAATTAGTTCTAGGATACTCTTTTTAATTTCTCAGTACTTATGGAGATAGTACGATTCTTGTAGTTTTCTAAGATCATTAATATATAACGAAGCATTTGTAGTTTAGAGAATATAGTTATGTGATTTATTTGTACCTAATTTTATTAAATGACCAATAGATAAGACTAAACAGGCAGCGATGTGTATTTGTAAAAGACAATAAAATTATGTACAAAATATATTTGCTAATATATTCGTTAAGGTGAATTCCATACATTTTTTATATTTGTGATTTTTGGACCAATATTCGGAGTATCGTGATTGTTGAAGACTGGATAACAAATGAATTATTGTGCCTTTATTATTATTAAGATGTGATATGAAATCATTGTTAAATAAGTGTTTGAGCGAATTTCATGACATGCTACATTATACTAATGCTTTAAGCTTATCTGGCTGTAAATGGGCCCTAGACAAATGTTTTAGCTTCAAGCGTGATTCGCCATTGGAATTTATATGGTGGTCATCTAAAAACTTACCCATACATTATTATTTAATGACATTGGGTCATACCTGTTGTACAACTTTTCTTGGGTCACCATCAGCTCAGGCTGTGACTCTGAAATGCCAATCACGGAAAGAAAAAGTACAAAAACCTTCTCGCGTTATCAAAAATTCAATCTATTTAAGTATCCATTAAAGTCAAACCAGTACGGCGTTTGCATTTTAATATACATATTAAAAGTATCCATAGGCTTGAGACAAAATCACTTTTCGACAGGCGTGACCCACTAACGCCTGACGAAATTTCTATGACAATGGTCACGTGATAAAGTGTCATTCTCATACTCTCATATATCGTTATAGTATGATTTTCGAAAAGTATTTTTGTCTATTGTAAGTAGCAATTGAATTATTTTCATTTATAAAAAAGGTTTCATCATCGTTACTAATGGTTGGTTTTTGTATCTTTTATGAGAAAATTATAAAGTGAAAATGTGACCAAAGTTATTCTTATAAAGATTTGTTATGTTTATACGAAATAGATAATGAATTAGCAATGCAAAATCTGCTTAAACCCTGATAAATCTATAAATCTGTTTAAGCCTATAGCTGTACATAAAATATCAATAACCCATAATAAAAAAAAATGTTTAGGGTCTCTATCTCAATGTATGGATAAAGTACCAAATAGCTATGCAAAACATAAATTATTTGGAAGATAAATTGTGCTATTTGACATTCACCGGACTCATAACTTATGTTGGACTTTATGTGACGAATAGCGCTATCTGACAGTCGTGAAACGCAACAATAGAGTTTATCCTACCAATAAGTAATAAATAGCTAATTTGGAACTTATGTAGAACTTATCCGTACATTGTGAACCAGACCCTTAGTGTTACACCAGACGAATCTTGTATGACTGGATCTTAGATATTTCGTAGGCGCGATCCGCTATTTAAATTTGTATGCAACTGTTCACAAGTTTTTTTTTTTTTTGTCGAAACCCCAAATTTCTTTTGGCGGGAATTGGGGGGGGTTGTCCCTTTTTCAGGTTTTTTTTACAGAATAAAAACCCCCTTTATCTGCTCATTCATGCGTTAGCTGTGTTATTGTCTAGAATATTTTTTTTTGAAGGTTTAGGGCTAAGATCGAAGATATACCTGAGCTCAACTTAGATTTTTATAGACATTCGACGTAGGAAAGCATATTTGCTGTAAGTAGACAAAATACTAAAGGAGCAAAAAAAAAAAAAAAAAAAAAACACCACCCAAGATGGCGGGGCCGGTGTCTCTTTAAGAAAAAAAATTACAACCGCGGTTGGAAACCCCCCGACCTAAAATTTTTTTGTAAGATTAAATGCTGTATGTTGTCCTTATCTAGTCATTTAGACATTTACAGAAATAAACACCATTTTTACTTTATCTGCAGCTCCATTAAAAACATAATGCATCGGAACCTGATTCCATTAAATCTTAAAGTATGTTTCTATTTTCTTTGAATGTTACATAGTGCGTAAAGATCGAATATTTCCGAATTTTTCTTCCTTATTACAGCGTTTTAAAGGTTTTGATTCGATACCTGAAGTTGCTCAACGTTAATATTGTTCTCAAAAATAGACCATATATGAATTTTGAAATATTTGGAAAAAGCCACCATATGAATTTTGAAATATATGACATTAAATTTAAAGCTTTTTCTTTCTACCTTACTATCTCAAGTAATAGACATATTATGATGGTTTTGACAATATTATCATTAAAAAAAGTTATTTTCGTAAACTTTTAAAACTACGACTGAATGTCGCGGGTGTAAATTAATTGTTTAGGATACAAATATATCAAGGGTTAAATACACTAACAGACCCAAACAGTAAAGGTTGTAGCACCGCTTTTTATTAAATAAACTACAATACACTAAAAGTCAAAATAACTGAATAGAAAATAAGTCATTTGTTTATGTATAAGGCACAATAATGTGCGATGTATTGTTACATTTCGATAAAGCGTGTACTAGAAATTCGCGAATCCAAGGGATTGAGACAAAATCACTCTTCGACCGTGTGCGCATTTAATGCCGGCACCAGACTCTCGAAAGGCGCCTGGCGCCAAGTCTATGGGAGAAGAGAATGCCACCCACTCTCGTTTTTTTTAGTTGCTCTTGGTCGCTACATCTACTACAAGATGGATGTGATTGGAGTGTCTGAGTTAGCTACTTTATATACCAATATTTAATTGTCTGGCGATAATATCACACAAAATATCATGTCACGCCGGTATTTAATTTAATCTTTTTCCTTTCTCAAAAGTCTTCGTTAATATTTTTTTATAATATTTTATTTTGGTAGCTTTGCTTATCTGATCTTGCTTTTGAATTCCAAATGATTGGTACTATATGATTTAATTCGATAAAAGCGGTACACAAAGTGTAACTCTACTACGGCATGATAAAATAATATGCGTTACTATGCTACTGCATTAAGTCCGCGCTGAGCTGTCAAGTCCCTGCAGCCCAATAGCGAAAAAAATACAGCAATTAACAAGAATGTGAGGAAGCGCGAAATTTGAGCTACAGCGAGGGAACACTCTCGCACTCGCGTTCAGTGGTCTCTTGGGTTAACGACGGCCAGTTTTTCGTAATTTTATAAAAGCTGAATTTTATAATATGTTACTTGGTGCCCTATAAAAATATTACCGCAATAGCCGGACAGTTTTAATAGTTTTTAGATCTTTCCAGACACAATGAGAGTCCGCTGTTGGTGCGAGCGGCAATTTAAATAAAAAATGAACTTTAAGGCATACCCTGTCGTACACACCTATAGCACTTGTTACCTGCACGATACCTACTATTGTCGCTGGTCGTTCTTACCTGTGTTGGAGACATACACAGAGAAACTACGTCCACGCTTAAACTCGTAAAACCAATTGTAAATAGTGGCACGAGATGGGGCTACATTAAGAAATGCTAATCGCAGCCTAGCTTTGTTGTTGAGTAAGCACACAACGAAAGTCATAATAAATCATTGACCGAAAATTTTCTTGTGTTAGGTTCATTTTCACGTGTAACAAGAGATAGATATGATTTGCCGCCAATTTACAAAAACAAATGACAAATGGATGCAATATACTACATTAGATTACCAAAGAGTTCTAAAATTGAAATTCTAAAAAGTTTTCATTAGCAATGTTTCTAACTGGCCAGTTCGAAACATTTTTAGTGTTACCCACGTATAAAGAAAAATTATGATTGAAACTCAAAAAGTATCTTCCTCGTGTCGCAAGAAGAAAAACATTTCCAAGAAAAGTGCACTTTTATTATTGTTAATTAAACACAAAAGAATAATCTCTATTATAATTATAAATATCTATATTATTTATCTCTATAAATAATGAAATTAATATAACGTCATTCGATGGTTTTTATTTTCTTAATTACACAATTGATAAAAAATGAAAAAACACAGGACTAAAAGAAAATTGTTTGGTGGGAATCGGCGTCTTATTCCAATATTCCCATATTGGAACTAAGAGATGCCTCGTAATCATGGTTACACTGAAATTTCAATTGAATTAGAACCGTAGATTTCAAGCCTTTATTGCCTGATGATGATGACCAGCCTCGGATACTCCTTCATTTCTATCCTTAAAAATATGAAAATCATATAGTCGTTATGTCGATCATTTAGTATATTTTTTACTCCTATATATTTAGTACTAACTAATAGTAAAATTTAAATAAACTTTTCTTGAAATACAAACTTATAATTATTTATATATTCTTTTAATAAAATAATATATTTTTTTCTAGTAATAATACAAATTATAAAAACAATCAGAAAAATGCATTTACAACGAAAATTTATTTTCAAATATTTATTATTCATTATAAAATCAAATATTTTCCATTTATTAAATAAACATAAAACCACTTTATAAATGCGTTTTCTGCAGTTTTCACCTTCAGCTCATTTACGTACAGATAAAATAATGTTTAATTACCAGAATACATAAGAAATCTACTAGAAAGAACGGTACTACGGTACGGTTTTAAGAAAATAAAAGACTTCGACATCTGAACCGTCTAAAATATTTTGTATATGTCGCAGTCAACTAGCTGAATTAGCCGTTCAATCAACAGCCTAGCTTCTTTACGAAACAGCGCCGTTTAACTAGCGGCCTGAAACATATTTGGCCGTTTGTAACATTTAATAAACTGGCTGGCTAATGCTTAGTCGTACGATCATGTGACAGAAATAAAATTGAAATATCTGACATACGAAATTCTTTATTTAATATATTTAAATTTAACTTATTAGTGTTCTTACGCTTACTCTTAGTGTCACTACACTCTTCAATAGTATTTTTCATTCAACTTTGGAAAACATCATCGAATTTGTTGTTTGCTGACCCTTTATTGACAGAGTGGTGTAGGTGACAGAAAGTGGAACTAAACTGAAATGAACACGATAGTAATGTAACGTCAACGTCATTCATTCAAGTCATTTCCTAGCTAATTGATCAAATGCAAATATAATTCAGGCCGCTTCTTAATCGCTGCTATTTAGTAAAGAGCCTAGGCTGTTCATTGAACGGCTAATAAAGCTAGTGGGCAGCGACATATATATTGTTTATCTGTACATAGTACATAAAGCAGCCTCAAACAAATTGGTGAGATCCCCGTTCTTGATTCTCATTGCTTTCTGTTGTGTCGCGAGCGTAGCACCACTTTCGTGTTTATAATGTTTACATTCTCGTGAAATCTGTGCCAGTGAAGGGACTGTTAATCGTTTATAACTCATCGAAATGGCGTTGTACTATGATGATGGTACACCGTATGTTTTATTGGGAGGACATAGAATACAATTAGAAAGAGAGCCATTTACGGAAGAGTATTATGTTGAAAAAGCGGAAAAGGAACTAAGAGAGACGCCGGAAAATGTAGAAAAAGGGCTTAGGGAGTTACGTGAACTATTAAAAGGCAAGTATCTATATAACCTTATTCACATTCCAAATATATTACGATTTCTTACAAAACCGGTCGACATGATACGGAATTTAAAAAAAATTAAGCAATATTTTGTACTTGTTACTTTATCGGTTTTAGAGAAAGCATTGTGGGGTGCCTTTCTCGAACCTAATTCGCTGGTTTGCTGATGATTTTTCTTTTTTTTCTGCTTTAAGTGCCAACAAATTTCTATAATTTTATTCTACTTTATTGTGTGCTTGTATTATCTTGTATATGTTTTAATTATTAATTTCTATTTTTTTTGTGAAACTTATGTTTACTTTAATTGTCACACATTTTAGATGTAGATTTTGTAAAATAGTTAGTAGATATAGTAGTGTGTGTGTGATGTCGTAAGCTTAGTAACCAAATAAAAAAAAATTATATATGCTCAAGCAAAAAGGTACATAAAGGTACAAAAAAGATAAAAAAGCAATGTAAATTGAATAACAGCCGGTTGGCGAGTCGTTAACATGTTGCAAATCATGTTAATAGATGTACATTGCGGCGTTAGAATTTTTTAAAATACTTAAACAACAGTACTATATATTAGGTACCCGTTATATCTTAAAATAAGTTTTATATATTTGTGAAACTGATGAATCATATTTAATTTCAAATTTTATAGAATTTACTCAAGGTCATAAATTGAAATATTATCTTTAATTATAAGTTTAGTTCATAATTATTAATAGTATTTTAAAGATAAACGATAATTGATTGTGATGATTAAGGATATTTGGACATTTCATTTGTTTAATTAACGTATATACGACATTTATACGATAAATGTTCGCTGCGATCAAGCAACCATTATCTCTTAAATAATATATTCATTGATATTACATTCGTTACTTTAAGACAAATGAGTTAGTATTGAAGGCACATTACATATCAGGTAATTAATAATGATCAAAGATTAAATGTAGATATTTTGCTCATTCTTAGTATTCATTTATCTTGTTTTATTTTCTGTGATGTGTAACTGTTTAAAAATTTTTAATTGCGTGTATGGTCTTCGTATTGTTGTACTTGTTTACTAATTTAATATATTATAAATAAGCGTAATGTATTATTGTATTAGCATATTTTCTCATGAATGTTGTAATGTTCTTAATATGAATTATGAATTAAATACGTAATGTATAATAATAATAAATAATTCTTTTTTTTACTCTACAAAAAATGCGACGGATTACGGAATCACCATACATACAAGATATAGATAAATTTTTATCAAGTCTATGCACAGTAAACTAGGTAAAGCTTGTTGCAAAGTGAAAGTTGTTCTTGAGCAAAACGAGAAAGTTATGGAAAATTTGATACCTTTACTTTCGTCAGACATCATTTGTACATAAATATAAATGTTACGCTTTCACGTTTATATTTAACATAATTTTTACTTGGCTGTCGAACATACTATTTATTATAATATACTATTTACATACATATTTCCATAGTATACAAAACTATTGTCATGTTTACGTAATGGTAAAAAATTCGTGTGAAAAGGAAAAATTGAGATCGAAAAACAAATGCGATCTATGTGGGAATAATGGTATCGAACGCGAACCGCATTTAATGATTAAACAAATATTTAATTTACCATTAGCCCTTAATTATATTCATTATATTTGCCTAAGCTCATAGATTTAAACAAGTGTTGTCAATTAACGAAACTAAAATGTTTTTTATATCCTTGAACATACTTAAAGGAGTTGTTCGAAATAATACCGGAGTATGTTTGACGATATCACTCTATGAGCCTAAGCTCATAGATTTAAACAAGTGTTGTCAACTAACGAAACTAAATTTTTTTTATATCCTTGAACATACTTAAAGGAGTTGTTCGGATTAATACCGGAGTATGTTCGACGATATCACTCTATGAGCCTAAGCTCATAGATTTAAACAAGTGTTGTCAACTAACGAAACTAAAATGTTTTTTATATCCTTGAACATACTTAAAGGAGTTGTTCGGATTAAACCGAGTATGTTCGACGATATCACTCTATGAGCCTAAGCTCATAGATTTAAACAAGTGTTGTCAACTAACGAAACTAAAATGTTTTTTATATCCTTGAACATACTTAAAGGAGTTGTTCGGATTAATACCGGAGTATGTTCGACGACATCACTCTATGAGCCTAAGCTCATAGATTTAAACAAGTGTTGTCAACTAACGAAACTAAAATGTTTTTTTATATCCTTGAACAGACTTAAAGGAGTTGTTCGGATTAATACCGGAGTATGTTCGACGATATCACTCTATGAGCCTAAGCTCATAGATTTAAACGAGTGTTGTCAACTAACGAAACTAAAATGTTTTTGAAGTTATACTTCATTAGGCGCGTTATGAAAAATTGATGAGAGTGAAATTTTACGATGCGCGCGCACCGTTACACAAAATTATCAGTATGAGTTGCCCACTACAAATTCTTTTTAAACCAGCCGGGCGTGAGCGTGGGAGATAGATGGGAATAAGACAATCTACAAGTAAAAAGAAATAGAATATGCGTGAAGTTAGCAGCTATGCCAAGAATTTTGAATGACCATAATGACCTTTATAGTACCTCTTACACAAATAAAGGAGTTTGAATTATTTTTTCAAATATATTTAGCAATGCTTTTTCACAAAGACCTATTGTTACTTAGTTAAAAGGTTATGAAACATACCTAGTTATTAAATTGAATGAATAATATAATAAAATTATTAATAATATTAATTAATCATTGAATAATATACTAAATATTATTAAATTATTAACGTTATATATTTATTATAAATTATTTAATATTAAAAAAAAAATAAAGAAAGCCAAAGAAGTATAACTTCTTACGCGCGTACATTAGTACACGCACCCTTTTTTTATATCCTTGAACATACTTAAAGGAGTTCATGTTCGAATTAATACCGGAGTATGTTCGACGATATCACTCTATTAGCCTAAGCTCATAGATTTAAACAAGTGTTGTCAACTAACGAAACTAAAATGTTTTTTATATCCTTGAACATACTTAAAGGAGTTGTTCGGATTAATACCGGAGTATGTTCGACGATATCACTCTATGAGCCTAAGCTCATAGATTTAAACAAGTGTTGTCAACTAACGAAACTAAAATGTTTTTTATATCCTTGAACATACTTAAAGGAGTTGTTCGGATTAATACCGGAGCATGGGTGACGATATCACTCAACATCAGGTGAGCCTGTGGCACTTGTCAGCAGATTGGGATGGCAAGCGGCCCTTCTCAGCATCGGGTGCCACTTGCAAACACAGCACAGGCAAAATTTGCCTCTAACAAACCCATTCGACTCGACTGAATTCGATTCGAGGATCCTTCAAGATTCCAACGTACCAATTCCTCAATGGCCACTTGCGAGCCTTATGGCAGTGTTCATATCACTTGACATCAGGTGAGCCTCCTGCCCGTTTGACCCCTGATGTATAATTATTTTATCTTGATGCTTAAAATGTTGATTGTTATAAAAACAACCTCACAACCTCTTAATTAATAATTTTAGAGGAATTTTAATCGAAAGTAGATAATATCTTTCGTTTTCTTATTGTAACCTGGATAGGAACTTTGACGGCAATGATTTTTGTTAGGTGACTCACAATTATTGACCAATCAAGCTCATAAATTGTAAAACCTTCTATTTTCCACGTAACATCGTGCGTACCAAAATTAAATTTAAAATAATCGACGGTTTGCAATATCGCAAAAATTTTACGGTTATCTAAGAAAGATTTGTCACTACAAATAACTACGAAGAATATGTATACTCTTAAATTACACACTTGCAACTGAGAATTATCGTGACCTTGAGGTTCAAGAACAATAAATTGTGCCTTTAATTGATACAGCCATCAATCCAGTTAGCAACAAGTGTATAAGAAATATCAAACTTCGTATATTATGTCCTAAAATCAATGGTCAAATACGAAAATGCTTCTAACTCCAATCCCTAAGATGTCGTACCAGAGTCGAAATTGCTTAGAAACGTTCAATCTAAAACCCTCTTTTATTTTTTTATAGGAGAATTAGACCTGGTTGTACCAATGGAAGATGATGTGTTCCTGATGAAGTTTTTGAGACCATGCAAGTTCTACGCCGAAAGTGCTTTTAAAAGGGTATAATTTTTACATACCTATATATTAAATATATATCAATACTTTAAATTTTAACGAATAGCATGGCAAAGTTATTATACTATTTGATGATCGGATGGCGAAATTTGTACTTACATGACGATACCATCCAAATAAAAGAAGATTATTATTCTATGTTAAAGTTTTGGATACTTCTAAAAGAGAAATCGTAAATTTTGTATCAGTAAATTATTAAAAAAGTGTTTAAAACAAACTGTAACAGTTTTTTCTTTTGTAAACAGTTTTGTTAAAAAAAGATTTAGCTTTTTTCGCTAGTAATAGGCTTAATTTTTTTTGTACTGAGTATTTTTTCTTTCACTTCCAGATAAAAGCCTATTACAAATTCCGTTTGTCATATGCGAACTATTGCAAGGATCTCACTCCGAGAGCCACTCAGGCTGCATTCCAGAACTCCATTGTTTCCATGCTGTCCCCCAGAGACCAGCAAGGCCGTCGCCTACTGTTCGTGGAATCTGGAGGTACTTGCTATTTGCAAATAATTTTATTACGCATAGTTATACTCGTAAAGTTGCAGTTGATCGCGAGCTCAGAAATCTGAGGCCCAGACTTAAAAAAAGTTGTACCACTAATTTATTTTTTATTAGTTCTTAAGCAAGAGTGTTTGTCAAAGAGACTTGTATGTCTTTATCGTAATAAATCAGATATAACATTCCAAAAGTATTAACTGTTAAAAACTTAAAAATAGCAATAAATCTAATAAATAGTGCAATTCTGCCCTGCGATTCTGTAACTCACTTTTCGAAAGTGAGTTACAGAATCGCAGGGCCGAAGTGAAATTTTAACCACATTCGGACCTGTAATAAAGTGATAAATTGAGTAAAACCCTATTCAAATAACCGTTATCGCTCTAAAGTGAAACTGCCGTCGACAAGTGATTCATTATTTAAACAAATTAGGTATTTGGAATACGACAATAAACCTACCGGTTTTCCAAATCAGAAACAGATATCAGAACTACAGTTAGCAGTAGAATCTCTCACCAAAAGCGTGGATCGGATGGATCTAACTAACTACCTTGAAAAAGACATTAAGTCTTTGAAAAAGTATAAAAAGAAATAACATAATTATTTTTGGATTGGAAGAGATTTAATATCAGAGATATTGTCAAGGAAACCGACAAAGACTTAATATGCATAAATATTGAAGGAATCAAGAATTTACACAGCGGAAGGCTACTCAATAGAAGTTTTATAGAAAAGGAAAACTTTACAACCGCAATAACTAGAAGAAAATAAAGAACCATAGCATTTTTACAGTACTTAAGGAAACTAAAACTAGCAAAAGGATGAGGGAAACCCCTTCTTCAACACAGCTACTATCGACAACCCAACCAAGGAAACAGCAAAACAAAGTAAAATTTTATGGAGAATCGTTGAGAATTAATTAATTCCAATTTTGAATTAATTTGCGTGTAAGATATTTATGAATCAAATTGATTGCCCCAACCTTAGGCATCCCATCATTTCTCTCCTTTCAGAAGAACTTTTCTTCAAATCTCTCCGATATCCAGATCGAGCATTCTGATAAACGAGTTTTTATAATTTATGAATCGATATATATTTTTTTCTCTTCGTGTTTGTTACATTAAATCTTGTATTTTATTTTTCTTTATGTACCAATGTATCAGTGTGCCGAGCGATGGCAAGCTTTTGTAAATAAAATAATAATTTCAGAACGTTGGAAGCCAAGTGTAATACCACTTTCTGAAGTGTTCCGTGGGGTACAGATAGCTTTGGAGTCCGCACTGGAGGAGCCCCGGACCCAAGTAAGCGGTGTCAACGTTGCAGTAAACTTAAAAGGACTCTCGCTGTCGCACATTATGCATTTCACGCCATCTTTTGCCAAAATGATAGTGGATTGGATACAGGTTGGTAATTTATGTATCTGCAATTGACCTAAGTTAACCATAGAAGGCAACCGGCAACGCACACGCGAGCCCTCTGGCCCCTGTTCTAATTTTTTTTTAAATAAAGCTGTAATAATTTAATTAATAATATTTTTATGTCATACCGTGGTAAAGAGAAATTGACAAAAATATGCAAATAAATAACCTAAGTAAATACGTATTCCAGTTTTTTATGAAAAAGACTGAAACAAATTTTTTCATTTTATCAAAGTATTTTCCAAGCAGGTGTAGGATAAAAACTAATCCTTTCATGCCTCGTCATATATAGGTACACAAGATTTTTTAATTTAATTTTAAAATTAAGGAAGTTTGAAATAAAACATAAAAGTTTTACGTAAAAATATATTTTCTCAATTATTGTTATATTTTTAACATACAGCCTTGCGATTCTTTAACTCACTTTTCGAACTCTCACAGCGGTTCTTGGAGCGGCGGTCGCGCTCAAATCAGTCACTTTACGAGGAGGAAGGAGGGAGCTTGTAGTTGATTGTTTATCAGAATGCCAAATCGTTAAATGACTGCTTCACTACTGATTTGAGCGTGACCGCCGTTGTGAAAACCGCTGTGAGAGTTCGAAAAGTGAGTTACAGAATCGCAAGGCTGTATTATTGTTCTTAAAAACACTTGTGAAGTTCTTTAAGTGAAGGAACCTTGTAGTTGTAGAGTTAATTTTTTACTTTTGTTTTTGTTTGCCCTGTTATATTTCTAAATAATTGTTATTTATATATTTACTTTGTATATTCGCGGTTGCTTGTTGGACCAGTGCGACCTCGGGAGTTGTGTGCTGCGATATTATGTGTATATGTGATGATTATGCGCAACAATAAAATAAATAATAACATCATGAGGAAAGGCATGCCCAAAAATGACGGCGTGTGTCAAACACATAAGGCTTATCACCTACTTGTCTATTAGAACAAGATCCCGAATCAGATACAAAACTACTGGGGTCAAGACCTAGAAGCTTGTAGTGCCTCTGGTTAATTTTTTACTACAGCCGTGCGATTCTGTTAATCCGTGAGTTCACGCACTAATAACGCTCCCTTCATTATTCTGCATCTGTAAATTTTCATTTTTGGAATCTCTTGTATTCTGTTAAGCAATTTCACATTACGTCTTGACAAGCGGAGGTAGCTTGTGGTTTATTGTTTATCAGAATGCCAAATCGTAAAATGACTGCTTCGAAAGCGAAAACCGCTGTGAGTTAGTTATAGCAAAAGTGAGTGAGTTATAGCAAAATAATAAATACGAAAGTTTTATTGCGACGATTAAGGAAATCCCTTCGCTTTTAAACTACTTAAAGGCCGACAAAGCAATCGCGAGTCCTTTGGCATTGGGAGTGTCCATCCAAGTGTTGGCGTTAATAACACTTAACATTTATTTATTGACTACAGTCGACTAAGCCAATACAAAAAATCGAAAAAAAAAGAAATATAATATAAAATACATAAGATACACAATATTGCTACTATGAACAATCACTTGGAACTTGTAAAGATGTCGATGGCAAACAATGGTTCTGGCCTTCACCGTCGCATATGGCCTTCACCGTGATTATATCCCCTAGGTCCAAAAAAACCGCAATTAAAAAAAAACTAACAAAACCTAAGTGACCAAAATGTTCAGCCTTCGCATCGTCTAATGTTTTTTTATTATTCCAGGATTGCATACCGGTCCGTCTAAAAGGAGTGCACATTATAAATCAACCATACATCTTCAATATGTTATTTGCACTTTTCAAACCATTTCTAAGTACGAAGTTACGCTCGCGGATACATTTCCACGGATCTGACACAACTTTGCTGCTTAAAGACGTAGATGCCTCGCAACTGGTAGAGAGGTGTGGTGGAACCCTTCCGGAAAATGAGGAAACTGGAGATATAATGTGGAAAATGCTTTGTCACTATGAAGAGGATTTTAAAAGTATGTATACTAATATCATTAAATATACAATTTATTCAATCATTAGATAATTGTTATACAATGAATATTTTTTATAAGCACGAAGAATATGTGATATTTACTTAAATATACACACACACACACAACAATAAACATCCACCCGCTCACCGTTCACAGTTTAAAAAAACGGTTAAAGGACTGGCTTTTGAAGACACCTGAGGCAGAGTTGGAGATGCTACTGAGACCTAACATGTAGTTACACATTCATACACATTACACTCACTCATTTACTCACATGCACCCACTAACTCACGCACGTTACGTTGTTTATTGTTAAAAAAAATGAAATTGTGATTTAAAAAACAGTAAAAAAATAAGTTTATTATTGAAGAGCTGGGAACCCTGACACAGGTATTTTTTACTTAAAAGGATTCCCAAATTTTAAACATTGTATTGGATTTCTTATTCCAAAAATAACAATACCGTTTGTATGGAAAACTTAAGGCGCGCTCCGTGGCCGTATTTGGAACTAAATCACGAACATGCATCGCTATATAATACATATTAACTGTACAAATATATAAACACAAACATTTACCGCATATTGTCCCTTCCCTCTTATAGTGAGATGATATAACCATCCTGTTATTGCCTATTGGACGGTAATAAGGAAACGCGATTAGAATGACTGGGATCTATATTAAGCAAACGAATCTACGGAATCAGCAGCTACCGTAGATTATGGACTCCCAAGTTATTGGGTGCCGGCTTTTCAGATGCTCTCTTTTCTTAAATTTGGAAGGGAAGTCCTCCGCTGGAAGCCGATTGCGAAGATCGCTAGTACGCAAAAGGAAATGCCTCTATATTTCGACGCATATGGAATATGGAAATATAGATTTGTCATTAATTTAAATTGGGAGACGTGCTATGGAGCTTATACTTTTGGTATTAGGAATTTCTAATCTGTATTTGTTTTTTAATGATTATGGCAATACAGGCCTTACTTTTATCGTCCATTATTACGAAACACGTCTACTCCGTAGAACGATTTTATGACTACTGACGATATTGAAGTCAATATCTATTGAAAGTGTAGTACTCGTAGGACCAGTTGATTCAATATACATATATTGAAAAAGGTATCGTGATATTGAATCGCGATATTTATTGACAGTCTAACCCCTGCCTAATGTACTATTTAATAAATGATTTGTAAATGTATTGATTGATATATATAAATTTAATAACGTATGATATGATATGTACGAAACAAATAATGTAACAATTGACCAATTCATATGACTAATAATGTAAAATTCCTTTAAAGACAAATATTCGCGCCATTGTGTGTGGCACAATATGCGAACTTACATACGATTGTACCACCATACTAAAATTTGTGCCATATTCTTGCAATAAATTATTATTATTGTTATTATTAAGTTATTTAATTTTTCATTTAATTTTCAGCCAAAATATGTCATGGTTATGTCAACAACAACAACAAATGTTGATGCAGTCGTGACAGGCTCTTGTGGGGAAACGGCATCAATGTCAGCTGATGTGATTACTGCCGAGGCACTGACAACGGAAGATTACAGGAGTCATATGCTCTCTTTTACAATAAATATTTTAATGTTTATAACCGTCAAACAACGCAGACTTATTTAATCGGCATTTAGAACTCATTTTTGTGATAATATATAGATATAGTTTTCTTAGGGTCTTTGACCTTTGACCGGTGTACGACTTCATGGTTACAGCGCTAATTTATTTGGATTCAAATATATATTATTCTATGTACGCACAATAATATATAGTGGGTTCGTGGTTTTTATGGTTAATATAGTATTTTTAAGACATAGTACAATTAATTATTATTAATTTAAGGTGCGTCTTCCAATACGTGTAATAAACTGTTTCAAGATCTGCTGACCTGCTCTTTGACTTGTGATTCATAATAAAAAAAAAAAATCAGTGGCACCTTTTTAGGCCTGGTCCTCAGATTTTTGTATCTCTTTAATGATCGTTTGTTAATCTAATAGGCAAGTAGGTGATCAACCTCCTGCGTCTGACACACGCCGTCGACTTTTTGGGTCCAAGGCAAGCCGGTTTCCTCACGATGTTTTCCTTCACCGTTCGAGCGAATGTTAAATGCGCACATAGACAAAGTCTATTGGTGCACGCCGGGGATCGAACCACGACCTCAGCCTCCTAGGGACGAGAGTCGCACGTTGATGCCACTAGGCCAAAACTGCGATTCAAAATATGAACCCATAAACACTACCAGATAATGATTGAGTTACTTAATATAATATTTTATTAATGTATGTGGGATTCTAAATAAAAATGCATTTAAAATAATCTTTGTTTTATTATTACATTTATACGCTTCTTTAACCCATTAATTCCTTAAACTATTAATTAATAAATTCAAAGTATAAAATATCTGATTGTTAAGTAATGTGAAATAATATGAATTAATTTTAAAGATATATTTATTAAGTTTATTGTCATTACCCTGTATACCCAACAAATACATATTATGTAATATCATACAAATATTTTATTTTTTATTTTGTAATATCATTAGAATTCAGATTGAAATTAATAATGCGTTATAAAGTCCTTTTAGACTTCTATACTCCTCGTTAAACATGAACTGTATTTCTATGTATGAAAAATAATGCCCGTAGCTTAGAAAGATATGAATATAAATGATGTAAGTTCCTAGGCATTCGCCTGAGCTCTTGTTTGCTCTGTGTATTCCTAATGCAGAAGGACGCTAAATACAGTTATGTTTGGCGAAAGAGTTTAAGGAAATTTTAAGCTGTATAAATTTCAACCATACTGATTAACACAAATACTAGTTGTAATTACCACGAGCTTTAGATTTTTGAATAGCAATGCGAAAAGCGAAGAAGATTATGGAGCGATTTTCTTCAGAAAATACACTTCATAGAGCCTTTGGGCAAATTTAGGCTAATACCAAATATCATATATTTGACAGAGAAATGATGCTTATTGTGTCTACTACCCATTAATATAACTAATCGTAAAAATCACGACTGGATTTTTTCAAACAAGTTCTTACCAATGATAAGTATAAGGCAAGCATGGCATATACACTTATAATAATTTGACATTTACAGATGCAGAATAAATTCTACATTTTATATTAACATAGATATTCCTTCACAGCCTATGTCATATCATATAATCTTAATAATATAAAATAAAAGTGTCTAAAAGTAACGTAAAATAGGAATGTGATATTTTTTTTTTATATATATAAAATAAACATTACATAATTCATGATATGGTTCTTAAGATTAAACTACTAACAATGAAATGGAATAAAGAATTTAAATGTCGCATACCATAGCGATTCCAATAGAGTTTTCGTTCCGCGGAATTCCTGGTTTGTTAAATCAGGTCTACTGGGGGCTATACATTTATATAATGAAGTCCTTTATCCTTTTTCATATTAAGTATAAAATTCAGATACAAGATCTGTCAAAATGCTGTGAACATTTGGCAGGTGAGAATAATAGTTCGCGCTTAAATTTATGTCAAAATTTAAGGCACATTGTTATACTTCCTCCATTACCACCACAAAACTTACAATACATTATTTCTTTGATTATTATAAAACATTTTTACTAGTATGTCACCGTTTTTTGACATGTATTATTGGTATGATATGAAGTAGAATAATTGCTCATTTAAATTCTACTAACATTTTATATGAGACCTCAAAAAGTAATAGCTATCTGCTATTCAATAATGTTGTATCTATATCTGTGTGCGTGTGGTACGTGTTTTGACAGTTGACAGGTCAAAACTAAATTTCATTGAGGATTTTTGTTTAAGTTCATTCTAAGAAAACATGATATTAATGTTTTTGTATGTATGTTCTTTCATATACTTATTTCTATAGGTGTAACAGTGTTTTTTCTTATTAATAATTAATATCACAAATTATAGACGAGTCGTGAAGGATATCACTTGTTTTTCTTGTATCCATAAGAGTTGATCGCTGAAAAAAGAAATAATGTAATAATACATAGTTAAAGATTAAAAAGCTTTGAATGCTTTGAATGATGTTAAAAACAGTTTTCACGATAAACGTCATGGATTTCACTTATTACCCTACTATTAATTTTTTTATAGAAGTCTTTATCAAAGCGCCATCTTTTGTCGCATCAAACAAACTCAACCAATCTTTAATCAACAAATAATATTATGATATTATACTAACCAAGATATTCCTTATCGCAATACATCAAAAGCTCCAACCACTGCGCCCCGGTGACATCCGGTATGTTTAAACTCCCTCCATATTTTTCAGGAAGACATTTAGGATTTATATATTTGTAAAGAAGCTCCCTATCATTGCCCAAAAATACTATTCGAGAACGCAATTTCTCTTGCAAGATGGGCTTGAATAACTGGAACACCATATTGAAGATGTACGGCTGGTTTATGATGTATAGACCTTTTATTCTGAGAGGGATGCATTCCTAGAACAAAGAAGATTGTTAAAGAATATTTAGACTCTAAATGGTTGGTTAGTAAACCCCAAAATTTTGATTCTGATATCTATATATGAATGATATATGAATGAAGAATATTGCGGGCATTAACAATTTCTTGACTCTTATTATAAAAACACAGAGCACTATGGCCTAGTGGCTTCCTCATGAGAATCTCATACCCGAGGTCGTATGTTGGAGTAAAATTGGAGAAAAATATAGGGCCAAAAATCAACGTCGTGTTTCAGGCAGAAGGCTGATCATCTACCCATTAAGGAAACAGTTACTGAAATCTGAGGCAAAGACCAAGGGATGTAATAAAGACCCAGCTGCTCTTTATTCTATCCTTTTAATTATGGAAATACATATTAACTGTATCATAAATTGTCCCTGAACCAACAAATAGGCAACTAATGCTTGTGCTGCATAAGTACTAATAGTATTTATCATTTATTTATTTTTGATTTTACTGGCAACAAATTATTAACTAGCGGACCCGAAAGACGTCCTGCATGATGTTTCAAGAGATTAGGATATTAAACAAAGTATAAAAGTACCGACTGCAGCGTCATCTGCCGGGCTGATTTGTTTAAGAGGATTTCAGTGACATACACACGTACAATAGAATTATGTATATAAAGTTTTCCTTTGCATCAAATATATCGGTTGACGTTAAATATTCTTAACATTAATTTTGTGACATTCTTATGAAAGAGTTTTTTTTAATCCTACTTAATTCGTGTGAATGGCAAAAACCAGTACATCACCGCGCTGTAATTGACATTGCGACATTTAAAAACCAATTGGTATTTATATTTCCATAAAATAAATATCATCGTTCTATTAGATAAATTGTTGTATGCAACATTCTTAACGCTTTATCGCAATTATGATCCTATTTTGTAACAAAGTGTTTTCAAGTATAATTTCGGTATTGTTTTTAGAAATAATAGTGATAAAAAATAGAAGTTTTAACCAGATAACTTGTTTTTACCACCTACATGCCTTAGTTAGCGCACAGCCGTAGGTTCTATGTTCGTTTCCAACAATATTTAAAAATAGCTATTCAGATCGAACCTTTTTGCCTATCATGATAACTGGTGTAGGTTTATCGGACCTGATTCTCAAAAACGAAAACTAATAACTAATACTGACCTGTAGCCAATCGACAATTCTCTTTGCGAATTGTGGGGTGAATTGCCAAACTTGTTGCAAAGACAGACCGTCCATGTCAAATATCACGACAGCGCCGCATATCTGTGTCTCTGGCTCCAACATCGCGCCCTCTAGGAAGAGAACACAGCCTTTGAACACCTCGTCTAGTGTGCATTTGTTGTGGTTCCAATTTTCTGAAAAAGTTATGTTATTATCAGCTTTAACTAGTGGAATTATTTTTATTAAAACTTGTTTAAATAATTTGAGAGCCATGCTGGATGAATGGTTAAACGATTGTCAACTGTTTTTCATGGCTGAGCACCAATATGTATATTCGTTTTATTAGTTCATTGTTCTTCTTTTTCGTGTCTATTGATTTTTTATTGTTCTCTGTGAAACGAGCACTTTTTTGTACTATTCGCATTTTAATGTATCTGTTTTGTTTCTTTGTGTGATATAGGTATTTGCATTTGTTTTGTTATTGTTTTTATTAGGTAAGTAAGCAGGCAAGCAGGCAAAATTACCATTTTGTGTAACGTTCCGTAATAACCAAAACATACTTTTGGCATCACCCAGCCAAGTGTGACTACGTGAGATCACGACGCGGTGACTGAACTCATACAATGTATTTTTTTACTACAACGTAGATAATTTGGCAATTTTGTACTCAAATGCTGGTTGACAGGAATCAACATAATTATATATTTTTTTATTGTTATCTAATTATACGTGGTATAATTTTCCTATCTATATGCCTTGTTATACCGAGAATTATGACGAAAACGGAATATGAATTGTAAACATCTTAAATTTTATAAGGCTTGATGACGCAATTAGTAATGACATATGTCATTTTGATAGCTGTCAATACATCCTATTCTCCACTTCCTGTCTGCGACATGTGTCTTGAATATTGTCTATTATTTTATTTTTTCATTGACGTACTTTCACACTGCTTGCACAATCCTCTATTGTTTCTTACTCATCTAGAAGAGTTCCTTGATACTCCCAATTATTATAAAGTTTTATACCGAAAAATATGTTTAATAAATACTCAAGATGCGCAGACGTCGTTTTTGGAATATTCCTAGTACATTAATAGCAAAATTGTCATTACGCCGAGACTTTTAACCCCATTATGAATTTATATAAAGTAACAAAAACTTGTTTCATTTTACAAAGGTTGAGTTCAAGTGAACAACAAACTGCGAGGTGTTAACAAATGACATATGTAACGAAGCAATTATCTGAAGAAACGTTGAAAGAGAGAATCTTAATTTATTAGGTAAACCTTGGTTCTTGACTATGTACGGGACTGTAGTTATATTACCTAGGTCAATAAGTTATATACGTACCTATTTTGCAGGTATACTTGCATGGTTAAAGAAAATTAGTATTGATTTCTATCCGAATAGACCATTCTCTAATGTACTGAATTTATGAGCGGGAGCAGAGATATTGCCAAATGCGCTGAATTTAATAAATACTTTTTATGACAATTTCTATTTATTACTAAGCCCTTGTTGTCAATCAATAAATATTTGTTTGAGATGAACGATTATTTGAAATATTTGCGGTGTCTTAACTATGTTGTATGTTTTATAAATATACATATAATCCCGTCCATTGACGTAGAAAAAAATATTAAGTTTACAGACAGCGGGAAGCGGGTATGTTTTATACTATGTATCTACATATATAGTTACATTTGGATAAAAGATTGTGTTCAGCCAACACACCTATAATCTCTCTAATCTCTTTAGAATAATCTCAGGAACCACTACTTCGATTTGAATTTTGTATAGTAAATATATCGAGGAAGGCCATACTGTAGTTTGCCACTTTTTCGTCTTTCAGTATTTTGGCACCCTACATAGAAACATCATCAGATATGATCAAGTCTCCTTGTCTGCTAAAAGTGAACTGATGTTTTCCTCATACTCCTGCTTGCTTTCTGTTCCATATCGTATCTACTGGTCCCGTGTCCGGACATTTAACTACTAAGTGGAGTGCTTCTATCCCACCATCTGACACCCAGTATAATATAAATATAAACACTTGTTTAAGTTACATAACCTAACTTAATCTAATACATCACATGTGCCGGTTTTGGTAATCGTGACCTGTGACACATAGGCCTCTTCCCGCTACTTCCATTCTTTCCTAATGTTAGCTCTTCTTGTCAAAGTTGTGCCTCCTATTGTTTTCCTATCGTCTGGCTATTGTATTTTGTAACATTGTACACGCGAACGGATGGCGTAGTCTTGCTCTTTCGCGAATTTTGTAAACGTTTTTGATGAATGTCATAGCATCTCCTAAGACGCATCTAAACTGAATAAACGTATTTTGATTTGATTTGATTTGTAGTTAATTGGTTGTAAAACTTATCTTCGACATGTTCTTTTGTTTCACCATTAACAGTTTGATATTATAACTTTAAGAGTTTCTCTTAAATGTAAATATTCAAAAAATGGGACACTTCATGTTAAGACTTGCGTTCAATACTAACGAAAATATTAGCACGGGTTAAAACTGCGGAGTGTATTATGAAATAAAAATTAAAATAGCATGTATTCGAGTACTACATAATCAGGATTACATTATGTCCTTATGTTTAACATTAGTACACGACCTTCGACGAAGTGAAAACCTCCTCCAAATTCTTTCACTTGTCTTTCATCCTATCCCTTTTATTCCATCTTCCGAGATTCTGGTGGGAGTCCCCTTTTTTTTTAAATAATCAAGTGATAATAGAAATAAAGGAATATATTATAGGTATATATTATACACTGCTAGTTCATACATGCTGATGGTGAAGTATAACTAATATCGCAACGGATGGCATTGTAGATACTAAAAAATAGCTAAAATTACATTACGTCAAATGATAATGACAATGTATGGAAGTTGGAGGTTTATTACAATTTAATGGGAGTAATTACTGTAATTGATGACATTGATAAAAGTCTTCTTGATATATGTTGATGGATTTTAAATGATAGATAGATTTTGATGATAACATCGTAATCAAATTGGAAATTAAACATATATTTTCTTCCAGCATCCTTCAGCGCATTTGGCATAGGCATATTATATATTCTAAGAATACATTTTCTTCACATATAATTATTTAACAAATGTAAACAAAATATTGTAAACCTATTTTAAAAGAGTAAGTGTGGAGTTTCTTGCCCATTCTTCTCCGCACGAAACTACCTTTTGGAAGGGGCAACTAGAATCTTCTTTTTTTTTTTGTTTGACGTTCAAAAGTGGCATTTTAGGTGGTCTAATTGAAATAAATGATTTGACTTTGACTTTCATAGAAATTAAAGCAAGGCAACTTCTTTTTTTCACTATTAAAAATAATATTAAATTGTCCCATCTCCAGTCCATTCAGAAACCAGCTGCTTTATGTACTCATTAGTTGGCAGACTGCTCATGTAAGGTTGTATTCCTTTCAGATATGTCGAATAATACTCACTGCCAAGTTCCAGAACCAGCACCCTTCGCCCGAGCTGATCTCTCGTGGGAAGAACTTTGAGGACATTCTGGTTGAAAACATTCTGTTCTTTGCTTGGTGTTAGTCCTTCATAATGTTTGTGATGCTTTACTTTGAATCCGTAATAGCGTTTGATCTGAAATTATTGTTTAAGTTAACATAAGCTTCGCTGGAATTCTCTTAAACATTTTTATTTATTTATTTTAATTGCAAAATTTTCGGTTTATGTATTATTGTGGGGTTATATCTTATTAGTAGTAACTGTTAAGATAATGATAGTATAATTATGTGGAAATAAAAGAATAATTATGTGGGAAATAAATTATTATGAATATTATAAAACTGTTTTGGTCTCGACTGCCTCCGTACGTAAGAAAAGCTGAAGATTGAGACTAAGAAGATTAAAATATATTTAAAGATATGCTTTAAATCGGAATTTTTAAAGCTTTAGTTTTTTGTATAAACATACATATGACATAATTAATAAAAAATAATAATTAATAAAATTAAATGTTACTTCTATTCATATTAATATGGTAAATTGGTTAAGTTTAATGCATAGTAAAATAAAAGCGTTTATCGGGAAAGATTGAACATATACTGTATAGAGATGTATGAAGCTAAACGAAAACAAGAACATGCACAATGTACATGGTGCATTGGTGAAATAACAACATAAATGTCAACAACAACAATGTCTGCAACAACAACGTGTGCAACAACAACAAGCACATGTAAGAAAAAATTAAGTCAATAATGTCTTAGTTTAACTAAAAAATTAAGATATTTTAGCCGACTCCTGCAACCATCAACAAGAATAACTTAACTGTCATTTCAAAGTTTTTACGAACTCACCAAGGCGTAGGCACTTTCAGGGTAGAATTTGCAAGGTCGGAGAAATCTGATGAGCCACGCGTCGCGTTCACAGGGGACATACAGATCCTTGTCCGCTAAAAATAAACAAAAACATGTTTAATTTCACACATGCTTGATAAGTGCTACAAAAACATATGTCCTTCAAAGGTGAATTGCAAGTCAAGAGTCATCAAGACTTTTTCCACCATTTACAAATATAATCATGATACAAGTTGCTATACCTACACTTAACAGAATTGGTCTTGAAGGCTTGACACTACACTTTTAACTAACACAATCTTAATATATATATTTCTTGTGTGCGTGTGTATGTGACTGAACTCCTCCTAAACGACTGGACCAATTTTGATGAAATTTTTTGTGTGTGTTCGTGGAGATTCGAGAATGGTTTAGATTCACAAATCAGCCCGGCAGATGGCACTGCAGTCGGTACTTTCATACTTTGCTTAATATCCTAATCGCTTTAAATATCATGCAGGACAACGTCTGTGGGGTCCACTAGTATATATAAATATTTCTTGCAATTTATTTCGTGTATTTTGAACTATACGAAACATACATCGAATATCATACTAAACTATAGAAAATATAAAGTTCTATATATTTGGTAATCTATCTAATATATCTGTAAGGATTCCTGCCCGGAAAGTAACTAAGAATTCAATCCAAGAACTGCTACAGAAAAACGTCTCAATTTAAATGATTTACTTTAGCAATTACTCATATGTGGCAAATATTACTTTTAACATTGAAGACTGAGAAAAAAAGATTATAATATTACAGCTTATACGAGTATATTATGTTAGATTGGGAGAAATAGCAAATACCCTACATATGCAGGTTTCCCCTTAATTTGTAATTAGATAATTTTACTGCGAATCTCGTTGGATGTCATTGCTTGGTAACAATATATATAAAAGAAAAGTTATAGCTCCTTCACGCCTACATGATGATAAATGACATGAAACTACCACCATTATGAAATTTTTCAGATGGTTTTATTATTAGTTTCCAATGTTCACAGTTTTTAGCAGTTTAATCATCCATACATTTCACACCGAAATATTCGGGGAGGTTTCTAATCTAATAACTCTGGTAACTGTTTTCGAAATATTTCAATTGTACAAGTTGAGAATAATCAAAATTGGAATATATTGTCTTAATTTATTTTATTCGTCCAGAGCTGCGAAAATTATCATACAATTATAATAACGACATGGTGGACTGAGTTTGTTTATCTGTTGCCTTAACTGTTAAATCATTAATCATACATTATCCTTACAGACTATGCAAATACGATAATGTCGAGAAAAATAAAATATAATAAAGTATACATAATATACACAATATCGCTATTGTTAACTCTGCGAACCTATAAATAAATATGTCGATAGTGTCGGAGACAGCATTCAGTAGGCGCAACGTCTTTGAAAAGGGGGATCTGTGCAACAGACTGGTTCTGGCCCTTAGTATCGCAAATAACCTTGGCCTTCGCCGTGGCACTATACCTATATAAATTGTGACGCGCTATATCTAGCAAAAAGGACTACGTTTTGTCCCATTCAACTCATACAAATATATCAAATATATGCCTAGTTTTGAGGCCCAAAAAAAAAACCCGTGGCGTAACAACACTATATGGGACTCGGCCTCAGATTGCATCCGTTTCTTTGTTCGTTTTTTATTTCATGGACAAGTATGTGATCAGCCTTGTCTGACTCAAGTCGTTGATCTTCGGATTTGAGTCACACGTTCTCACGATGTTTTCCTTCGTCGTACGGGCAAGTGTTCGATACACATAGATTGCCTAAAATGTAACCTATCCTTATCGTTATTATATTTGCTAAAACATGACAGAAGAATTATAAAGGTACCTTCTAAAAGCCTCCTTAGTTCATCAACAGCTGGTTGGATGTTTTCTGGCGTTTCCCGTAGTTCCCGTCTCGCGATCTCACGGACCGCTTCATTGGGTTCTTCCAACTCGAACTGGAGTAAGAAGTTTCCCAGTTGAACTCCCGGCAAGTGGGACACATCTGATAGCATGTGCTGTGATGCTAGAAAGAAAATACTATGTTATTTTGAGTTTTTGTGTAAAATAAACTTTCATACCGATTTAGGGAAAGCACTTTAGTAACTCGGATGATAATTAAAACGCAGAATGTTTGACACAGCGACTATTAATTTCCTACTCAATTAATTAAAAATGTATGTTAAATAGGTTTATGGACAAGAACCAGCACCCTTACTCTATAACTTCCAACAGACCGATTTCCACCTTTAAGTATGCAATTTCGATGTGGTTCTCTCAATGCGCGAAACAAAAACTCAGAGATTTGATTATCAATACTAAATAGTAAGTGAATATGGATAACAGATGGTCTAATTGATATGAAGACCATTTGTATAATATGTTTATTAGGAAACAAACAGATATATCACACTATTAATAGAGTAGAAAAATCAAATAATCTTTTAAAGCTGGTGTATTGGAACGTCTTAAAACATTTTCATAGAAAAATAATAATTATATACAGTAGAACGGTAGAGAAGACACGTAGACAATATATTATTTAAATCACAAATAAGAATAAGAAAAAAATACAATTTTAGCGATAAAAATAACAAGTATTTTTACTAACTTTTAATTAACATTGTATTCTGAAATTTAAAAATCCGTTTGTCCTTTATGTACTGAAGATTGTAAGAAATTGGAAATTTGAAGCTACATTTAAAAATCAAATAAAAACTATTTCGGAAGTGGAAAGCAAATCCTTCCACTCCTGCCTGAAAAGTAACATTGGATACAATGTTATATGATAATAAAAATATTTACAATATTATTAACGCATAAATAGTATTAGTTTATTGTATATTTTAATTAATAACACGTCAAGTTGTATCGAGGCGATGTCTTTTTATAATAGTATAAAATCAATAGTCAGGAGAGATTTATTCAAAGGTCAGCTAAACATCCGAAAGCCCCCGGCGTTGCAGGTGTGCATGGGCGGCGGTTAGCAATGGGTTCAAAGTGGGGGAGAGTACGTGGGGTTTGCCCCCTGTCCCATAAAGTCAGGAGAGCGATAAAAGGAAAATACGAGGTGTTAGTCTCATCATAGGAATTCTAAGTGTATTAAACTCAGAAGAGACTATACCGAAAAGTTTTTCAGACATACAATGTTTTCATTTCACATTTCTAGGAGAAATATTTCGATTTCGGTATAGTGTAGTGCCCGTTTTTCTTTAACTATTACACTTTATATATAGTATACATTATGATTAATCGTATATTACAGTAAATACAGGAAGTTTCAACTAAAATAAGATTTCGCGATTTACCTTTTGAATTGATCCCAGACCTCATATATCTTGATTTATGTATTACTAAGTACAATAAGTTCACAAACCGTGTGTAACCACGAACAAAATCCATTATTTTGTTCATTATGAGCAGACATTAAAATAACATAATTAAATAATTTTGTACGACGTGTAGCCATGACAACGCACGTTTTACGGAAAGAGTTTTATCCTGTTGACTGGTCATGAGGTATAGCTCTTCGAGGAAGAATATTAAAGAGACGCCTTCCTTAGGCCTTTTTTTTTTGCGGGCGCCTTCTTTCTCGGGGGGGGGGGGGGTGAGAAAGGGGGGAAGGGGGGGGGAAACAAAAAAGGTGCGCGAAGAAGCAAAACTCCGACATTCGCCACCGAAAGAAAAAAAGGGGAAGGAAGTGGGGTTTGGGGAGTAATAAATAAATGTGTCTATACAGTTTTAACTACAGTCACTAATCTGTGTATAAAATTCGATTTTACGCTATTATGAAAAAGGACGGTCTGTGCGTTTCTTCCTTTAAAAAAAATATCGAATAAAAAAAAACAGCGGCGCTACAAGCGTGGTTCTGTATCTGTTTTCTAATAATTTTCTTTTTAATAGACAAGTAGGAAGTCTGCTTTATGTAAGTAGTATCGATTTCTCACGCTTTTTTCATATTTTCTAAGTGCATAGCCGGGGTTCGAACATACGACCTCAGGGAACACTGGTCTACTTATCTAAGCACTTTGTTTTAATTAAGTCGGTCTCTGTTTTATTAATGTTTACGCTATGACTAAAAAATATGAAAAATTACTTGATTGATGAAATCTTTAAAACAAATTCCGACGAATTACCTACTGTTGTGTCTAAACTTATTTATCTATCTGTCGATATTACTATAAACAGGTAGGGGGGGGGGGGGGGGGGGGGGGGGGGGGGGGGGGGGGGGGGGGGGGGGGGGGGGGGGGGGGGGGGGGGGGGGGGGGGGGAAAAAGGGGGGGGGGGGGGGGGGGGGGGGGGGGGGGGGGGGGGGGGGGGGGGGGGGGGGGGGGGGGGGGGGGGGGGGGGGGGGGGGGGGGGGGGGGGGGGGGGGGGGGGGGGGGGGGGGGGGGGGGAAAAGGGGGAGGAGGGGGGGGGGGGGGAGGAGGGGGAAAAGGGAGAGGGGAGGGGGAGGGGGGGGAAAAAAAAAAAAAAAAAGAGAAAGGGGGGGGGGGGGGGGGGGGGGGGGGGGGGGGGGGGGGGGGGGGGGGGGGGGGGGGGGGGGGGGGGGGGGGGGGGGGGGGGGGGGGGGGGGGGGGGGGGGGGGGGGGGGGGGGGGGGGGGGGGGGGGGGGGGGGGGGGGAAAGGGGGGGGGGGGGGGGGGGGGGGGGGGGGGGGGGGGGGGGGGGCGATTTGCATTTTTATCGAAAGAACTCAAAAACTACTGAATGGATTAGAAATATTATTTTAGATTGCTTCATTATTCCTCCAAAAAAAAAATTTAAAAATTCAGCCATGCGAATAATTTACGGTTTAGGTTTATCGCCATGAAGTCTTTCATAAACTTCTAAAAGAAACCGTTATTACAGAATCTGTAATCAAATAATTTTTAAATACATTTTTAATTTTTTCGCTAGAATTCGTTTAGTTTTCATAGAATTTTATTATGGCCTAAATACCCAAGAAAAATATTCCTTTATTCGGACTATAAACGCTTCAAGCTAGCATATGTTAAAGATATTTGAAAGTGAATATTCAAAATTAGAATCTAATTGGTACATTAAACACAAATTAATGAGATTTCACCGCAGTATTGAGAGAAATACAGGATAGTAAAATCTTTACAAACTGTAAAGAGCTAATCATATTAACTGTGTGCGAAAAAAATTTAAAGTTAAGTACCATCATTGGATGTATGTCCACATTAGAAATTACTATTTAAATCGGAACTTAATTAGATTAGATATTAAAAAGTCATTAAAAAAAGGAAAGTTATATTAAATCATGGATTAATAGTTTAATTATGATTCTACATTTTTGAAACTATCGTTAAATTTTGTTTACAACAAAAATATTAAGAATTAACGAAAAATGAGAATCGCATAAAATTTTACAAACATTTTTTTTTTACAAGAGATTCAAATGCTAGCATAATAATTAAACATACGAATGTCGATAAGTGTCTTTATTGATTAAATATTAGTATTAATAATACTTACCCTCTTTATTGGTTAGAAAAAGTTCAGTTTTTGAAACGCTAATCCATAACACACTTTCAAGAATTAAAAAATATTTTGTCGATTCAAATAGACGTTTACTTTTATAAAGAATAATTAGGGTTAGCAGAAATGCATGCGTTTGCGAAATATTAACCTCATTTAATGGTTTGCATTTTAAAAATACACTATTACTAAATGAATTACCACTCACCTCTGCCCATTTTATATTTTATTCACAAAACTCACGAAAATTTGCTATTGTTACGACGGGTTGGTAGTTAAGTGGAACCGCGCATACTGCGCTTCGATAGACATATGGAGCAATATATACTTACGTTGCGGTTCAGACCATTTAACGATTCATAATTTTTGTTTGAATCTGAATATTATACTTTAAAATACGATTTGGAAATAGGAGAATTAATTTGAAAGTAGTAGAGTTTTAATGTTTGGACAGTTTTGTTATTAGTATTAAATTTCAATTATTTGTAATTTAGGTTCTGCTAATTTAACGTCAACATTTAAAGGGCATCTTTAATCAAAATAGGGCAAACTAAAAAATTGAAAATATTTTTTGAATTATATCATTAATTTTCTTTAATTTATAATCCTTTAAAAAATGTATAACAACTATAGGTGTTATTTAAATTTGCTAAATTTGTAGTGTTAAAACTTTATACTGTATAAGCGACATCTACTTGCTAATATCTGTATTAATATTCTTTCAAATTGCCGACAAGAGATGGTAATGTTATAACGCATAATGAGTATAATAACAATTCGTATTTTTAGTTGACACTAGATGACACTTCTAGAAGAACGAAGAATGAATAGTTCAGCTATTGAAAACTAGATGGCATATCTTAAGTTTAACAATGATGTTCCTATTCCGCACTAGGTGGCACTTTTAAAGAAATAACGCCTGTATATAATATATAACGGTACTAGCTATAACAAAATCTTCAAACCAGCCAAACTACTCACGGCACGATTCCTTTTAGTTTATTTCATTCTCTCATAGATTGCATAAAAATGTATTGATGTTACAAAAATTCCGTTGTTGATTGCGATAAAAGTGACCTTTCATTTTTCTTCGTATTAATGTTACAGATATGACAGAAATATAATAAATTATATTGCATTGTTAAGGATTGAGAGAAAAAGGTAGATACAATTTTTTACATCGAATACGTAGGATACGTTTGTTTTGGTAACAACGGGATCATGTGTGCAGTCGTGAAGCGGCTATGAATCATACAGGTGTTAAAACATTAATAAACAGACGAACAGTTGCAGGCTCTCGCGTGTACAGTGCACCTGACCTAGAAATTAGAACCGGCTAAGGCGTAAGGGCAATGCTTCGATTGCACTGGCTCGATATGCCTAACAAATTCGTTAAGTTGTGTTAAATATATGAAAATGAATGTGTACTTTTTTATGAATATTTAAATTGTATTACGTAATATAAGTACTTGCTTTGTGCAAAAAAGATTTTGTAGTAGATACTTTGAAGGCAAGGTACGATTATAGAATTAGATTTAAAAAAAGAAATATTTTTATCGGTAATGACATAGAGGTTACACTACTAACATTACTGGTGCGTGTTTTATATTTAACACCGTTCATTGTTTTGTATGAGTAATAAAACAACGGAAATTTTATGATAATGTAGGTACATATTGTATTAGATAGGTCGGTATTAATGTTTTACATTTAGATTTATTTTATGGTCGTACATCAACCGGGTTCACCCAACAACTGCTTAGTTATATTAATAAATTAATAAATATTTTATATTTGTCCTTAAAGGTCTTACGCCTGGGTGAATGACCCATGGCTTGAGTCTTGTAGACGGAGGGGGAGTGGAGGACTACGGCGTCACTAACATGACCTTCAGAAAGAGAGCGCCTAAGGAAGACGCTCTCTTTCCGAAGGTCATTAAAATTGTTTAAAGTTGTTGCGTTTTCCTCGAAGAAAAAAAAAACTGCTAAAGGAAAACGTTCATGCTTATTTGAGGTATAAAGAATAAGGTTTATGCGTGGTTATTTTAAATAAAACTGAATTCTATCACTCTTCCTTTACTGTTTGCAAAGTATCCTGCTTTGGAATTCCTTACCTCTTGATATCAGACGAGCTCAGTCTTTAAATTTATTCAAAAATCTGTTTCTTGAGCATTTATCTTCGCCTCGTAATTAGCTAAGTACTTATATATATTAATTTTGACTCATTAACCCTAAGCTTTTACATTTTTGTTAATATTATTTTTTATATATTAGTTCTAGTGTAATGTTACATTTAATTTTATGTTCTTTTTTGATTACTATTTCTGCACTTCATGTACGTTACCCTCTGTAGGTGTTTTTTCCATACTAGGGTCGCCTGGAAGAAATCGCTTGTTAGCGATAAGGCCGCCCGTTGCTTTATAACTTTTGTTTCCTGCTTTTTTATGTATATGTTTTTGTATAAGGTAACGAAGAGTAAATAAATAAATGATCAGCTTTTAAGAGTATAGATTTTCCAATCTTGTAATGACTAACAACTTTTATAGCGTCAGTCGGGTCATCTTAGCTTCAGAAGCTATTGGAATCTTTTAGATAGGGTTTGTACCAATTCTTTGTAACCAAAACCTTCGGCAAAACCAAAACCTTCCGATCCATTTTTAACATCGTACAACTTAATATATAGCAAGACGCGAAAAAGAGAAAGAAATTAGAAGGTGGTTAGACCAAATTAAGGAAACAGCAGGTGGTACATGACAGTGCTGGCAGGAATAGCGGGATTTTGAGGAGGCTTGTTGCCAAACAAGGGCAGAGATATTTAAAAAAAAAACATGTGTGTACTTATTTATGTACACGCGTTAGAAGTTAGACTTCGACTTCTTTCTGCGTTTGTAGGATAAACGACACTAACAATAGAAAAAACTAAAATGTTGACAATAGCTAACTTTAGGGTGTCCGTTTTTTGTGACGGTGTGCGCGCGCATCGTAACAAAATACTCTCATCATTTTTCCCTAACGCACCAAAAGAAGTGTTACTTCAAGAGAATGATATAAAAATATAAATGTGTTTAAGTGTAAAAGTATCTGAAATAAAAGGCTGATATTATTATTTGGTAAGCTTGTCACGGCCTAAGAAATCTTAATACAGCTATATAAAAACTGTCATTGTTACGAAACCAGACTTGTTAGCAATTTATGCTAATAAAGTTGTGAAACTCTCCTAAGGTGAAACTAAGATTTTAATGTATACCAATGTGGGTGTAATCGACATTCTAACTGCCTCAGAGTCAGCTGGACTTGTGACTTAGCTCAGGCACCTCCCAAACTATGTTTTTATATGATCACTTCCTATGTAATACAAATAAAGAGATAGGAAGAAAATGAAGAGAAATAGAGAGAATTATCCTAAATAATCAACCCGGAGTATTCAGGTGTTACGTTAAATATATAAGCGCTTTGCATTGAGTTATTTGAGCTACTGACATATCTAGAGTTATTTTTCAGAAAGGGCCTTTTTATGATACAGGAGGCAGATGGGCGGCTCACCTGATGTTAAGTGATACCGCCGCCCATGGACACTCGCACTGCCAGAAGGCTCACAAGCGCGCTGCCGGCCTGAGCTGGTTGTGGCTTAATAAATAAATCACAATTCCTTTATTTTTTCCTTTAGAGTAGTCTCCTAGGTCGAGGTGGTATATGTTATACCACATTAGTCACACAGTCACAAACTTGAGACCATTCCTAGCCGTGACCCCGGTGCTGGCTATATCCTCGCTCAACGTATACTTAATCAAAATTAAAAATTCTTTATTTCTTTAGCTATGTACAATAGAATTCAGATTGAGGCCTCCCTAGTAAGTCAAAGACCTGTGACAGGGAATCGAATCATCGTATTACAGCGAGAATATGCTGCCTTAAAGGTACTCTGCCAAAGGGAAGAACTTTTTAATTTTGTTTGTGTTTTATTTTTAAGATATTAGATAGATAAATCGAATAAAATATTTATACCATATAAATGCCCAGGGTTTGGCCCACCGGAACCCTCGATAGCAATTATTATAACAATAATATTTGTGTGGGCGTTTGTGCAAAATACCTAATGACCCATTTTCTTTATCAACATTATGTGTCAGTTGTCGGGGACATTTATAATAATGATATTCTAAACAAAAACAAATTGAAATCACAGATAAATAATAAAATACGTCTTTTACAGAACTAAATCGTATATATATGTTAATTTGCATATATCTATAGTAGGTATGCGCGAGGGGTTTCAAAATTCAAGCCTGGCGGCACCAATATTTGTCTATGTGCGCTTAACTGCGCATGCGTTAAAGGAAAATATCGTATTGACAGGACTAAAACCTATCGGTGTAAAAAAATCAAGTGAATAGGTACATTAATGTGTTGTAGCACCAATAGTTTAATATCTGAAATGCCTTAAACGACACCAGAAGATTTAAAAACCTCACAAACAGTGGCCAAGTCACGAATGTCGTGTCAGCCAAATATAATTAGGCACGCGCAAGAGAAATACAAGATATTGATGATTGAGAAACTACGATATCTAATTGTATTGTAAAAGTTATAATTGATAACGAATACTTTTACATAATTCTTATAGATAAGGAAAGTAATTGATAACCATGATTATTATTTGAACGTGAGATACGTGATGTTTTCACTTAATCTTATCTACTGTTCAAAGTTATCTCTTTGTTTATATATTAATCTTTACTAATATTTAAAGGATATGTTTTGTGCGTTGAAGGGAATCACTATTGTAAATAAGTTTTACTTTTGTTTTATAGACAAAATTTTATTACGACAGAAGAATATTAGAAATATGCATAGATTATATTTTATTAACTTTCACAGATCATAAATATTTTTTTATCCTTACGATGTTTCAACGGTAATAGAATCTAGAAATGTCAAACTGGCATTTTATTTTGAATCTGTATTTACTATTTTTGTATCATCATTGTATGACGATTTTGTGTATTATTTAAAATATAATTTAATTAAATTCATGTGATTTATTAACTCTATTAAATTAATTCTAATAATAGAATAGTAAAATAGTATTCATGTTCCTAAATCATAGTACGTGTAGAAAAGTGTGTGATTAGTGATAAAATTGTGTTTTTTCTTTTTTTTCATCACGCTAAGGTTTGTTTACACTTTAAATCAATTCAGAATAAATTGACTTTACGGAGTCTCGTGTAAGGCTTCAAAAAGATTAATTAAATCGGTACAGTCTTTCTCAATTTCTAAGAAAATTTTGGATTTATTCATAATATAGAATTTGTTAAACTAAACCGTACAGTTGTTGAATTTTGTTTGCAATATTTTTCCATATGCTTAGGTTACTATTGTCTCATTACCATACCCCAATTATGAACAGTCTTCGTTAATTAGAACACAAAGCAATATTTTATTATTATTCTTGTTTTTTGTTGTATAAACTTTCGGTCGGTCATTGACATTTGACTGTATTTCGTAAATAGATGCTCCCATTACTTATCGACGTCGGACATAATTATGTTATTGATAACGGTTAATAAAATTTACTACTAAATTAATATGACTATAATAGTACACAGTATCAATGTATTTATAAATAACAAGGGAATATAGCAAAGTACCTAATTAAATAGTTTTTGGTTACTAGTTGAATTTTTAGCTAGCATGGTTGTTGGGCGAGTGATTCTAAAACCTGAAATCATGCGGTTGGACCCTGGCTGGGCATTTATAGTTTGTTTAATCTGCGCAAATAACACTTGAACCAATGAAAAATATCTATATATTACTGAATAACGAAAAAAATCAGGGTCAGATTAGTCCAGAACCAGTGACTTCATTTTATCACCCAGAAGACAAAGAAAAATAAAATCTAGTGTTTTGTTACAATAGTAGATTATAATAATGTTACATTTAAAAACTGTAGATATGAATCATTAATATGCGTCGCAGTATTTAACCTCTACTCCCGAGCATTATATTGAACTAAATTATGTATGCGCAAGCGACATTAAAGTTCATTTTATACAACGATACTGTAAACTGTAAAGTTTGTTGCGAGTCTGTAAAGTATGCATTTGTTGATTTTTTGAAAATGAGTAAAATTGTTGTCTCTACTCGTTATTTTATGGTAATTGTAATACATGCCCGAATTTACGGGATGCCAGAACAAGACGTGACTTTTATTTGAATTTATAACGGAATTAATTAAAATGTCTTATTAACAATACTTAAATACGATTAAGAGGTGATAAATTAGCGGATACAGCGGATTTTGACAGTTTTTCTTTAATTTATTTAAACAAATTTATAAATTAACGAACACATTTATAGCCGGATATGAAAAAAATATAATGCGGGCTTAAAAAACAATTTCGGGTCTAATTTAAAAGTTTTATGTCTAAAACCTGTCTATGTTTTGTCATTGGTGGTCAATAAATTTAATATATATGTTACTGTAAATAATAACATTATGCAGTCTTCTGAATTCGAAACAATTTTAGACGGCACATATACTTAATTTCATAATAAGGAGTAAATAATAGCAAACGCTTATGAATTTTATACATATAGGTACTAGTACTATAACATTTTTTAGATTTGGGCCTCAGATTTTTGTTTCGGTTCCGTGACACACCCCTTCCTTCAATGTACGAGTTCACACTAGAAGATGTTATTTCAATTTCCCACGTTGAAGGTCGCTCTAGGTCAAATTTTCTTCCTCGGTAGCCTCCTTAACCGTCAGAATCTTATATTTCTCACCAGTGAAATTTATGTGTGGCCACTGTTGGCCTAATGGTTTCACTGGGGTCGTAGGTTCGATACCCGGCAGTGCACCATTGGACTTTGTCTATGTGCGCATTAAACATCCGCTCGAATGGTGAAGGAAAACATCGTGAGGAAACCGGCTTGCCTTAGACCCAAAAAATACGACGTGTATCAGGTAGAGAAGGCTGATCGCCTACTTGCCTATTAGATTAACAAATGATCATGAAATCTGAAGCCCAGACCTAAAAAAAACATCATGTTTCTTAGGTACCAAAGAGGTATTATCTTTCTTTTTTGTGATAATTTCTTCGAAAACAATGATTTAAAATTCGTAACGCCGTTTCATATTTATGATTAATAATTTAGTTATTTTTTTCATACCTATAATTGCTGTAATAATCGACCACCTAACCTTTGGTTCTGACTAATATGGTTACAATAAACTATATTGATCTAAATTATAAGGTACAAGGAAAATTATAATTTACATTTGATGCCAAGGATCATTGACGATTTAAAAACACTTTTAAATTCGATACAATGTATACTTTGTATAACATAATCAATTGGTCAGAGATTACATGCGCAGAGGCAGAAGATATTAGGTTTTTTCCTACTAACAACCCGCGTGAACTTTCTCGCATTACCAAAAATTTTGTCAATAAGACGTAAGTAGTTTAGTCGACTTAAAAATAGAACCTGTTTTACAATATTGCAGGCTTTAAGTATCAATGTCTATTAGAATTAGGCCGACAAAACGGAAGAAAAATGTTTAGTATGAAGGTAAGTTTTTTTTTAATGTACGGGGCAAACGGGCCGGAGGCTCTCTTGATGTTAAATAATACCGCGGCCCATAGACACTTACTGCCAGAGGGCTCGCAAGTGCGTTGCCGGCCTTTGTTATGTTGGTGTTCGTCGTCTATAATATCAATATGTATATTATAAAATATCTACAAATAATTAGATTGAAAAAACAATTAAATCTATAATTACATCTTCTAAAATGATTACATATAAATATATGTAGCCAAACTCGCACTTAAGTATTATCAAAATAAGGATTAACTTACACAAAGAGCATTGTTTATATAAACAAAGGTTTAAGGTCTCCTAACCTTGTCATTATGCATTAGCAAAATTAATTCCGTGTTAAGATCAATTATAACTTATAACTTAATTAATCTATTAATCATTATCTATGTATACCCTTTGTGTGTGGGTATTGGTTTATATTTCGTCATACCTTTTATTACGAGGCTGCGCTATAATACCTAGGTAACACTGAAAATGTTTAGAAAATGACAAACGGCTTAATGTAGAAATAATTTTGAACTTGACTCATACCAATGCCTAGGCTTGCCCGTATCTACTGGTAGGTCACTCTCTCTCTTCCTCTATCATGCGTCGCACAGCACTGATGTTATCTTCAGTAGTCGCTGTTAAAGGACGTGCCTCACGCGGATCATCATTGGGATTGCTACGTCTACGCTTAAACTCGTTAAACCAATTGTAAATAGTGGCACGAGTTGGGGCTTTATTAAGAAATGCTAATCGCTTTGCTTTGCTTTGTTGTTGAGTAAGCCGAAAATTTTCTCGCGTTAGGTTCATTTTCACGTGTAACAAGAGTAGTAGATTTGCCGCCAATTCACAAAAACAAATGACAAATGAATGAATATACTTCATTAGGTTTTTTTTTATGGCTCTGACACGATTTGTGCATTAGCCAGCGTCAAGTATAGGATTTTTTATAATTCGTGCTTGTCTTTAGAAATTCGACCGTGTCCTCCATGTACGGTTTAGGCACTCGCCCGGTGCCGCACAACCCTCCCAAAGGCCGAGAACAAATTTAAATTAAAACTTGCCCTCGAACCGGGAATCGAACCCGTTACCCCTCACCTAGCTGCCACTTAATAAGACCGCTAGGCTATGAGGCCCCCTCTTCATTAGGTTACCAAAGAGTTCTAAAATTGAAATTCAAAAATAGTTTTCATTAGCAATGTTTCTAACTGGCCAATTCTAAATATTTTCAGCGTTACCTACGTAACATTTCAAAGACACAACCAAGTGCATTTTAAAATTGCCGCGGCTTCGTCGTCCTCCAGGGTTCATATCTAAGAGCGACTACTTTCGGCTTATATGTCAGTTGTGCATGTGAGGTTAGGTTAGATTAAGGGCCTAATTAGCCTAGCGGTCTTATTAAGTGTGCGCTAGGCGAGGGGTATCGGGTTCGATTCCCGGTCGGAGCGCAAGTTTATTTCTATAAATTTAAAAAAACCTAACCTAATGTAATTCATTTAATCTGTATTTTTATTTTTTTTAAGGGGTCCAAAGCTATACGCTTACTTAATATTACTTCCGGTACTGCATACAAGTCGTAAAGAACAATAGAAGAAAAATTTGGAGCTGTTTTAAGGTGGAGTCGTGATTGGACAAATTTACCTAATTTATGACTAACGGTTAGGGTAATTATCATTTACATTCAGTTGATTTCGAGACCCCAGCAGCCGTTGCACATACATTTTGCAATAAATATTCTTACATCACACACATTAATGTAGGAATAATATTCATATCTAGGTATAAGAAGTGTGGCTTATACAAATATGTTGCGTGTGTAGTCTCGTAATCATATAATTTTCAATGTGGAGCGAGGGGCATGCCGCATGGGCCGCGGGTGAAATTTTTTAAGTCTAGAACTTTAAATCAGTAACACGACGTCCGGTAGTAGGGACTAGACTATTCTGGGGCGGGGTCGGCCTATCCGACACTCTATATTCGCCTATATTGATCAGTCTACCAGTTAAATCTTTGATTGTCTTAATAGTTGGGTATTTAACTTTCTGTGCATTATACACGTTCGGTCTAAAATGTGCCAATCTTTCATTACCGTAGTAGCAACTACTTATACGTGACATGACATTCTATATTTAAAGTAGGTAAGTACGAAGTATGAAAAATTATTAGAATAATTCCGAAGTTTGATTATTAATTTTGTGTAATTTATTTTATGCCAAGACCTAATTGTATTGAATAGACAGTGGAAAAAATCAGGCTGTATTTATATACAGTTCAAGTAAGCAGTTTAATTGTTAACGGTGTTATCGTAAATTAATTTTCCCCGTAAGTGATAATTCCCCCGTAATCTTTAACTTAACATTTTACTAGAAATATGAAAAACGTTTATAATAGAAATATTATTAGACTTTACTTATAGGTAACAATGAAATATACTACATCTAAAATTTCATAAACTAATAAAATGTTTCGTCAATAATGCTTTTAAATTTGTGTACAAAAAATGGGTTAATATTTCAGAACGTTAGGATTAACGAAATAAATTTACTAAACAATGCCCCATTTCTAATTTATAAGCATAAAATCAACATTTTAAGGGATAAATTCATTAAATTATCACATTGAAACAATAAATTTCGTAATCAATACAAATCGTGATCAAAATAAATACTCACTGTCCGGTGTCAATTCATTCAGAATAACTTTCGAGATAACTTCCGATTCTGGCATGTTGACCAAATTAATAAAGAACTTAGATTATACACTCTCGGCACAAATATTATTTGAGGTCTATATCTGGAGTTTGAAACGTGTGACCTCAGATATATCGCGACCGTTACTGAGTGAGTGGTTCACGGCGCGCATACTCCCCCAATACCAACGCGGAACTGCGCTTTTGATTCAGTGCTTCCACGCGGACTGTGCGATCACAAAACATTGCCTATCGTGCTCCTTAGAACAATATCAAATAAAGGAATTCAAAATAATATTGAATCACTATTATAGGTAAAGGTTTCGTGAAAAATTACTGAAGCAAAGATTAATTACATTTACAATTTAGCTAGCAAAATTATGTTCGATAAATCGACAACGATTTAGAATTGTCTGTCGTCTATATTTTGGTAGCTCTAACGGTTGTAAAGATATAATACAGTATTGTCTTTTATTGACATAACTTTCACACATTTGATATAGCTTCAATCCGGTAAAAAATTGTTTTATTATCAAAAGATATATTACGTAAAAAAGGACGTATCTACTATAAAACAATGCCCGATGGCGAATGCTTGGTACGTTTGACATAGTAAGTATTAGTAATATTTTCAACATCAGCACATAAATCTAGCTTGTTAGGATATTATGCAAACTGGAATGTCTATCATCTAAATTATACAGTTGAGTTGAATGAGCGCTTTTGTTGGATGGTGTAGAAGTTCTTGTGATCATTATACGTCATATAATCGGGCTACTTCTGACACATTAAAAATATGTGTCAAAATTAGTAGTAAGTATTTATAATATGGTTGTTTAGCTTTGAAGTACTGCTAAATTTTTTACCGAATGTTCAATTTGAATTAACAGAAAATCAAATTAAAACTAAATTAAAAAAATTAAAGCTTTACTCCTTTCTGCTGTTTTTTGGAGAAAGTGAATGTTGAACTTGATTGGTCTTTGTTGATTAAGATGTTCGATGTTTATTCACTTTGAGAAAGTTTTAAATACAGAAATAAGAGTGAAAAATATTATTTATTGGTATTCCCTGGTTTTCAATATTTTGCTTTTGAATGCACCAAGTAATTATAGAAAAAATAACTTTAAAACATTTAACAGACATCAGTAGACAAAATTGTTATTAGTTTAAACATTAATGAAACGATTATCAATCTAAAACTGTACAGTAATGACGTACAAAGCACGCTGAAAATATAAATTCTTTGTTTACTTCAATCAGACTAATATTTACGTTTGTATAGCTACTCGACGGTAGATGGCGTTGATAAAAGTAAATCAACGCTCTCTGTCGTTGGATAGCAACATCATCATAGTAATTTATGAGTAAATAGTAATAAATAAAAACAAAGAAAGTACTCTATAACGCCGCAATGGCAGCACTAACAAATAAAGTTTCGAAATTACGTAGTTCAATGAAGAATTTGTTTCATATTACGCACAATTATATAAATTCAGGATTTATTTATAACAAAACATCATATTTAAGATTCAAATGAAATGTATCAGCAATTAGTTTAGTTTTCACATAAAATCCACTAAACTGGTTCATGAATTTTAGATATAAAGTTAGGATTTTATGAACACTATAAATGCAAACAATCCTAAAGGATGATGACAATCCCATTGCAATTTCTAAATAAAAATCCGCGATAGGTTCGGGCCAGAGATTTGCCATCATTGTCATATATCTTAGTATACTTTTATTAAACAAAAATCATGTAAGCAATGACTAATATTAGAGTATCAAGAATGACTCAGTTTTAACAAATAATTACTCAGTTTTAATTGGTCTATCTTTATCTCTGGTTTTATGATGCGTTAAAGGTCAGATAAACAAACAAAACATCCACAAGATAGGTGTAAAACTAGCCCGTTTCAGAAGATTTCATTTATTTAATATATAAAATAAACTGAAGCTGACAGACGATATCCTCTCTTTACAAGGGAACTGTCAATGTCAAAATTGTTATTGTAAAAGGAGTTAATGTCATCATCGCAGGTCAGGGCTGAACACAAGATTCCACCCGTTCCACCTTGACGTCTGGCGTTCCATTATAGAGCGATACTGACATTTCTTGCCGCGCACCAACAGTTTATTGAACCGACTGCCATTCTAGGTATTTTCTAAAATTCACCACCTAAAAAGCCGGCAACGCACTTGCGAGCCACAATGTGAGTGTCCAACACTTAACATGAGGTGAGCCTCCTGCCCGTTTGCTTCCTATTACATAAAAAAGTCTCTCAACCTATAGCGTCGCAAGCCTATATTTGTCGTATTTGATTTATATTCGGAAACAATACATTTAGCATGAATGGTCCAATATACGGTACTGCATACCAAAAATCATTAATTTCTAGAACCGAAGGCTCTATATATAGCCTTGGGCGGCTTATAATGTGTATTTATAACATATTTTTCCTAATGCGAAAGTTGTTATTATGGTATGTTTGATTGGTTTTTATATCATTTTTCGTCGCCTAAGGGTTAGGAAGTTACAACGTGTGTTAATGAGGATCGCTTGCAAATTTTGTAGTGAATGATTACCACGATTATTCGTATTTTTTTTTAAATAAATCAGTTAATTAACATATTCATTTGGGAAATTTATGTACCAATAAACGTCAAAAAAAACATCTCTAAAAATACATTTAGGACCAGGGCCTACGAGTATAAGGAGGGAGCTTGAGTTTTATTGTTTATCAGAATGCCAAATCGTAAAATGACTACTTTAGGACTGATTTGAGCGCGACCGCCGCTGTGGAAACCGCTGTGTGAGTTCGAAAAGTGAGTTACAGGATCGCAAGGCTGAGATGCATCGCTTATTCCATGACGTCGAAAAAATCAGCCCGTTTATGTTTCCACCTTATATATATATATCAGTGATAATCAGATTTTGTTCATTCAATTTTTATGAAAATTCATACTATGACCTCGCGACTGAACCAAAATTTGACTGTTTCGCCTTGAAACTATAACAGAATAAGCGATTCTAAAAAAGTTACTTTTTGTTCAACTTTGTATCGAAATGTCCAAATAATAGTTTCGAACATATTAAATTCTATATTTTAATTAAAACTAGTACATAAAGTAAATATAATAAGATGTACTATGTCTTAAATAAAAATAAATTAGGAGTTCAGGCACCTCTCGTTCGAATTCTTCGTGATTTTAACAAATTGACCACAGCTTATCCGGAGCTGAATATATTCGGTAGTGGGCTGATCGGTTTTAGAGAAAGCATTGTGGCGTGTCTTTCTCGAACCTAATTTCGCTGTTTTCTGATGATTTTTCTTTTTTTTCTGCTTAGTGCATTAAAATGAAATTTGTTGGCAAATTTGGAAAATTTTATTTTATTTTATATTTATGGTAAAAAAAAATATTTTATTTTAATGTGTGTATTGTCGTGTGTGTTTTAGTTGTATTTTTTTTAAATTTCTATTTGATTTTTTTTTGAGAAACTTATGCTTGCGTTGATTGTCGCACATTTTGGATGTAAGATTTTGTGAAATTATTGGTAGATTTAGGACTGTGTGTGATGTCGTGGGCTTAATAACTAAATAAATTAATAAATAAATAGTAAAAACTTTATAATTTTTATATTTTGGATGTTGAAGATGTTTATTTTGGGTTATTTTTAGTAAAGGAAGTGTAGAAAGAAATTATTAAAAATCAACGGACATAAGAAACAAGACGACAATCCCCTTCTACCGACTTCGAAGATGTCGAGCCATAGATCAACGACTTTGATTCGTTGAAGATTTCTTGCACCTTTCATTTAATTGGGTATAAACATTTATTCATATATTTCATTGGGGTTTTTCCTTGCCAACATGTCTCTATTCAGCGAGTTTGTCAAGTTTAAGCTTAAAAGAAAATATAATTATTTATATGATATGAATTAGTTAGGGTATAAACTAAATTTGTTCAGTTAAAAGGAATTTATTTTATATTAAAGTTACTTATGATTAGTTACGACGAGTTACAAGTTGTTTTGCAATTAAGGGATTGCAATAAATGAATATGATTTTGATTTGATTTTCTTATGACTTGTAAGACTACTAACACTGATATTTTGACGCTATTTAAGATTCATCATCATCAATATCATCAGCATCTTTATTTGGTCCATTAATGAGCGTAGGCCTTCTCCATTTTCCTCCAATACGCCCTGCACTGGCCTCTCTGTATCCAATTTAAGATTCAGACAATTAAAATTAACTTTAATGGCAAACATCTATCAAAATTGTCTCAAAAATCCCTCTGTGGTCTAACACACGTTATTTATAAAACCTGGGTCGATTGCAGGAAGCATAGATAACAAAAATACGCTGTGCATGTGTGCAACATGCTCCATTATGATTACGAGCTTCATACAAATATAATTCATACCGTAGATGTAAGAACATAAATAAATCTTGTGAGGCCTTAATTTACATAGAAAGGTACCATAAATGCCTGTACTGACAGACTGGTTGAATTATGAGGACGTTGATGAAATAACTTTTTCGTTATTTAATACTTAAAAAAGAAAAAAAAGAGAAACGTTTTTATTTACGTGAACATCAAAATAAATTACACTTAACTAAATGAAAACAAATCTTATAACAGTCTAAGTTTATTAATTTTTTAAATGTACCTACATATATTTATAAATTTCAATCACACAATAACAACAACAACAGCTGATAGTGTGGACCGCCATTTTGTATTAAATCTTCGTCAAAAGTTACGCTTAGCAACCATTTGTATAGAGCATATCGTCTGACGATTGATTTCATAGAATGGACTTTATCAACATTAGGCTACCAATTACCTGTTCGATACGACATCTCAAACTTTAGAAAATTGTAACCTTTTTTTTTATTTTATTTATTCTATTCTATAACGCTTATGCCGTTTAGGGGGAAATGCCATATTACATAAAGTTTAGTAATGCCTTATTTCAAAATTGTTTTAATTTAAATACACATATTTGATACAGTAACATGTTTTCAAAATATGTGGCATATAAAGTTGAATATTATACGTTGATTTAAAAATTATTTGAAAAGATAATCATGACTGATTGCTTATTATATATAATTTACCATGCAAATCGAGAAAAAAATTAAATATCTTGTTCAATGTCGACATGTTTCACAATTTCCCTGAACTGTTAAGATTAAAAGATTTAATTAATATATACGTACGTACTACGCTGTTGGATATTTTAAAGGCCAAGATAAGTTATGATTTATGAAGTTTGATTATCTCCAACATTTATGGGGCAGCTACATTTCTGTGACTGTTTTACTAGTATTTATAACAATTGAGATTGTGACCTGATAATAAATAATTATACCCGGTTTCACTGCTCATAGAGAAACGAGACTTAAGAATTGACTTCCGTATGTCAAAATTCAATGATTTTTTGACGGATGGGAGTCAGACTTAGCGATAAGTCTAGTTTCTGAAACCTACCCTATTGCAAGTCCAAGGTTTTGGGTAAGATTCAGAGCCGTGGCTTAGCAATAACTTATCTCGTATGTCAAAATCGTATTGGAATTACGTGTATATTGGACTATACATTATAAAAATAAATTTTCCATCATTTATTATATAAACCAGATGGATGCTGAGAAAACTACAATCTTTAAACATAGTCCCACGAGACATCACATTGCTCGTTACGGGCAGCCTGCTACTGAGATGAGATAGACTTTTTTTTTTACCTTGGAAGTAGTGTTGGCCCTGTGACAAGCGTGCAACCGTATCCCAGAGATCCCGTGTTCGACGGCTGTGCGCCATTGGAATTTTCTTGTTTTGTGTAATAAGCACTTGCTCCAGAGGTGCAAGCAAACATCATTAAGAAATCGGCTTATGTCAAAACCAAAAATCGATGACATGTGTCAGACAGAAATTGTAGAAGAAACAGATGAAATCTGATCCCAAGACGCATTCAGGCTTGTAGTGCCACTGGATTATCTTTTTTATTATCTAATATATAAAATTCTCGTGTCACAATGTTCGTTACTTCGTTCCCATACTCCTCCGAAACGGCTCTACCGATTCTTATGAAATTTTTTATGCATATTCAGTAAGTCTAAGAATCGGACATCATCTATTTGTCATCCCCCTAAATGTTAAGGGTGGTCCACCCCTAAATTTTAATTTTTAATATTTTGGACATAATATAATTATATATTATAATAGATATAAGAGATAATTCATTATAAGAGATAATTCATCCGTCATCCGTTCAGTACGCACGCGTTTTTTGTGTTCTCTCAGTTTAAATTTCATAATTTAAAAATGTCTAGACGTAGTTGCTTCGGTTGTGGTGAAGAAAGGGAGGATACATCTCCGATTCAAATATATTCGGACTCCAAAAACGTAAACAAAAAAAGAGGGGCCAGATCAAAAGCAGCAGATGAGGCGTTTGAGAGACCAGAATACGATTTTATTTTATTTTCGGAGTTCCGGGATTTTACATTTGAAGTTCTAAAGCAATTGGATAACCAAGCAAAGGCACTTAAGCAATTATGCAGGAAGTATGTATGTCCACACAATCGGAGTTGAAGGAACTCAAAATGCAATATCTCGAGCTTCAAGAAAAAAAGGGTGCAGAACATCGCAGTGTCACATCATGAGCGTGAATATATCTGTGCGTGTTGTGCTTCGCAAAGTGTTGGTATAAATACAAAACAAAACGAAGATAAGTTAGCATATGCCGAAGTAATTTGTAATAATATCAAAAAAAAGGGTAGCAAGACTACCCACAAAAATCTCAATAAAAAAGAGGCCAGGAAACCAGCGTTAATAAGCGAAGTGGCTGGCGATTTGAGAGTTAGTAACCAAACTACGACAACAACGACGAGTCTGATTCCCAGTGCTTCGCAAACGGTACTCAATGGTAGAAATCCTGAGATACTTCGTGGAAGGAATGTGGAATCATTAGAAATACGGGCTACTCAAAGAAAGAAGCACCTTCATATCTGGCGATTAAGTTTAGATACTACGGAGGAAAAATTGACATCGTATATAAAAGGAATATGTGGCATTGAAGTGGACGTTAAGGTTATTAAAATTAAGTCCAAAAAAGTAAAGGAATATGCCTCCTTTATTGTAACGGTATCGGAGTCGGTGTATGAAAAGTTATATTCACCGGAAGTATGGCCCGTGAACACCGAGTGCTGTCAATGGTTTTGGTTTCGGAAGCCAAAAAATAAAACAGAGGAAACTGTGTAGGTTTTCTTTTTATTATCAAAATGCTAGAGGCTTGCGAACCAAGTTAAATAAAGTTATACGGGATATTGAAGCACTAAATGTTGATATAGTGGCCATAACAGAAACGGGATGTAATGATTCTATTAAAGATGCGGAAATAGTGCCCGCGAGGTATCAAATTCTAAGATGCGACCGGACGGATTGAAGAAAACAAGGTGGCGTGTTTCTAGTGGCCACGCGTGAACTGCGGTTGCGACGTGTGAAAGAACCGAGTGATATCAACGTCGATCAGAGTTCAGTTCACCAAAAGGACAAATGTTTATTCTTATGTTGTGCGGTGTATTTACCGCCGAATACGTGTGATACAGAATATATGTTATTTTTCCGAATAATTGAATTATTGTGTGTTAAATATAAAAATGTATTATTATTAGGGGATTTTAACTTAAATTCAAGTAGTGTAAATGTTAAACAATATTATGAATTTTTCTTGTCGTTCTGTGAATTCACTCAAGTAAGCCGGGTGTTTAATTGTGATGGGAGACAGCTGGATTTAGTTTTGTGCTCGTCGGGTATGAGAGACGGGGTGTGTGTTTATGAAGCGGACGATTCATTGGTACCGGTGGATTCATATCACCCACCGCTGTTCGTGGAGGGACGACTCTCATTAGACCGCATCACACTGTCTCACAGCCCAGGAGGAAGCATGCTGCTTACAGTTTCACTTATGAAAATAGACCAAAATGGAATTGTTATAAAGCTAATTTTCATACTTTATATTCCTCTATAGCAGTCGCCGATTGGAGTGCTGTTTTTGATACGCGTGACCCAGACGGGGCCTTAAATGCTTTTTATAGTATTTTTTAATGCGGTCATTAATAATTGTGTTCCTAGAAAACGGTTAAAGCCTAGTAGATATAGTAATTATCGTAAATATTGCTATCCTGAATGGTATACTAAGGAAATTATAAGTGACCTGCAGCTAAAAGCAAAATTACACAAGAAATATAAATGCACTAATTCTCCGAACGACTACCGTGATTTTTCTGCTTGTAGCGCACGCATTAAATTGAATATTAAGCTTGCGTTTGAATGTTATGAAGAAAGGATACAGAATAATTTAGTTAACGATCCTAAGTCTTTTTGGCTGTATATAAGGGCGCGGAATAGTAATTCTGCACATCAAAATTCTATTTTAAAAAATGGTGAGGTATTATCAGATGCAGATTGTGCGGCTGAATTTGCGGCGTATTTTTACTCAGTCTTCAGTAGGGAGACCGCGCGGCTGAATGTGGAGGAGGCGATGGCAGCGGGTACCGGGAGCGGCTCATACGTGCACGTACCTGAATTGACATCAGCGCAGGTAAGAGATGCCCTTGTCCGTCTAAAGCCGAAGCGCTCGGCAGGCCCAGATGGCATACCAGCATATATTATGAGGGACTGCCGTTCTATACTTGCTGAGCCCCTTGCGTATTTGTTTAATCTATGCCTGGACAACGGTTACTTTCCAGATTGCTGGAAAATCACAAGAGTGATTCCTATACCCAAAAGCGAAAGAAAAGACTCGGTGGAAGCATATAGACCGGTGGCTATATTATCGACTCCCGCTAAAATATTCGAAGGAGCTCTGCACAAAAACATTTTAAAACAAGTAGAACCGTACTTGTCAGACTGCCAGCGTGGCTTTAGGCCCTTGCGTAGTACAAGCAGTAATTTACTAAACGCAATTAATTATGTTATTCCTATTATGGACGCCGGATTGCAGGTAGATGCTGCATATTTTGATTACAGGAAGGCGTTTGATGTCGTGGATAATGACATACTGTTATCGAAATTGGCCAGTATTGGATTCACTCCAAAACTATTACATTTTTTTGCTAATTATCTGAAAGATAGTATGTAGATTACAAAGGATGTCAGTCGGAACCATACTACACTAAATCAGGCGTGAGTCAGGGCAGCAATCTAGGGCCATTGCAGTTTGCAATAATGGTGAACGATTTACCAGAAGTAATAAGACATGCTTGATGCCTTCTTTTTGCAGACGATCTAAAATTACTCCTGTCAATCCAAGAGGTGGACGACTGTGAACACTTGCAAGGAGATATAGATAGAGTATGTGAGTGGAGCAATAAAAATAAGCTCCAATTAAATATTGACAAATGTGCCATGGTGACATTTAGTCGTGCCAAAATGCCTCGTCATCATGAGTACAATGTGTCGGGGGTGCTACTCAAGCGGGAAACGTCAGTAAGAGACTTAGGAGTGCGAGTGGATGCCCAACTGAATTTCCGAAATCATGTAGTGGACATTTGTAAGAAAGCATACGCAAGAATGGGATTTGTGCTTCGAAGGGCAACAACGTTCACTAATATTAAAGCCATCTCAAGCTTGAACAACGCGTTAGGAAGAAGCATGTTAGAGTGTAACTCGTCTGTTTGGGCTCCGCAAGAAGCTAAATACTGCCTTATGTTGGAGCGCATACAGAAAAAATTTACACGATACCTATATAGCAGACTGTATGGCGTCTATCCCTACTATCCTTTAATGTACCCGACATTATTTGTCTTAGGGATGGTGGGGTACAATAAATTGGAAACCAGACGGGACTTACAGTTGGCCTACTACGTAGTGAAAGTCTTGAGGGGTGTAGTGTGCAACCCAAGTGTACTCCAAGAACTGGGTTTCTTAGTACCGATGGGATATGTGCGACGGCGAAGGCCTAGGTTATTTGCGATACCAAGGGCAAGAACCAGTCTGTTGCACAGATCCCCGTTATCAAAGACGTTGCGCCTACTGAATGCTGTCTCCGACACTATCGACATATTTATATGTTCGCAGAGTGAATTCACAGTAGCGATATTGTGTATATTATGTGTTTAATATTATATATGTACCTATTTTATTTAATGTTTCTCGACATTATCGTATTGGCATAGTCTGTAAGGATAATGTATGTATTTCTGTAATAAATAAATAATAATATATTTTTTTTATTTTTTTAGATACAGTATACAAAAATACACACAATCCTTAATTTTCACCCCTCTACGATCAACCCTTATTTTTTATTTGTTAATTAAAACTTATGACTTGAACTCCGAGGAAATATTATAGAGAAAATATCACAGAAAAACGTAAAAAGTTTTCATTCCGGAAAACTGAACATTCTCTGGGGTAGCATAGCAAAATATTCCATGTTGGTATGTACTAAAAAGGTAGGCTAAGTTAAATCACATTAAGGAGAAACGAAGTACGCGGGGGCAGCTAGTAAATATGTAAATATTTCGACAAAAAGCGGTTAGAATTTACATCATTCGAGTCACACAAAATGTAATGTATCAGTGTCATGAAAAAATAAATTGATTTTAAAACAGAAGATTAACTTACTATTTAAGCTCAATTAAATATGTATAACCTAACCTAATATGTATAAAACCTTTTTTAAATAAAAACTGTTCGATGATCCTATGCGTTTGACAGACCATTGGCTACGTGCGTTTTTTAATTCTCTTTGTAAAAACTATAGAGCTATGTTTTTCTTACAATTTTTTTCGTTAATTACACGATGTTTTTCAACCATGATATTTTTTATAATTATGATAATAAATATTATTTAAAAATGAGCAAATGTCTGTGGTTATAATTGTTATAAGCGAATAAGTATTTCATTTATTCCCCGTCGTGAACAAAATATAATATGTAATATTATTAACTAAAATAAATATTTACATGTGCAGATTCAGAAATGCGCGCGCATTGCGAATCGGTTTGGTTCGTGTCTGAGAATCATGCGCAGTGCTTTTAGCGACGTTAAAGGTAGTGCTCGTCCCGTCATTATATTCAAAAAAGGTACGTATTTATTTTTTCATTAAACATGGTAATTAATGTATTTTTGCATAACTAACACAAATAAAAAAATATTGGGAATTGTAAAAATATTTTGTAGGTTTTTTTAAATCGATTTGATTATAGCGGTTAGTCATTTTTTTGGATTAATGGTAATATGTTATTAAAAATATAATCGCCATTGTTCCAGTTTCAGCTTAGTGATAACATGTAACAAAGACCTATGGCAACAATTGTTATGTGTTCCTTTGTTCGACTGATCCAGTTTGCAAATGATTTTTTTTATTATAGGTTTGGAAACAATGCACGAAAACGACATTAATTTTAATCGATATTATTAATTCGATCTACAAACTTGTTTTTAATATGCATAATAAACATTTTTCATTATACTGAAACTGTATCACGAAAAATTTAGACACAATTTTCAATAATTTTGAGTTATAATTTTTGATATATATAGATAACGTTTTTTGGAATAGAGAATTCATTTCGTCTAATAAAGCTAAAATTATTTAATAATTGGTACGTATAAATTTAACTGCACAAAACCGATATTTTCATTACCGAAGTAAACCGATTACGTTTAATGGTGTAACTGTGATGTGGAATTACGCTCTGGTGAACTTTTTAAAGTAATAAACAGGCGTTTTGCCTTTATTAAAAATTATCAAGATTTTTTAATTTGAATTTATTTTCCCGTTATTATGGATTAAAGCTTTTGAACGAAACAAAACCAAATCAGCTTTAAATATAATGAATTTCTTTGTCAATGAAACACACTTTTGAATCTACTTTAAAAGTGCAGATAAAAGTCCATAAAGTCAGTAATGCTGTATATGTATTTTCATGTAGATTACAATACCGGTTTTTTCGGTTTTGTCCGATTGTGATGCGCGTGAGTGGTCATTGGTCAGCGACGAGCGGATGACCTTGGCTGTGCACGTGTTTGAGTCTATACAGGGCTGCAACATTCTCTTTTTGTAGTTATTTTTATCTTAATATGTATTGCTTTCGCAGTTCATAATGTTTGCATTTTACGATCTGTCTATCAATTTTGCAAATTGATATGCAACGAATGATAGTGTCATAAATAACATCGTTAAACTTTATTACGCTAGTTTAAGATTTTATTTAATTTAACGCCGAAAACAATGAAGAGGTTTTAATGATAAAGGAATTTAGAAAAAAAAAACATATTTCGTAAAATCCTGGCTCTAATGAATTATCAGCTCTAACTAATGCATTATCATTATTTTGATTATATATTTATTTGGGAGTTGAATTCTTAACATTATTTATCTTTGTAGAAAATTCTAAGTGAACCCCTTGTATTTGGTCGTATTATTATTAAATAATAGCCTTATTCACTATGAATAAAGGTCAATACAAATATGAAGTAACGTAATAAAAAATGAAAAACAGAAACATTTCTGTATCTGATTCAATGGCAATTCATCTTTAGGCCAAGTAGGATCATTCTCCCGTCACAAGTAGTTTTTCAAAGGACATGCCGGTTCTCGTACGATGTTTTCTCCACATGGTTTGACGCACCTCGGTGCTGTAACGGCCTATATAGTGTTTTAACAGATTAGTAGAAACAAAACATGTTTCGGATAAAATAGGAATTATATAAACTGTTTTCTTACTAAATATGTTTAATAATTCCATTTATAGTTAAAATTTTACTGACAAGGTTAAAAAGATGTCGTGGTGAGGGAAAGACTTTTCGGTTCAAAGATACTCAAAGAATTACATTCACTTAGTGAGAAATTTTAGAGTCTAGTAAGTTACATCGTTTTGAAACTATTTCAAATTTATATACGTTCAACTAGAAGTAGAGCATTACTAGATTACGACTGAGGCTTCTCTTAAGTTCACTTGTACAATGTTTACGATAGTCGTGCATTTCTTGCCTTCATGCCGTCCTTAGTAGATGTTTTCAGTAAAGGTACGCTGCGAGTGCCAAAAGTTTGTATTTCTTTGTTCTTGAGCTAGTGGTGGGATCTTAATTAGATCATTAAGTTATTTTTTACCTTATATTACACATAGCATTGTCTACCTTGTATCTTTCGCTTATATTAAGTACTACTTTTTTATTAGTTCTTTTAGTTATTATTTATTTTGTGGTTGCTTGTTTAACTTTTTGCTAGTTTGCTTATGTTCTAATATAATGGATATGTATGTGTGGAAAATTTGTAATGTCATATTTTCTTGTATAATTTTATGCATACACGTTGTTTTAGGACTTATAAATAAACTAGCTGACCGGGCAAACGTCGTTTTGCCATATATATCATTTATAATAAAAAAATAGGGGTTGATCGTAGAGGGGTGAAAGTTAGGGGTTTGTATGTATTTTTTAATGCTGTATCATAAAAATATTAGATAAATATGTTAACGAGTCGATTTCGTATAAAATTGTCTCGTCATATTCTACACCTGACTTGAATAAAGTTGGCATTTTACCGATTGTCCCTACTATCCATTTAGAGATTTATATACTTAAAGTATTTTGTTATGTTTGTTAAAACTAACTAGAAAAACCAGTGGCGCTACAGCCTCTTAAGGTCAGTCTCTGATGTTTTGTATCTGTTTCGGGATATTATTTTGGCAACTATGTAATTGATCAGCCTTCTGTGCCTGACACACGCCGTTTTTTGGGTCCAAGCATGGCATGCCGGTTCCTCGGGCCAGAAAAGTTAGGTGCACAGCCGGTTTGAACCTTCCTCTCAGGAATGAGAGTCGCACCCTGAAGCCACTAGGCCAACACTCCTTACAACTACATGACTAATAAAAAAATACTTTCATCAAACTTTGATTTGAAGTTTTAAAAAAACTGTTGGCAGTGTGACCGGCCATTTAACTACTATCTTATTTTTTATTTTAGTTATCATGTTTTGTTATTGTATTAATAAAGTGTTATTGTTATTACAAGTTATTTTATACAATTATGTAGTTATTTTTTATTTTTTTATTGACTTAATAAAATAAATTTGTTAGTAAAGGTTATGTACAGCGTACGAGTATAAGCGATATCTATCAGGCAATATTATAATCATCGTTTAAATGTTAATATAAAATACTGAAGACTTTTCTTAAATATCATCTACATACTACCTACTACAGACGAAATTTGTACCAATCAATCTAAGCAATCAAAATCATAAAATAAACGATTATTAAATTACGCAAAATAAAAATAAAAACTAATGTGAATACTAAAATTGTGTTATGAAATCTATTTTTATTCGTATACAAACTTTAGTTATTACTTATTAAACGTCGAAGACAACACAAGGTCTATATAAATATTTACATAAAATATTGCAAAACTAATTTATCATATCTTTATTTGACATATTACAAAAGTTTTTAATGTCTATCCAATTAATTATAGTTCATTTATAGACGTAAAATATGTTACTTCTCTGAGGCTACAATTTAGCTGGCACGGCGAAGGAAAATTCAAAATATTGTGTGGAAACCGGCATGTCTTACATACAAAAGAACGAAGGGTCTGACCCTTGCCCTATTGTTAAGGAACAACGAGTTCGTACAACATACGGTTCGTTTAGTAATAATTTGTAAGCTCGAAATCGCTTCCATAATGAAGTTAATTAAAAACTTATTTGTAAAAAAAATTAAATGTAAATAATAAATTTTAAAATTCGAATTACATTTGATTTTAAAAATAATAATCGTTAAATATAATGACAGCCCTTTGCAAAAATAAGTAGCAATACATTTTGTTTTATTAACTTTTAATTTCGTTTTCTTTTAGTTTTCGTTTTCGTTACGAACGTAGACCAATCAACGGAAACAGAGCTGTTTTTAACAAAATGTTAATTAGCAAAGGAACATTATTTTTTGGAAATCGCAATTATGATATCTAGAGCAAGAATATTAAATGCTAATCGTACGTTTCATGCAATTTCTAGAGCATTTTTTGCATGATCAAGTCCTTAGAACCGGTTTTCGAATCCCAAAGTGTCAGTAGAGGTCACGACTTAAAAATGCCAGTTCATTCCTTTTGAGGGGTTTTTAAACGTCAATGTTTATTACTGTAAAATTTTAATTATAAAATGTTAAAGCATTGATGGACAATTTAAAATGAAATCTCAGTTAATGTAAGCCATTTTATAGCAATTGGGGATCGAAATATAGAATTCCGTTTTGCTATACCTTAAATATCAATTCACTAATCACTTCAACAATATTTATTTTATTTACTAATACTAAGATGCAAGTATACAAAAATACAGTACTTACACAATTCAAATAAAAAGGAGGTCAACTGGCGGCTTTATCGCTTTTGATGTCTTCTAGACAACGACTGTGAAAAAAAAATAAAAAATATAGAAACAGCAATAAATTATTGTATACACAATTTACGTAAAATAAGTCGAGAATTAAACATTTAAGGTTTATAGGCCTAAAGTTATTGCCAGATTACATATTTTGTATTGAGTAGTAAATAGCGGTATATTAAATATTTAAACATTTAAATTATGTATATATTAAAGTTATATAACAATCGTTTTAAAACAAAATACGTCTACAACATTGATTCGTAATCGTAAAAGTTTACAGAATATTTTTTACCGAAAAGATTTATTAAGAGTTGGAATAAAAGTATGCAACCTCGCCGCCTGGATTTCGAAGATTTATGACCTCTTCAATAATAATTGTTGTATTTCAGTCAATTAAGATAAAACCATACTGAAATATACACTAAAACCTTATTCAGGAATTACATTATTTATTAGTAAAATTCATTTGTTCATACAGACTTGGCCGGGGAATTCATTTTAGAACATGTAAGGATAAATGCAACCCAATTATTTTAGTGGTAATTATATTTTACTAGCGGACACAACAGACGTTGTCCTGCATGATATTAAACAAAGTATGAAAGTACCGACTGCATCTGCCGGGCTGATTTGTGAATGTAAACCACCCAGGGCACCACCCAAACGCAAATAAAAAATATCATTTAAATCGATGGAATCCCGAGGAATCGTTTAAGAGGAGTTCAGTGACATACACACGTACAGTAGAATTATATATGTAAGCTAACTTTTATGTTAGATCAAACTGCACACGGTGTGCAAATTTGATTGAAATCGGTTAAGTAGTTTAGGAGTCCATATCGGGCGTGACGTGACGCGTAATTTATATATATATTAAGATTAAAATAGAATAATGAAAATGTGAGCCGTTTTGTTTCGTTTTGTTACACTCACAATATAATTGTGTAACAACTAACAATTAGCTCAAATAACAATTACATCCTCAAAGTCAGGGTTACAACATTTTATGGTACCTTCGCACGAAATATAACTTTGTAAGTATAATGTTACCGGTAATGTATGAAATCTAGGAATTTTATACAAATCCTATGATTTATATAATTTAGAAAACTATTTAATACATAAATGACCTAGGAAATGTCCACAATTCCTAATTGTATGTAATTCCAATATCGAATAAGGAAATGTATAAAAATAATGCTTTCTGTAATAAAACACGTTGTTAAAATGAGAATAATAATTTTTTAATAATAATAATAATAATTTTTCTCGTATAAAAATTTTATTAGCACTCGTTGAGACAACAATGCTCAGGTAACAGTCATATCGTAAATATATATAATAATAATCTTCATATTATCTTACTTATTAAAGCGTCGAAAATCAAGTATCTAGGAACTTTTAAAATTTATTTATCACAAAATCGACTTATATATATATCCTCTTATTAAGTCAAACTTTCGTTTGGTAAGTAATCAGTCTGTTATTAAAGTAATTGTAAATGTCACAATATTAAAGTAAGTCTTGTATTATTATATTATTTTAAATGTAAACAAGTCAGTCAATACGGCTATTTATTTTTGCAGGATAAGCCGGAATGGCACTTGTACTTTATTTTTTTTTGGACAGAAAACTTTAGATACAAATCTTTCATCGGTTGATTCTTCAGCAACAGCGCAAATAGCGTGGATTGCTCCGCTATCCCCGCATACCCATTGACATCTCAAATATTAATATTTCCGATTGCTATTTAGACAATGTATAGATTTCCTATGAATTGTGTCTTATATTATTTATTTTACAGATTTCCGTGCGATTTTAGGAATTACATACAATTCCGAGGAAATAATAGTAAAGGTATATAATGACGGATTACATACAATTCCGGTAACATATACACAAAATAAAATAGGGTGGAAATGTTGGAGGAGGCCTTCTCCCGAACAGGGGCCGCATCTTAGAGTAGTTCAAATTTGTTAAATGTGTGTTAATAAGATGTGGATTAATAAATGCTTATTATTATTATGTGTAAACAATATTAACTGTACAACAGTACAACAGTTTCTAATACACTTCCTAAACTGAATATATAACAAGTGTCCAGTCCAATTCATAAAATTACTTACTACAATGTTAAATGACCCATTAAACGTTTTTCTTTTATCGACATTCAAAAGAATATACATTTTAGTAATAAAAGCCGTTTATAAAGCTAAATGTAATTTTTATAAACTACATCAGTCTAAATTAAACCTTTTTAACGAAATATATTATATCACTTATATTAAATGAAGTATTTAATGAGATACTGTTCTGTCTCTTTTCATCATCGATAGACACATATTGACAGATAAGTGCCTTAATAAAACTGTGTAATTATACGGATTTAGTTCCTGGAATAAAGGTAATAGGTATACAGTCAAATCTATTATAATGACATCGAAGGGACTACTCATATTTGGATGTAAAAACCGATAGTCGAAAAATATAAATTTAAGCTACAATACTGTAAAATTATACTGTTTTATAATAGTTTGCCTTGTGTCTTAAATGACTTTTATAGGGAAAATATTATATTTTTAAATATTATCGGTACCGAGTTCGAACGATTTCCTCCCACTTTCATAATAATTTGCAAATGGTCCTCTCCCACATTTTAATAATGCGGCGTTTTATAGGAATATAAATATTCAACCCACAACCAAGTCACATTTATAGCGACTATTAATTCTTTGTTTTTTATACTACAGACTACTAGGTTAGTTATGATAACTGACATGGAAAAAAGAAAAAAAAAGAAAAAAAAAAAAAAAGAAAGAAGGAGAGAGGAAAAGGAGGGGGGAGGAGGGGGGGGAAGAGGGAGGGGGGGGGGGAGGGGGGGGAGGGGGGGGGGGGGGGGGGGGGGGGGGGAAAGGGGGGAGGGGAAAGGGGGGGGGGGGGGGGGGGGGGGGGGGGAGGGGGGGGGGGGGGAAGAAGGGGGAAGGGGGGGGGGGGGGGGGGGGGGGGGGGGGGGGGGGGAAAAGGCAAAAACCCCGGGGCGGGGCCAGGCCCTGGGGTGGGGGGGGGGGGGGGGGGGGGGGGGGGGGGGGGGGGGGGGGGGGGGGGGGGGGGGGGGGGGGGGGGGGGGGGGGGGGGGGGGGGTTTTTTGTGGGGGGGGGGGGGGGGGGGGGTTGGGGAGGGGGGGGGGTGGGGGGGGGGGGGGGGGGGGGGGGGGGGGGGGGGGAGGGGGGGGGGAAAAAAAGGGGGGGGGGGTAGGGAGGGGGGGGGGAAAAAAGGGGGGGGGGGGGGGGGGGGGGGGGGGGGGGGGGGGGGGGGGGGGGAAGGGGGGGGGGGGGGGGGGGGGGGGGAAAGGGGGGGGGGGGGGGCCGGGGGGAGGGGGGAAAAAAAGGGGGGGGGAGGGGGGGGGGGGGGGGGGGGGTTTATATATGTGTTGGGTTTTTGTAAAAAAAAAAAAACCCCCACCGGGGGGGGGGGGGGTTTTTTTATTTTTAGAAAAAAATTTGGGGGGGGGGGGGGAAAATAAAAAGGGGGGGGGGGAGGGGGGGGGGGGGGAAAAACCCCCCCCCTATAAAAAATAAATTTTGGAGGGGGGGGGGGGACCTTTAATAATTTTTTTTTTGGTTTAACCCCTTCTTTAAATTTTTTTTTGGGGGGGGAGGGGGGGGGTTTTTTTTTAAAAGGGGGGGGGGGGGCGGCCCGGGTTGGGGTGGGGGGGTGGGGGGGGGGGAAGGGGGGGGGATTAATATTTTTTTTTTTCCCCCCCCCCCCCCAAATGTATTTTTTTTTTTTTTTTGCAAAAAACAAGGGGGGAGGGTTTTATAATTTTTTTTTTAAAAAATAAAGGAGGGGAAAAGTAATATTATAAAAAGGGGAAAATAAAAGGGGTTTTTTTTTTTTTTTTTTTTTTGGGGGGTTTTTTTTTTTGGGGGGGGTTTTTTTTTGTTGGGGGGGGGGGGGGGGGTTTTTTTTTGGGGGGGGGGGGGGGGGGGGGGGGGGGGGGGGTGGGGGGTTGGGGGGGTTTTTTGGGGGGTTTTGGGGGGGGGGTGGGGGGGGGGGTTTTTTTTTTTTTTTTTTTTGGGGGGTTTTTAAAAAAGGGGGTTTGGGGAAAAAAAAGGGGGGGGGGGGGGGGAGGGGGGGGGGTTTTTTTTTTTTTAAAAAAAAATTTTTTTTGTGGGGGGGGGGGTTTTTTTTTTTTTTAAAATTTTTTTTTTGTTTTTTTTTTTTTTTTTTTTTTTTTCCCCTTTTGGGGGGGGGTTTTTTTTTTTTTTTATTTTTATTTTTTTTGTTTTTTTTTTTTAGGTTTTTGGGGGGTTGGGGGGGGGGAGGCCGGTTTTTTTCGGGGGGGGGGGGGTTTTTTTTTTTTTTTAATTTTTTTTTTTTTTTTTTTTTTTTTTTTTTTTTTTTTTTTGGGGGCCCCCCCGGGGGGGGGGGGGGGGGGGGGGGGGGGGGGGGGGGGGGGGGGTCCCCCCCCTTTTTTTCTTTTTTTTTTTCTTTTTTTCCGGGGCCGCCCCCCGGGGGGGCCGGCCTTCCCCCCTTTTTTTTTTTTTTGGTTTTTTTTTTTTTTTTTTGGTGGGGGGGGGGGCCCGGTTTTTTTCTTTCGGGGGCTTCCCCTCCCCTTTTTCGGTTTTTTTTTTTTTTTTTGTTTTTTTTTTTTTTCTCCCCCCCCTTTTTTTTGTTTTTTTGTTTTTTGGCCCCCCCCGTTTCTTCGCGCCCCCCCCCCCTCCCCTCCCCTGTCCTGGTTTTTTTGGTGTTTTGGGGGGGGGGGTTGGGGGGGGGGGGGGGGGGGGGGGGTTTTTTTTTTTGTTCTTCTTCTTTTTTTTTTTTTTTTTTTTTTTTTTTTTTTTTTTTTTTTTTTTTTTGGCCCCCCCCCTCTTTTTTTTTTTTTTTTTTTTTTTTTTCCCTTTTTTTTTTTTTTTTTTTTTTCCCCCTCCCTTTTTTCTCTTTTTTCTCGGCTCCTTTCCGTTTCTTTTGGTCTTTCTCTTTTTTTTTACGGCCGCTTCTTTTTTTTTTTCTTTTTTCTTCTTGTCGACTGACATGGATATTAACAATTCTTTTTACCTTGAGTACATTTAGGACCAATGATTTTAATAAATAAAAAACATCGGTTTTAACTGTCACTTAAAACTCCTAACTGTTGTGTTAATATGTTTTGTAGAAACCAGAATCTGTCTCATTAAATCTTGATTGAGGGTTGCCTTATGATAAAAATGTAGTATGTAACTGTACCATTAACAGTATGAACTGAGGTATCATCATGTCAACACTAAGATGAAACGAGTATTGTGATGACTCTCTTTCGATGTTCTAGAATATTCGAACTTTATTCACAGCCTTTTAATATGGTTATACGGTTCGCTGGTAGAACATACGTTAGTTAATTATTGTAACCGAGCATTGGATAGTGTAGTACCATTAATTTCAAGGTAAGGCCGTAATGCCGTGCAATAGGAATTCACTAACAAGTAAGTTAAAATAAACTGTTACTTAATACACCTTGAACTCACTTTGCAATTGAATGTATCATTATTTGAAATTTGATCCCCAGATCAAGGCTTGGAGCGCTATTTTTCATGAATAGGGATTGGGGAATAAATAAAATATATATAGTGCTAGTTCTAAACGTAACAATTTTGATGAAATTTTAGTGTGTGTGCAAGTGGATTCGAGTCATTTTTTTAAGTTTGAATTTCTTGTATTTAAGACGCGTATACAGGACTTTGCAAAATGTAAAACGAAATAGAATAAAAAACATCAAAAAATATATGTTTTTAAATTTGTAAATTTGTTTAGGATTTTTTAGTCAATTAGGTGAGTAAGGAAAATCAGAAGTCGCAAGTATTCCATTTAGCGTTACTATATTAGCATACCGGCTGTAGGAAAGTTGTCCTTAAGGTTCTAACTCGAGTCTAGACCAATATTTCAGGCTTTCACGACTTTCCCTTTCTTGACCCTTCGATAAATTGGCCCGATAGTCTTACTTTCCTATGGGAGGAGCATTTGCGTTAAACGAAAATTAATCAACAAAGCTTTTTTAAATTTGAGGACTACTTAAATGATCTAATCTTGGGATTGAATTGCTCCAGTTCAAACAATTTGTATGACAATATTGCGATTAAAAAAGGCGGAAAGTTTCTTGCCAGTTCTTCTTACCCTCTAGCCCTTGACTTGCGAAACTGGTAGTAAATTAAATTTACGATTAATTTAACTTGACGATTCAAAAGTGTACTTGGTTACTACTTGAATAAAGAATGCGTTAAGTGGCGATACCCTTCACATTTGTATTAGGTATTATTACTTAGAAGGTTATACGACACAATACATTAACATTATGGAATATAAAATTCTACTTCAGATTATATGGACCATGGGTAAAAGATTTTTTATATTTTATTTGTAAAAGCTTACCAACGCTGATACATAAAAAAATACAAGATTTAATGTAACACGTATATGCACTCAAAAAAATATTTTTTCAGACATTCTAAGTTCCTTTTTGTACTACAAGTAAAAAATAGGCGTCAAACGTCCAGCCGGTGTAAAAAAATGCATCCAAAGGCTTAGAAAATCAGATTAACGTCAGGGAAAACCACTAGAATTTAAATCAAAAACACACAAAATTTTAACTTAAGTATCTTATATAAAAAAATAATCTCAAAAGTCGAAGACGCCTGGACCAATTATTCGAGAATTTAAAAAAAAATGTATTCCTTGAATTTTAAAAACTCCCTGAGTAAGGTTTTTATGGTGAGATTAATTGGAGAAACTGCACGAACACTGAACTTTTTTTCTGTAATTGTTAACGCGAATAGTCTATGAAATAGCAAAATGTACCATATGTTGGTATATAGCTACTAAGTTAGGCTAATTAAAAAAACATATTAAGGCGAAACGAAAGTTCGTGGGGCAGCTAGATAAAAATAAAATTACACGCAGAAAAAATTACAAATGAGTTGTAATATTAATTATACAGTAGGTATATTTTTGTTAATCATTATATCACGTTAATCAATTAAAAATGGCGTAATATTTTAATAGATATCAGTGTATTCTGATAACGATTTTATGTAACGGAGTTCACAGTAGTTTTGTTAAAGGCAGTTTTAAAATGATGGAGGTAAATGTAAGTATTTTTGAGTTAAATGTGTTGAAATAAATTTTTACCAGTGTTACAGCACCTTAATGAAAATTAGTTTTCCTTTACACCCACACACATATAAATAACTTATAAGTATTTTATAGTTAATGGTTTCTGATACGACTATTTGGTAAAAAAGTAATTTGAATTATTTTTTAATACTTTCTGTTATTTTTTTACCTATGAATGCTAAACAAATTGCATATTATTAGGCGTTTATTTTATTTTCAACTTTATTAGAAAATAAAGATATTTATATAAGAATGTAAATACGCTGTTGGCTAAGTCTTCAGAATTGAAACCTCACCCTGGGTATATTTCTCCAGCCTATGCCATTCGGTTCTGCTTTTTTGATAGAACAGATGGCAATCAGACTCTCATGTTTGTGAAGGGCTTTTAAGAATACTTCCATTCTTTGTTCGCTACAAATATCGTCTACCTAGCGATTTTGGTTTCGTCCATTTCGTCCTTTATAGGTCCATCTTTTGTCTGGACATCGTTCTAGTTCAAGCTCAAGACCATTTTAGTTTTAAGGCGTGTAACATATTTGACAGTTTTTTGTTAAAATTGCATATTATGTGTAAATCTCTTACAGTTTTAAAATTGTTTTTGAATTCTAGATTGAATAAAATAAATAACTCATGGAAATCTACATATTTTTATAATAAAATGCCATTAAAAATTGATTACGATTTAAATAAATCGCTGGTATCGATATGTAACCAAATAAATGCTAGAATAGATTTTATCCATATTTATTTGTCGCAACCACGAAGCAATATATATTAAAATAATATGTATGTATGTATAACGCAATCCATAATGACGTTTGACGATTCTTTAATAACATCATTTTCAAAACCGAATGGACTCAACCCCAATTTATAGGTTGTTTTTTGGAGGTAAACAAATTACAATACAATATGTCGAAAAAAACAATTACCACGCGAACGAAGTGTATCATACTTCTAAGACATGGATTTTTAAGCAATAATAATAATAACAAATGCGTGACCATAACTTAACATCTCGATTATAATATTTTTATTCAAAGTTCAATACAGATTTTTTTAGACCTTAACCTTTTAATGTCATTCAATAATCCGTGAACTGTTATATTGGAGCCGGCTGTAATTTTTTTCTTTATATGGCAAAGGAAATCATCGTGAGGAAACCGGCTTGCCTTAGACCCAAAAAGTTGACGGCGTGTATCAGACACAGGAGGCAGATCACCTACTTGCCTTTTAGATGTCTTTTAGAAGACAAATGATCATGAAACAGATACATAAATATGACCTGAAAAGGTTGTAGCGCCACTGATTTATTTTATTTAATAAATACTATTGACGCGATTATTTTATTATTATCTTTATAAATTAAACATTTTAAACAGTATTATATGTTTGACGTCTGCGAGTCATAGGGGAAGAGTACAAAATCGATTTGATGGATTTCAGGCCAGTATGCCAACTCCGGACTACAACGTGGAGCTGGACCTGGGCGAGCCCCCTCCAGAACTCCAGGAGTATGCGAGAAGGGAGTGTGGAGAGGACCCTAACACCAGATTACAAGCAATTCATGAACTAAGGGAAATGATATACGGTATGGTCAAAGTTTTTATTTTTGTTTTTGTATGAAGATACAAAAATGAACAAAAAAAGGACGTAATTTTAGCAACAACAACGCATAACATTAAATAGATAACGTAAATTAAACATACTTAAACGCGTAATTTACTAATAATGACATAACTATTTAAGTTTTTCTATTTGGAAGGCTATTTACATTTTTTTTTAAATTTATTTCCACTTCGTTACATTTATACAAAACAAATAAGAATACATAACAATTATAAGGGAAGCAACGGGCGGCTTTATCGCTAACAAACGATATCCTCCAGGCAAGAAAAAAAATATATAGTTTAAGAAGGGCCATAACCAATTCTTATAAAAAAAACAATATTGTAGAACCTTAATCTAAAATAATACAAAAAAAAACGACTAATAAAACAAACTAAAAAGCTAATTTCACGGATTCATGAATTGCGATGCAATACAGAAGAATAAGAAATACAAGAAGTATAAAAGTCGAGATTTAGTATATGGTTAAGAAATGTTTCCACTCCCACACCTAAAACGAATACTTGTGCAACTGAGAAACAATTTTATACCAAACAAATATATATAGCCACATTCAACACATTATCCCTAAAGTCTGAAGAAAGCCTTAAAGAACTTCTATATTCTATCAAAAATATTAAGTGGGACATTATAGGCCTGAGCGAAGTAAGAAGGATTGGCGAATCAATTCAGGAATACGATGAAGTCATATTATATTATAAAGGTGAAACTCCAGGAAGACATGGAGTAGGTTTCCTGATCAAGAAAGAACTCAAAAACTCTATAGTGGAAATAATCGGCATATCAGAAAGGATCGCTATATTGAATGTTAGAATCCCTCCAGGCAGAGAACCAACTGAGCAATCAACGAGTTCAGAGATCGACCTTTTCTACTCATCCCTTAACACCGCCCTAAAAGAACACACACACAAAAACTGCATTATAATGGGCGATTTCAATGCACGTGTTGGAACCCCAAGAAACGGTGAAGATGTCGTACTAGGTCCTTACAGTACTGGAAAACGAACACGAAACGGGCAAAAGATGATGGAAATGGCATTTGAAAATAATATGAAAATAATGAATAGTGTATTCAAAAAAAGAGCTTCCAGAAGATGGACATGGATATCACCAGATGGTCGATACAAAAATGAAATAGACTACTTTTTAACGAACAGACCCAAATCAATCGACGACTGTGGCACCATCTCTACCCTTAACTTCAACAGTAACCATAGAATGCTTAGAGCGTGTTTAAACGCATCATTTAGTTTGAAGTTATGTCGACCCTTCAAAATTAAAACATCCACAATGTGCAGCAACACTAGTATTGCCAACATAAAAGAAAACCTCAAGTCCGTGCAGGTATCATCGCTCGAGCACCTAAAAACTCAAGAGAAATACAACATAATACACGAGATACTAACAGCAAGATCGAAAACCACGTCTAAAACCAAATCACAGGACAATGGCCACATATCAGCTAAAGCAAAAGACCTCATAGAAAAAAGATCAAAATTAATTAAAATGACTTACAAAACAAAATCTATCAGAGAACAAATAGGAAAAACTAGCAAAGAAATTAAGAGCCAAATGAGAAGAGACAGAGAACGTCTTAGACGTGACACTTTTGAAAAACATATCATCAAGACGGGTGGCATAAAAAAGGCTCTTAAGCTCTTATCTGACAATACAAAGTGGATACCTAATATGAAAGACCAATTTTGCAAGACAAGGACTATCAGATCGGATATTTTATCAATAGCCACAAAATTCTATGAGAACCTTTACTCCAGCAATATCAGACTTTAGCTTAACTAGCAACGATAATGTTCCTCATATAATAGAAGCAGAAATAAACAAAGCAATTGAATCCCAGAAGAAGGATAAAGCTTCCGGCCCTGACGGGATCAATAATGATATGCTTCAAGTCTGCAAAAAAGAGATATCACCACTACTAAAATACATCTTTAACGATATACTGAGCACTGAACAAATTCCGTTACAGTGGACCACATCAACGATCATCCTCCTCCACAAAAAAGGTGACAGGAGTGACATGAACAATTATAGGCCGATAAGCTTAATGTCAAACATCTATAAAGTCTTTGCGAAAGTAATTTTGCGGCGAATAACCAGAAATCTGGACGAAAATCAACCTATAGAGCAGGCTGGTTTCAGGGCGGGATATTCAACATTAGACCATATACTTACGGTAAGACAAATATTTGAGAAAACCAAAGAATTCAATGTGCCGTTCTATTGTTGCTTCATAGACTACAACAAGGCATTCGACTCAATAGAGCACGAAAATATCTGGCACTGCCTCAAAAATCAAGGAGTCGACCCAAAGTACATCAGAATATTAAAAAATATATACACGAATAGTACCGCTAGAATAAAACTAGAAAAAGTAGGAAAAGAAATCAAAATAAATAGAGGTGTACGTCAAGGAGACCCCCTATCACCTAAATTATTCACAGCTATACTAGAAGACATCTTCAGAGAATTAAAATGGGATGGGTACGGACTAAACATAAACGGGGAACAACTAACACACCTACGATTCGCCGATGACATCATACTATTTGCTACAAACAAAGAGCATCTAAGAATTATGATTACAGACCTGGAGAGGAAAAGCCGCAAGGTAGGGCTAACAATGAACACCTCAAAAACTAAAGCCATGACGAATGCATCAGAAGATATTATTATAGTAAATGGAGAGTCAGAAGAAAAAAAAAAAAAAAAAAAAAAAAAAAAAAAAAAATATATTTGTTTTCTCTCACACAAAAAATACAGACACAAAATACAAATTTCAGCATTAACAGGCAAAATCTGTGTGAGAGACTGGCGACTGTACTAGGATACCTGTATTACAGATTGCCAGTCCCTCCGCATCCGGACCGAATGGAATTTAAGTATGTACATCAATTTGATCGAGAGACTATTACAAATATTACAAATATACTCACATTTAAGTGGGTGTGTGTGATGGTGATGTATGGTTTAGTGTATGTAAGTGTTAATGTATGTATGTGTTAGTGAATTTATGACTTAGTGTATATATGTCTTAGTGAAGCATACATGAGCATGGGTGATAGTGTACCTATGTACTCGTATACATAAGTGTTAGTGTTAGGTATTAGTGAGGACTACTAAAACTTCTAGTCCCTGTAGTTAGATTTTTAAGTGTGAGTTAATTGATTATGTGAAAGAGTACACATACCTGGGCCAACAGATCTCAACCACTGGTATAATGTCGAAGGAAATTGATACAAGAATTGGGAAAGCGTGGAAATGTTACTGGGGGCTTAGCGAAATCATGAAAAACACAGAAATAAAAATAAATGTCAAATCAAAGCTGTATAACACTTGCATACTTCCGGTATTAACATACGGCTGCCAAACTTGGGCACTCACTAAAATGCAAACCAGGCAATTGAAGACATGCCAGACGGCGATGGAAAGAAGCATGCTAAATATCAGGAAGTCCGACAGAATCAATAATAAAATCATACGAAACCACACGAAGATTGAAGACGTCACAACGAGGATACGAAGATTGAAATGGAAATGGGCTGGTCACGTAATAAGAGGTATAGAAAAGTGGAACAAAAAGATCATATATTGGTACCCAAGAAATAATAAAAGAAAACGAGGTAGACAGTTTCGAAGATGGGAAGACGAAATAAAATCCGTAACTGGGAAAATTTGGACCAGGAAAGCTCAGAACAGAGCAGAGTGGAGAGAAATGGAGGAGGCCTTTGCCAAAGTTGGGCAAACAGATGGGCTGTCGGTGTCACCGACTCACTAGTGTTAAGTTTAAGTTTAAAATTATGTTATTATTTTCTATCTGATTAAAGGCTTTATTATTATTATTATATAAGAAATGTTTATGCATAAGTGTTTTAAAAGATTTCATTTAGGTACGTGCGAAGCTTATTTACAAAGATCTATAGTGTAATTAATAATAATAATTAAGCCCGTTTTATTTCCAATCATGACATAAACAATATAATATACAGCTTAGATTATTTTACATTTTTATAATTTTTTTATGAACCCCTTCACGGGTAAAGGCCTCCTCAAGCTTTTTCCAACTGACTCTGTCTATGGCTCTCTTTCTCCATTCGTTTCCTGCTACCGCTTCTATTTCTTCTATCCACCTTTTTTGGGCGACCTCTTCTCTTTCTTCCTCTTGGTCCTTTCCATTGTATAGTGTTAGATGATGGAAAAAAATGCTTAGGAATATTTTTACAATCATTGCGTTTATTAAGTGATCACCGATAAGCGGATTAACTATGAGGACCGCATTTTTAAAGTATTACAAAAAAGTATTGCTGAAAACAAGATCAGTACCTGACATTCAATACTATGTGTTCTCACGACTGTGGATGGAGAAAGACGAATGTTATCGTTACATAGTTTCGGTGCCAAGGACTTTCGTATCTCATTACAATGAATAATTAAAAATATATTGAGATGTCAGTATAGTTTATTAATAGCATTTGATGTAATGCTATCAAAAACATAACTTGTAAAAAAACAAGTCTCACAATTCAGATCTACCGTAAAAAGTTGTAATACCAAGTCGGGTAATTTATTAATGTACCTACTTAAGTTATTACGTAATTAGCTAACCTTACATCTTATAGTGACCATATGAATATTAAAAATCTTTATGTTTTAAATAAACACATTGACATGGCAAAAGATAAATATTATATTAAATTAGATAGTTATTTATTTATTTTTTAAATAAATATAAAAGAAACACAAATAACTCAATACATATTTTTTTTTAATTAACGTATTCGCGTCGGTATGGCGGACTGTAAGTCACACCGGAGAAGTATGGCATGACACTGCCGCCTCTTATTTTTTAATGACTATCGGAAAATACTAGAATTTTTGTGGAACAAATCGTTTGACTTTCGTAATTAATCCGACGAGTTCGACTAACGCCCACGCGATTGGACCGCCGGTACCAGCGCTCTGACTAGTAATAAGACCCCTGAAGAACCGCTATACTGGTGAACCACTATTTTGTGTGACTATCTCCCGGCCTAATACATAGGCTGGCGTTTGCGTTAAGATGAATACTTGGAAAAAAATTACGACAATTTTATATAAGTATCCATTTGTAGAACAATTTAAGTTATATTTTAAACACCAGTATTGGAAACAATAACACGTCGGAGATACTATTATAACAAATGAATTATCACTTTCAGAACGCGGGGAGTGCACGCCGCAGCGGATGGATGACGCATTCTTGATAAGATTCCTGCGAGCTCGCAATTTCATACCACAAAGAGCACACAGGCTGGTAAATATATTATTTACTAGCTGGCCTGGCGAACATCGTACCGCCTAACAGTCTATTCTTTATTTTTTTTAAATACTTATTCTGCTATTCGGGACACCGGTCTAGCTAGTAAGATAAAAAAGAAAGTTGATAAGACAACAAATACATTATGTCAAAAATAAAAATTTACCTTCCCGGTACCCCTCCACTAACACTTGAACTCTATGATATGGTATTAAAGTTCAAATTGACTTTTAAGTATTATTACGATATTTTTGTATGGGAATATAGAAAAGTTGTTTTAGACTTTTTCACTCATTTTTTTTAAATATTTCTCTCCGTAAGAACCATCCTCGTACTTTAAGGAATATTATATAAAAAAATCAGACAAATCGGTCAAGCCGTTTTCATGTTATGTCGTGACAACGGAAAACGGGTTTCATTTTTATATATATAGATTAATCACTATGTAATAACTCAATATTCCTTGTCTATGATATTTGCTAAGCACCGATTCTAGCGGCGACAATACGAAATCATCATTTAAAAAAATAAAGAAATAATAATCAGTAACGCTACAACCTTTTTTAGGTCTAAGCCTCAGATTTCTGTATCTGTTTCATGGTCAATCAAGGCAATTAGTGATCAGCCTCCTGTACCT